>OZ024826.1:65868562-66148562 GCA_964016985.1 Anodontia alba | reverse complement strand
ACACGTTTACTGGGCAGGCTTAGTCCTCTAAGTGGTTAACCAGTATTGTGCACATTCTTTCGCCAGAAACTGACAACTGCCCTTCTTGAATCAGTGGAAGGGAGAGAATGACCGCAGAAAAAATGTTGCCGACCTCGGCGGGGGTTGAACCCTCGACCTCCTGATTTCCAGTCGGACGGCGCATCCAACTGAGTCACTGAGGGCCGGCCAGGTAGCTAAATAATGACGTTAGGTTTATAAATGTTAAAATTGGCGTTTAACTTCGAAAGAGCCGCGATGGTGTAGTGGTTAGCACGTCTGCCCGGCAAAAAGAAGGCCTCGTGTTGTTTCGATTCCTGGTCGCGGCGTCGATGTTTGAACGCTAATTTATGTTTCTTTATATATATATATATATATATATATATATATATATTGACGGATTCGTTGAGAAAACGGTGAAAATTACTTGCGGGTCTTCGACTTCGATACTGATTCGTCAGCAGTATGCCCTCTGTTATAATTTTGATGTGAGCTTTGTAGAAATTGGTTTAGTTTTTCTGATTTTTTTTTTTAATTTAAAGTCAATTTCTGATTCATATTTTCTCAACCCAACGTAATCGGATATAAACGGAATTTTTCGACGGCGAGTGGTCGAAAATATGACAGCAAGACACGCCCTGACAAAGCGCTATTCCGATCATGTGACTGAATAAGCGGTGACCTTATGAAAATTTCCGGCTCGATAACACGATCGCTTAGTGAAAAAATAAAATTAAGAATGTGGTATATGACTTGCTAACATGATTTAAAAACATTAATGCATACCAAAATAGTTAACCTCGTTCTGGGATGCATTTTTTTATTAGAAAAAAAAACAACAACAAAAAGACAACAACATTTTTTTTTAATCGCAGACACAACATCCCGTATTTTGGGTTTCTACTTTCATTTCCAAGCAAGAAATATCTTCATTTCTCCCACCTTTGCCTATATGAGATAGGATTTTTGCCCATCTGAGAAACATCTATCTCACATGACCATGTGACTGCTTTCTCACATGAGCACATGACCTAACCCATTTGCATATCTGCACTCTTTTTTCATCGTCTGCTTGTAAACAAATAGAATGGCTTCCAGGTTTGAGAATGTCAATGCTGAAGAGTTCACTGAGTAGAACGAAAACCAGAATACATTGAGAAAAACTCTGAGCCATGTGAAACTTTTGAAGCAATTTTTGGATGAGATACACGAAGAGAAAAGGGAAATTCACCAAATTCACCAAATCCTTGTGGTCCAGCTGAATCAATACCTCTCCCAGTTCAATATTAACGTCCGCAAGACAGACGGAGCAGAATATAAGCCATCCTATCTGATGGGTTTCATTAGTAGTTTTGATAGACAGTTAAAGAGGCACACGTATAGGTATGTGATTATTACATTACCAGAATTTGCAAGCCTCAGATAGTCCCTTAGGCTAAAACAGAAATACCTCAAAACTAAAGGCAAAGGTGGAAAACCCTTAAGAGCTAACCCCGCCCCCCCCCCCACCCCCCTCCCCTTACTGATCAGGATATCAACAAACTGTATGAAACGCATCAACTGGGCATTAAAACACCAAACTCTGTGGTACTTGAACACATTACATTTCGGCATCAGGGGTGGCTCAGAGGAGCACAGGCAGATCTGTTTGGGAGATATTAAGCTAAAACATGACTTTGTATTGGAGCAAAGTCTTGAGTACCATAAAAGAGCGACAGAGGAGCACAGTCAGATCTGTTTGAGAGATATTAAGCTAAAACATGACTTTGTATTGGAGCAAAGTCTTGAGTACCATGAAAGGGCGACAAAAATGAGAACCGGAGAGGACATCCATGTTTGCCCTCCCGTGATGTATGCCACACCAGAGAATCAAGACAGGTACTTACATGTTCTATCCGTCAAAGCGGCCAGAGGACTTCTGTTGCCCTGATCACCCATTTTAGCGGTAGTAACCAATAAAAAACACCCAGATGTTCGTGAACGATGGTTTCTTCGGGCCCCTATAGGCATAAACTTACCAGCATAATTGAGACTTCCGGTTAAGATGGCGAAGACAACTAGCGCCTTAAATATGTAAACAAAACAATTTGCTGTGGGCACAATCCAATGATAAAAACATAGAGTTGTGCATCCTTCAAAAAGGACTTTTTGACTAGTTATTAAACCTTGTAAATAATAAGCACCAACTTAAAGTAATAACGTGCAAAATCATAAAAGGGACCTGAAGCATCATTTGAACACGTACCCCACCCACTGAAGATATAGCGTGAAGTTGTTGAGGTCTTTAGCATAGAGAGATTTGAAAGACTAGAAAGATGGCCCCTAAACCTGTGCCTAATAAATCTGTTGGACAAAACAGTCCGTCCAAGAGAGAGCCCAAAAAATACTGTACGAATAGCCCCAGTTGATAAAAATAGAGAATCAAAGGGACCAGAAATAGCTTCCATATTTAGTCAAGCCAGTGCTAGTGCTCAGAAAACTGAATTGCTAGTTTCAAAGAAGAGATGAGAGAAATGCTTAAAGATATGAACAAGACTGCGACAAAGACTGTTACAGATAAAATAACAGAGAAAATTGACACCCTTGACAGGAAGTTTAGTAACATGTTTACAGACATTAAAGAGGACATAAAGAGTGTAAGAGCAGAGGTTCTAGAAGCAAAAGCAGATGTTGAAGAAGTAAAAACAAGGTTAGATACAGTGGAAGAATCATTGAACTTTCAGGGTGTGACTTTGACAGAAAATGATGAGAAACAGAAGGCAAGCCTGAATAAAGTTAAAGCTGAGATTGACACAAAGATTCAAGAGCTGAACCAGAAAATACTCCTTATGGAAAAGCAGGATAGGAAGTATAACCTGCTTTTTTATGGTTTTCCAGAAGAAGGGTCTGAAAACCTATTTGACAAGCTGAGAAATGTCTTTGTCAAAGATTTAGACATAGATCACTATACAGTTGATAATATGTATTTTACACATGGACATAGAATGCCAGCAGAAAATCAACAAGGCCCAAGGCCTATTATTCTCAGATTTGCTCACTATGGGGACAGAGAACTGGTCCTGTCAAGAGCTTATAAACTGGAAGGGTCTAAGAGAAGAATCTTGTCTGATCTACCTGTAGTAATGAAGAAAGAAAGGAGGAGATTAGCAAAACAGGCATTCACTATAAGAAAAGATGAAGAGTTACAAACTAGAATAAAGGACAAAGGTTTAGATGTATTTTTGGAAGTAAGAAAGAAAAGTACAGACAGCTGGGTCAGAAGAGAAGTGTAACAGACATAATTGGTAAAACAGAACAGTGAGAAAATATTTAAACATAAACTTTCTGAGATTCAAGTGATGCATAAGAAACACTTGAAGCCCCATATTACAGAAGATTTGAATCAGGTGAGAATGACTGCTGTAACAAACTGAAAAAAGTTTTTAATATTATAAGACTTATATACCTAAAGAGAAAACTTCACTTTTCAAAGATTCAGTAAAAACATGTACTTACCAATTTGATGTTACTGTGTATAGTTTTGGTAAGATTCAATATAAAACAGGTACTTACTAGTATGATGTTTTACAATAAAATTCACAATGCCTTGAATCAGTACTGAGTTGATACTGTGTATAATTTTGACAAGATTCAGTATAAAAACATGTAGTTACAAGTATTTCAAAGGAAATAATGTTTGGTAAGAAGACTGTAAGAAAAGGAAATTGATGATACTGTTAACTCAGTTCTGTTAGCTAGCAACATGTTTTCAAGATTCAGTATAAAACATGTACTTACCAGTATGCTGTTCTTCAGAAAGATGCACAGTGTCTTGAAGCAGAACTAGTTTGGTACTATGTATAGTTTTGACAACAAGATTCAGCATAAAACATGTACTTACCAGTATGATGTTTTTCAGTAAAATGCACAAGGCCTTGAATCAGTACTGACTGGGTACTGTGTATAGTTTTGACAACAAGATTCAGTATAAACCATGTACTTACCAGTTAGATGTTTTTCAGTAAGATGCACAATGCCTTGAATCAGTACTGAATTGTAACTGTGAATAGTTTTGACAACAAGAAGTATGATTTTTTTTTTTTTGTAAAATGCACAATCCATTGAATCAGTACTGAGTTGAAACTGGGCATAGTTTTGACAAGATTTGCCAGTATGACGTTTTTTTCAGTAAGATGCACAATGCTTTGAATCAGTACTGAGTTGGTACTGTGTATAGTTTCAGTAAGATACACAATGTCTTGAATCAGTACTAAGTTGGTACTGTGTATAGTTTTGACAACATTCAGTATAAAACAATGTACTTGTACAGAATGGTGTTTTTTCAGTAAGAAGCACAATGTCTTGAATCAGTGCTGAGCTGGTATTGTGTATAGTTTTGATAAGATGCAGTATAAAATATGTACATACTAGTATGATTTTTTTCTATAAGATGCACAATGCTTTGAATCAGTCCTGAGTTGGTACTGTGTACAGTTTTGACAACAAGATTCAATATTAAATTTGTTTTTATCAGTATGAGGTTTTTCAAGATGCACAATGTCTTGAATAAGTACTTAGTTGGCACTGTGCATAGTTTTGACAAGATTCAGTATAATCATATATTTACCAGTTTGATGTTTTTCAGTAAGAAGCACAATGTCTTGAATTAGTACTGAGTTGGAACTGGGCATAGTTTTGATAAGTTTCAGTTTAAAGCATGTTCCTATCAGTATGATGTTTTTCAGTATGATGCACAAGGCTTTGAATCAATACTGAGTTGGTACTGCGTACAGTTTTGACAAGATTCAATATAAAACATGTACTCACCAGTATGATGGTTTTCAGTAAGATGCACAATGCTTTGAACCAGTACTGAGTTGGAACTGGGCATAGTTTTGACAAGATTTAGTTTAAAACATATACTTGCCAGTATGATGTTTTTCGGTAAGATGCACAGTGCTTTGAATCAGTACTGAGTTGGTACTGTGTATAGTTTCAATAAGATACACAATGTCTTGAATCAGTACTAAGTTGGTACTGTGTATAGTTTTGACAACATTCAGTATAAAACCATGTACTTGTACAGAATGGTGTTTTTGTTTTTCAGTAAGAAGCACAATGTCTTGAATCAGTGCTGAGCTGGTACTGTGTATAGTTTTGATAAGATGCAGTATAAAATATGTACATACTAGTATGATATTTTTCTGTAAGATGCACAATGCTTTGAATCAGTCCTGAGTTGGTACTGTGTAAAGTTTTGACAACAAGATTTAATATTAAATTTGTTTTTATCAGTATGAGGTTTTTCAGTAAGATGTACAATGTCTTGAATCAGTACTGTGTTGGCACTGTGCATAGTTTTGACAAGATTCAGTATAATTATATATTTACCAGTTTGATGTTTTTCAGTAAGAAGCACAATGTCTTGAATTAGTACTGAGTTGGAACTGGGCATAGTTTTGATAAGTTTCAGTTTAAAGCATGTTCCTATCAGTATGATGTTTTTCAGTATGATGCACAATGCTTTGAATCAGTACTAGTTTGGTACTGTGTACAGTTTTGACAAGATTCAATATAAAACATGCACTCACCAGTATGATGGTTTTCAGTAAGAATGCTTTGAACCAGTACTAAGGTAGTACTGCGTATATTTCTTGACAACACTCAGTATAAAACATGTATTTACCAGTCTGATGTTACTGTGTATAGTTTTGGTAAGCTTCAATATTAAACAGGTATTTACTAGTATGATGTTATACAGGAAAAGGCATAATGCCTTGAATCAGTACTGAGTTGGTACTATGAAAATTTTGACAAGATTCAGTATAAAACATGCAATTACAAGTATGATATGTTGAAATAAAATGGACAATGTCTTGAATCAGTACTGAGTTGGAACTAGTCATAGTCTTGACAAGATTCAGTTTAAAACATGTACTTACCAGTATGATGGTTTTTAGTAGAATGCATAATGTCTTGAATCAATACAAATTGGTATTACTAGTATGATATTTTACAGTAAAATACACAATGCCTTGAATCAGTACTGAGTTGGTACTGTGTATAATCTTGACAAGTTTCAGTATAAAACATGTAATTACAAGTATGATACTTTAAGTAAAATGTACAATGTCTTGAATCAGTACTGAGTTAGAACTGAGCATAGGTTTAGATTCAGTTTAAAACATGTACTTACCAGTATGATATTTTTCAGTAAGATGTACAATAATCAGTACTGAGTTGGTACCGTATATAGTTTAGACAACATTCAGTATTAAACATGTACCTGTACAGAATGATGTTTTTGTTTGTTTTTTTTTTGTTCAGTAAGATGCACAATGTCTTGATTCAAAACTTAGTTGGTACTGTGTATAGTTTTGACAAGATGTAGTATAAAATATTTACATACCAATATGATGTTTTTCTGTAAGATGCAAAATGCTCTGAATCAGTACTGAGCTGGTACTGTGCAAAGTTTTGACAACAAGATTCAGTATATAATATGTTCTTATCTGAATGAGGTTCTTCAGTAAGACACAAAATGTCTTGAATCAGTTCTGAGTTGGTACTGTGTACAGTTTTGAAAAGATTCAGTATAAAACACATTTTTACCAGTTTGATGCTTTTCAGTAGGAAGCAGTATAATTTAAATTAGTACTGAGTTGGAATTGGGCATAGTTTTGACAAGATTCAGTTTAAAGCATGTTCTTATCAGTATGATGTTCTTTCAGTAAGGTGCACAATGCTTTAAATCAGTACTGAGTTGGTACTGTGTATAGTCTTAACAAGATTCAATATAAAAGATGTACTTACCAGTATGATGGTTTTTAGTAAGAGGCACAATGTCTTGAATTAGCACTAAGTTGGTACTGTGTATAGTTTTTGACAACATTCAGTGTAAAATATGTATTTACCAGTTTGATGTTATTGTGTATAGTTTTGGTAGGATTTAATATAAAACAGATACTTACTAGTATGATGTTTTACAGTGAAATGCACAATGCCTTGAAGCAGTACTGAGTTGGTACTGTGCATAATTTTGACAAGATTAAGTATAAAACATGTTAATTACAAGTATGACATTTTTCAGTAAAATGCACAATGTCTTGAATCAGTACTGAGTTGGAACTGGGCATAGTTTTGACAAGATTCAGTTTAAAACATGTACTTAACAGTATGATAGTTTTCAGTAAGATCCATAATGTCTTGAATCAGTACTAAGTTGGTACTGTGTATAGTTTTGACAACAACATTCAGTATAAAACATGTACTTACTAGTTTTATGTTACTGTGTATAGTTTTGTAAGATTCAATATAAAACTGGTACTTACCAGTATGATGCTTTACAGTAAAGTGCACAATGCCTTGAATCAGTACTGAGTTGGCACTGTGTATAATTTTGACAAGAGTCAGTATAAAACATGTACTTACAAGTATGATATTTTTAAGTAAAATGTACAATATCTTGAATCAGTATTGAGATGGAACTAGGCATAGTTTTGACAAGATTCAGTTTAAAACATATACTTATCAGTATGATGTTTATCTGTAAAATGCACAATGTCCTGAACCAGTACTGAGTTGGTACTGTGTAAGTTTCAGTATAAAACATGCACTTATACAGAACGTTGTTTTTTTTTTTTCAGTAAGATGTACAATGTCTTGAATCATTTCTGTGTTGGTACTGTGTATAGTTTTGACAAGATGCACTCTAAAATATGTATATACGAGTATGATGTTTTTTTAGTAAAATACACAATGTCTTAAATCAGTACTGAGCTGGTGCTGTTTTATTTTTGTCTAAATTCAGTATAAAACATGTACTCACCAGTTTGATGTTTTTCAGTAAGATGTACAATGCTTTGAATCAGTATTGAATTAGTACTGTGTATAGTTTTGATAAGATTCAATATACACAATATGGTGAAAACATGTACTTACCAGTATGATGGTTTTTAGTAAGATGCATAATGTCTTGAATCAGTACTAAGTTGGTACTGTGTATAGGTTTGACAACATTCAGTATAAAACATGTACTTGTACAGAATCCTTTTTTTTTTTTTTTTTTTTTTTTTTTTCAATAAGATGTACAATGTCATGAAAACAATTTAGTATAAAGCATGTACTTACCAGTATGATGTTTTTTAGTAAGATGCACAATGCCTTGAATCTGTACTGATTTGGTACTGTGTATAGTTTTGATAAGATTCAATATAAAATATGTACTTACTAGTAGGATTTTTTTCAGTAAGATGCACAATATCTTGAATCAGTACTGAGTTGGTACTATGTATAGTTTTGACAACATTCAACATGAAACATGTACCTGTCCGGAATGATGTTTTTTCAGCAAGATGCACAATGTCTTGATTCAGTACTGAGTTGGTACTGTGTATAGTTTTGACAAGATGCAGTATAAAATATGTACATACCAGTATGATGTTTTACTGTAAGATGTTAACTGCCTTGAATCAGTACTGAGTTGGTACTGTGTAAAGTTTTGACAACAAGAATCAGTATATATTATATTCTTACCAGGATGAGGTTCTTCGGAAAGATGCATAATGTCTTGAATCAGTACTGAGTTGGTACTGTGTATAGTTTTGCTAAGATTCAGTACAAAACATATATTTACTAGTTTGATGTTTTTCAGTAAGAAGTACAATATCTTGAATTAGTACTGAGTTAGAACAGGGCATAGTCTTGACTAGATTAATTTTGAAGCATGTTCTTATTAGTATGATGTTTTGTCAGTAAGTTGTACAATGCCTTGAATCAATACTGAGTTGGTACTCTGTGAAGTTTTTGACAAAATTCAGTATAAATTATGTACTTACCAGTTGGATGTTTTTCATTAAGATGCACAATGTGTTGAATCAATACTGAATTTGTACTGTGTAAGGTTTTACAACACGATTCAGTATAAAACATGCACTTACCATTATGAAGTGTTTAGTGAGATGCACAATGTCTTGAATCAGTACTGAGCCGGTACTGTGTAAAGTTTGACAACAAGATTCAGTATAAAAATGTACTTACCAATATGATATTTTTTTCAGTAAGATGCACAATGACTTGAATCAGTACTGTGTTTGTAATGTGTACAGTTTTTGACAAGATTTAGCATAAAACATGCACTTACCATTATGATGTTTGTTCAATTAGATGTACAATGTCTTGAATCAGTACTTAGTTGATACTGCATACCGCTTTGACAAGATTCAGTATAAAACATGTACTTACCAATATAATGTCTTTTCAGTAAGATGCACAATGCCTTGAATCAGTACTGAGTTGGTACTGTGTATAGTTTTGACAAGTACTTACCAGTATGATGTTTCTCAGTAAAATGCATAATGTCTTGAATCAGTACAAACTTGGTTCTGTGTATAGGTTTGACAATAAGATACAGTATAAAGATGTACCTACCAGTTTGACATTTTTAAATAAGATGCACAATGCCTTGAATTAGTACTGCCTTGGTGCTACATATAGTTTGGTCAGGATTCAAAATAAAACATGTACTTACCACTATGATGTCTTTTAGTAAGATGCACAATACCTTGAAGCAGTACTAAGTTGGTACTATGTATAGGTTTGATAACAAGGTTCAGTATAAAACATGTACTTACCAGTATGGGGATTTTCAGTAAGATACACAATGCCTTGAATCAGTACTGAGGGGTACAGTGTATAAATTTGACAACAAGATTCAGTTTAAACTATGTACTTACCAGTTTAATGTTTTTCAGTAAGATGCACAATGCCTTGAATCAGTACAGTTGTAACTGTGAATTGTTTTGACAATAAGATTCAGTATAAAACATGTACTTACCAGTTTGATGTTATTGTGTATATTTTTGGTAAGATTCAATATAAAACAGGTACTTACCAGTATGATGCTTTGCAGTAAAATGCACAATGCCTTGAATCAGTACTGAAGTTTGCACTGTGTATAATTTTGACAAGATTCAGTATAAAACATGTACTTACAAGTATGATATTTTTCAGTAAGTTGCTAATTTTGACAAAATTTAGTCTAAAACATGTACTTACTAGTATGATGGGGTTTTTTTTCTGTAAGCTGTACAATGTCCTGAATCAGTACTGAGTTGGTACTGTGTAAAGTTTTAACAAGATTTAGTAAAAAACATATATTTACCAGTATGATTGTTTTCAGTAAGATGCACAATGTCTTGAATCAGTACTGAGTTGGTACTTGTATAGTTTTGACAAGATTCAATATAAAGCATGTACTTACCAGTATGAGGTTTGTTTTTGTTTTTTTTTTTTTTTTCAGTAAGATGCACAATGTCTTGGATCAGTAAGGAGTTGGTACTGTGTATAGGTTTTGAGAAGATTCAATGTAAAACATGCACTTATCAGTATGAGGTGTCTTCAGTAAGATGCCTAATGTCTTGATTCAGTACTGAGTTTGTACTGTATATAGTTTTGACAAGTTTCAGTGTAAAACATGTACTTACCGTATGAGGTTTCTTCAGTAAGATACACAATGTCTTGAATCAGTACTGAGTTGGTACCGTTTAAAGTTTTAATATGATTAAGTATAAAACATGTACTTACCAGTATGATGTTTTTCAGTAAGATGCACAATGCCTTGAATCAGTACTGAGTTGGTACTGTGTAAAGTTTTGACAAGGTACAATATAAAACATGATTTAGGTGATACTGTGTATAGTTATGACAACAAGATACAGTATAAAACATGTTCTTACCAGTATGGGGTTCTTTTTGTAAGACGCACAATGCCTTGAATCAGTACTGAGTTTGCACAGTGTATAGTTTTGACAACAAGATTCAGTATTTGATGAGTTTACGTATTTGATGATAGCTGGTGTCCGATCAAAATTGGTAACTGATTATAGCTGGCATTTTAGGACTTGTATTTTTTATCACTAGACCCTGAGTCAGTAGAGATATTTTTAAAATTATGCATTATGACCCAAATCAGCACTAATTTTAGCATATGTGTATTTCTGTCAGCAAGAAACAATATCTTTTTTATTACAATTTATAACACTTTTTGAACTATCTGAAAAAGCTTTTTAACTATGAAAAATGTTTAAGATGGGGTGACAAAAATATATTTGTTTGTTGTATATATTTGTTATTTTATGTTGTATATATTTGTTATTTGAAAATGTTGTGTGTTTCTGCAATACTGGTGTTGGGACACATGTACATTAAATTTGGAGAAGAAAGAAGTTACTATATGCTTTACCTATAATTAAACTGGAAAGTATTATAAAACAATTATTAACTAAATTCTAACAAAATTTTTAGGAGGTCAATTTGTTTAGGTGCCTATACAGCAACCGGAAAATTGAGTGTTTTTAAAGTAGGTAACCATCGATATATGCATGTTTTAAAGATACTCCATTGTAGTGATTTTCTTACTGTTGAAAGAAAATGGGAATTTAGTATACGTTACGTCCTTGATTGTTACAGGCAAATGTGAAAGTATTTTTGAGTTTGATAATGGCTGAGGAACTGTCAATATTTTCATAAAACTGTCGAGGCGGTCTTTCAATAGCAACCAAAAGGAGAGATTTATTTCAGTATGTAAGGTCAAAAAAGTTTAATATTGTATGTTTACAAGATACACATATAAACTCAAAATTAGAATCATTTATCAAATCTGAATGGGGTTTTGATGCATATTTTAGTTCATATACTACCAATAGTCGTGGAGTCATGATTTTAATTAATAACAACTTTGAACAAAAGGTGAATTGGGTTAAAACTGATACAAACGGTAATTTTATCATTTTAGATATTAATATTGAAGGAAAGCAAGTTACACTAGTATGTTTATATGGACCCAATGAGGATAACCCTCAATTTTATAAAAATAAATGCATAAAGTAGTTGAATTTGAAAATGAACAAGTTGTTATATGTGGGGATTGGAATCTTGTAGTAAATGCAGATAAAGATTACGATAACTACTTGCATATAAATAATCCGAGAGCAAGAGAAGTAGTAGTAAATCTGTTACAGGACGATAATTTTAAAGATCCATGGCGTATTATGAATGAGGAAGTTAGAAAATATACTTGGCGTAGGCTTCGTCCAACCAAAAAACAGTCACGCCTCGATTTCTTTTTAGTACACGACAGCATTTTTCAATTTGTTACTAATGCAGATATAATACCAGGATACCGTACGGATCATTCAGCTAATTAAAACTACATGAAAGTGAAAGAGGGAAAGAATACTGGAAATTCAACAATTCTTTACTTAAAGACAAAAAATATGTAGACGAAATAAAAAAAAAATAATACAAGAAGTAAAACAAACATATGCTATAAATATGCACGAGGAAAATATATCTAATGAAGATATATTGTTTAATATAAATAATCAGTTGTTTTTAGAGACTTTATTAATGATGATTAGGGCCATACAATTAAATATAGTTCTATTAAAAAGAAAAATCACTAGAAGAAGAAAGAAAACTTTAGCAAGAAATAAATGACTTGGAAGATGAAATCAACAACAATATATTACAGATAAGTAAAGAAACATTTCAAAATTTAAGTTTAAAAAAGACACGATTAACTGAAATAAGGAAAAATAAAATAGAAGGTGTTATGCTTAGATCAAGGACTAGATATCAAGACCTGGGAAAAAACCTACTAAATACTTTCTCGGTTTAGAAAATAGACAAGTGGATCCCTTTCTGTTACCCAAAAACAAGGTGTTATTACATGCCTACCCAAACCTGATAAGAATAGAAACTATCTAAAAAAATTGGAGACCAATTTCACTATTAAACGTTGTATATAAACTTGCCTCTTCTGTAATTGCAAATAAAATTAAATCGGTTTTAGGATTTCTTGTACATGAAGATCAGAAAAGTTTTATTTCTGGAAGGTGTATTGCTGAAAACGTTAGATTAATTTATGACATACTTTTTGAAACAAAAAATCAAGAATTGCCAGGACTGATACTTTAGGTCGATTTTGAAAAGGCGTTTGATACGGTATCCTGAGAGTTTATAGAATCGGTTTTAAAGTACTTCAATTTTGGGCCCTCAATAATATCCTGGATCAAATTATTCCAATACGGATCTGAAAGCTGTATAATTCAAAACGGATTTATTTCCGACTTCTTTTACTTAAAACGCGGGTGTCGACAAGGTGACCCAGTCTCCCCGTACATCTTTATTCTCTGTGCGGAAATACTAGGTAAAATGCTGCGTACTAATGAAAATGTTAAAGGAATTAATATTAATAGGAAAACATTTTACTGAGCCAATATGCGGACGACACACAGATATTTTTGGATGGGACAGAAAAATCACTTCAAGAGACCCTCAGTGTTTTAGGTATTTTTTATATTATCTCGGGTTTGAAAATTAATATAGAAAAGACAAAGGCTATTTGGATAGGCTCTTGCAGTAATTCTGAACGGAAAATTTGTAGAAACTATCAACTTGATTGGACACAGGGACCATTCAAAATTTTAGGTGTAACATTTACAACAGAGGTTTTCGATATATGGGATGTAAATACAGCTCCATATATAGATAAAGCAAAAAACTTAATACAACAATGGTCTATGCGTAAACTTACACTTTTTGGTAGAATTACAGTATCAAATCATTAGTTTTAAGCAAATTTATCCATCTATTTTTAGCATTGCCTAACCCTCCTGGAGAGCTTGTGAAAAAATTAGAAAAACTATTTTATAAATTTTTATGGAATGGGGGACCTGATCGAATAAAGAGAACGATAGTTATTAAAGATCTGCAAGCGGGTGGCTTAAGAATGATAAATGCACAATATTTCATTAAAGCACTTAAAATAACATGGCAAAGAAAGGTGATAAAAAACTATGAAAGTACGACCTGGTACGATTTATCAAATATCGATTTTCAAAAACTTTTTACGCTAGGGCCAGTAAAACAAGACAACTGAAACAAATTATTCGTAATCCCTTTTGGAAAGATGTGCTCCAGAGTTGGTCCGACTTTTGTAATGCTATTACGTGCGAGACAGTCTATCAAATGTTAGAATCGCCGCTGTGGTATAACAAAAATTTGCATAATGGGGAGAATTTCTGCATTCAAAACTGGTTTAAAAAGGAATTCGATCTCTAATTGACATTATTGACGCAAGAGGCAATTTTTATCAGTTCAATGAATTGAAAGATGTTTATAATATTCATGGTACATTTCTTGATTATCAGTCTTTGCTACGAAAAATACCAGATCGCTGGAAAAACGTACTTAATGATAACAAAATAACTTGTATACTTACTAGATTCAATGTCTATGTGAAGTATTTATTAAACG
This sequence comes from Anodontia alba, assembly GCA_964016985.1. NCBI lineage: Eukaryota > Metazoa > Mollusca > Bivalvia > Lucinida > Lucinidae > Anodontia > Anodontia alba. Next base: position 66,134,246 of record OZ024826.1, on the reverse strand, counting down.
GTAAAAAAAAGGGTGCAGATTATTCTATGATATACTGGCATCAAGTACCAGCTTTCAAGGAAATACAAAATGGGAACAAGAATTAATAAATATGAGTGACGAAGAATGGGAAAGGCATAATAAAGTTATTAAGTCTTTAAAAGAAGTTAAATTAAAGGACATTCAATACAAAATCACAAAAAGAATTTTGGTGACAAAATCATTTTTACATCGAATAAATAAAGCCGATGACAACCTATGTCAATATTGCCAACAACATTCAGAAACTATAATACATCTTTTTGTACACTGTCATGTAGTTAGACGATTTTGGAGCACACTTCAGGGATGGTTGTTGAATAATTTTGGGCTGAGAATGTTGTTAACCGGAAAAAATATTATGTTCCCTAGTGAAAGAAGGGGCGAGTTGATGAATTATGTATATGTAGTTGAAAAACATTATATATATGCAAACAAGTTTTCAGGATATGAACTTCATATAGAATCTTTTGAATCAATATTAAAACGAAAATTTCAAAGTGAAAAATACATAGCAAATTTAAACAATACGTTTACCAATTTTATTAAGAAATTGTCGACATTATATACCTACCTCAATTAAATGACTAAAATATACTTCGGACAGTCATGGGACATATAGCATGCACCGGGATCACGTACGATTACAAAAGGTGAATTGGGTTAAAACTGGCTTTTTTTTTAATGAGCGGTGATTTTGATCAGTTGCCAATCGGACATTTCAAAGCTAGCAATTGATGGGGTGTAAGCAAACAAACAGATTTTGGAAACCTTTTGATATAATACGTGGGCGGCTGTGTTTTTCTAATACTTTTAACACGACGCAAACCAGTTGGAGAGGAAAACTCTAAGATACGGAATCTTTGTTAAAAATAAACGACATGAAGGATTACACACTATTTCAAAATGATTAGGCTGTAATTAAAAGAGCAAACTAACTAAATTTACTTACCGGAGAATCAATTTAATCCAACTGTCACGTTTACAAGTAAAATCTACATGTAACACTGGTGCACGAAGTATATATTATCAGTGTTCACCGATCCGATAAACCTTGCCGTATTGGCCTAATGTGTATTTACTCTGATTGTAAGACGAGTTATTTCTTTATTTCTTAGCCGTTGAAAAATAAGGCTTTACAAAAACTATTATATGTGCCGCACATGCGACCAACGGAGGCTTAGGTATAACTGCACTTTTGTGCAATCTTGTTGGTGCTTTATTTTCGCATACATGTAAAAAGGGCTATATAAGGTTAGATTAAGAACTTAATACCTAGCTACACTAGACGGCTGTGTATGCGAAATTGAGGTTGTAAAAAAACGCTTATTTACTTGATAAAAAGGACAAAATACCCTATACTATACCTAGTTAAGAAATTAAACTGCAATGGAGCATACACAAATGCGTTTAGTAACTTCTTTCCTACATGTGGTACTCTAAGGTTGAAATGATACAAAAACTGCTATCAAAAGTACAAGTACCAGACATCCTCTTGTTTTTTTTTTTTTTTTGTTTTTTTTTTGTTTTTTTTTGTTTGTTTGTTTGTTGTTTTTTTTTTTTTTGTTTTTTTTTTCTATGTCTATAACAATGATTTAAATATGAGTTTGTATCATTAAGATGTTGAGAAATAAAATTGATATTTCTATAATTTGTATAAAAATGATAGTTTGTAACATATTTGTTCATGAAGTTTGCTGATTATAAATAAATAAAAATTAAAAAAAAAAATCTTTCCAGCATCATGAAAATATGTCTAAAGAAGCTGGCCTACCTCAGAGCAAACGCTTCACCAACACAAGTGTCCGAAAAAGACTGGTCCAGAAAATGACTGACAATAATCTGGAGATAATCTCCAAGTGTATGTCACAGGCCACAAAAACGTGGGTTCTCTTAATAGTTATCGTTCCTTGAGTGACGGCCATAAAAAGCCAATGTCCTGCATATTATCTAACATAGATTCAAGCACTTCAGGTGTTGCATTACTATCAACATCAAGCACAGCTGATCTGAACGCATTGCCAGGTCATTTAACACCACGTTCAGATATGCTGTGCGACTCAACCCATTGAAGCTAGCAATCCGTTTCACAGACTCGAAACACATCAAAACTACAGTTGAAGGCGTATTTGCTGGATGCACCCTGACCAATTGCAGCATGAATATCAGTTTTACTAGCCACTGCAGTTCACCATTAAATCAAAAACGAAGGAGAATTGTACACTGACTCTGACTAAATATTTAAAACACAGCAGCGTGTTGAACTTTTAAAAAGCTGTAGATGTGTACTTCCACAAAGTAAAGTAAATTATCTTTCATTACCTCATAAATCTTGATACTGACGTTTTCAAATTGTTTCATGAGCTGAAGAATTCGTTATTGGTGTGCGAATGTATCTAAAATGTTCACTTTTCGAGCAGACTGAGCACGGAAATCAATAGGCTGGGTAGCTGAGGGATTTTAAAGACTTGGTGCTTTGAATTTCATACTTACAATATAAAAGCCATTGCTGCTGATTTTTTTTCAACCACGTTTACCCTTCGCATCCTCGTCTGGCCTTTGAGAAAGCAGTTTTCTAATAAAACCAGCCCGTGCCTTTTATTGTCAAACCCCGCAGTCTCTGCTCAACCAACCCGAGACTTGGCCAATCACACAGAGAAACCAACCCGTGATCTCCACATTTCACGTCCGAATAGACTGTCATGACAAGGAACAGGTCATTAGCCCCAGAAATACATTTACTTATTTCGTACACGTCCAACAAATGTGCTCTCTGTGTTCAACATGTTTCCAATACTTCATAAACACTAGGAATTGGCTTTCTGCGAGGTTTGTCTCGCTTCAAAACTTCTTCGTAAAAATGAGCACGCTGATTGTGAAGGACAGCTAGTCGCACGAAGGGCAGTTCAGCTCCTGGAGAACGGAATGCAACTAAGCAATTAAGGCTGCAGCATCACGAGGTTCGTCGTTTTCTAAAACTAACCTTAAATAATAAAAACCATAAACTTTTACCTTTCGGTGTCTACGCCTTGTTGGTTCAGCGCCATATTGAAACTCTTACCAAACGGGGCCTATATTACCAATCGGAGTGCCAACGGGGCGGTTCGACTGCACTGAATGTGTACTTTATAATTATGATCTTTACATCTGTGCCAATTTAATGCCATCAAACCCATAAATAAAAAAAGTAGATTTTCTGCTGTACCCTACATAGGCCCGCTCGTCCTAGGAACAAAAAAAGGTAAGAGAAAATCCCAGGATCTGTTGCTGACTCAAGTGGCTGTCACATCTCACCAAAATCTGGATCTGATTTATGCCCATGGAACTGTAACAGGTGAGACACTTTTGATTTCTTAGCATTGTAGTTAATGGAGAACTTAATAGGGGTGTGTAACCAAATGTTCCAACTATAAATAGTAACTGAATCCTTCTCGATTTTTCCACCTATAAATAGATCACGTATAAAACGATCACGTGTGCTGACTCCCTGCTTAGCTGCGCTACCGCAGATTGACCTTACTGACCTTCAAGTTCGAGGTTTTACTGATCATTTGAACGCTGAAATTTCAATGCAAACAATGGGAATCCCCCAGCTACGTCATAGTTAGTAAACATTCTTGGGGTTATACATTGCTGGGATGCAGACGGTTAGCAGCTTTTGCCTTCTGATGTCTGTAAACGATGAAGCTGTGAACACAAAACGTAACGGCACACGAAATTTAGAAGATTTTTTTTTTTTCGGGAAAGCTTTCTTATTTAAAACTGCACTGAAAAATCTACCAAATAAGTGTTTTAATTTTGGTTAATTATTAATACTGCCCTCTGTGGTGCAGTGGTAAAGAACTTAGACTCTCACACGAACGGCCATGGGTTAGAATCTCATAGGTTCCCTTTTTGTTTGTTTAATTTAATAAACATTTTAGTTATCTTTTATGTTTATTTGTTTTTCTTTTACTTTATTTCGATATTGTTTGACCTGTTAGCAAAAAGCAGTACTTCAGTTCGACCCAGATCATATTATGGTCAAGCAAAACAACATATTTTTATGTTCAATGACGTAAAATCCGTGTTTTATACGCATTTGTTAATACGTGTCTTTTGTTGACAGGGCAACACAAAGCTGAGTGATGTGAATGCCGCTTTTCACGCGCAGCTATATACTCGATAAGCAGCACATAGAAATCAACCAAATAATAAACACTTTATCTTTCATGGTTAAAATCAGCCAAAAACACATATTATTTCGATAAAGGAAACAGTTTTGTTTCCATGGCAACACAATTTTTTCTAAAGTGATTATTTTTTTCTTTCTAAATTGTCATCCAGTACTTGACAATCAGAATGATGAAAAGAATAGAATTTGATTATAAACAGAATGTATTAAATAAAACTATGTGCTTCTACGGGATAAATTCAAAATAAATTTCTGTGTAATGTTGAATTTGTTGATACCCATGTTGATCTGACTCTTTCCTGGGGCCCCAGTCATTTTGTTGGTTTTGTCGTGCACTGGCTCATATGGTAAAACTCTCCAAAATCAGCAGGCCGATTACCTTCAAACCTACAGGCGCAGTGGCTCAGTTGCTGAAGGGTCCGCTTTGAGTCCGGGAAGTTGTAAGTTTGATCCCCGACCGAGTCGTACCAAAGACTCTAAAACTGGTATTGGTTGCTCTTTCGTTTGCACTCAGCTTCGAGGAAGCGGAACTGGTCGGCCCGATGTTAGTATATGGTGAAATGTCACGTCATGTGTTTGGGCGTAATAGTTCAGTGTGGCAGCACTCTGAGCATTAAGCTCCCTGTCAAACCCAGACACCGTCGCAATATGTCTGAAAGATTGTTGAAATCGACGTTACAACCGAATAAAATTAAACAAGAATTAAACATTTGAACATACTTTTGTAGGTTTTAATCTGTCTGATGGATTAAAATTTAATGTTATGCGGGTTTCTCTCCCTCTCTCTCTCTCTCTCTCTCTCTCTCTCTCTCTCTCTCTCTCTCTCTCTCTCTCTCTCTGTGTATATATATACCGAGAACGGTACAGATGAAAAGCATGGTTTCAACACTAATCCGTCAGCATATTGCCCTCATTGATAATTTCCATTTCAGATTTATAGAATTTTAGAATTTTGTTTGCTTTTTTAATTTAAAGACAATACTGTATTTTAAATTCTCCCAAAGTAGCTGAATATCTTTCTCGAATTTTCCACGTACATAAATTCAGTACCTTAGATAAGCTGCTTTTTGGGGTATTTACCCAATTAAAATCTTGAAAAAAAACAAAAAAAACAAACCAAAAAAAAAAAAAAAAAAAAAAAACAGAATTAAATCTATGTGGTAAATACCCAATTATCAGTATTTCTTGCACCCATTAACATAACAAGGTACCCAAATGTAAAATCCTGATACCCAATTCAATGAGAAATTGATAGGTAAAAAAAGCTCAAAATATCCAATTGCTTAAAACCTTATCTAGGGCACTGTATAAATAAATGACATATAAATAGATCACGTACACTGGCTACCGGAGCAGCGGGGGGGGAGGGGGGTGGGTGAGTAAAGTTTCATTTGTCTACGGTTACGTATCCCAACGGCAGCAGGGGGCCCGATCTCCTGAGGCCCCCAAGTGAGCATAGCGAGAGCCCCTGGGGACGGCCCCCACCCTCGCCGGTCCGGGGGCTCATCTATTAAAGAAGTGAGTGACTGCTGATATACCGCTACAAACGACATGCCCAAGGGACGCAACACATGCAAATGGCTGACGGTGAGCTCAACGGAGCTCTGTGGTAAAAGCTGTATTACGGACTTTTGTTAGTTCATCTGGTGAGACTCCGTAAAGGCTCACGCGCTCAGCCCTGCAGGGGTTGTGGAGTAGGGGTTACTAACAAGCAACAGCTCTGTTGTCAGTGCGGGTATAGGAGTGAGTGGCGTCGTGCAACAAAAGCGACGCGAAAGGAATTTGCGCGCCTCGCCGCCATCGAAATTTTCATTTAGAGGAAGGTGATACAAAGTATATACCCATATATATATTTCATTTAGAGGAAGGTGATACAAAGTATATACCCATATATATATTTCATTTAGAGGAAGGTGATACAAAGTATATACCCATATATATATTTCATTTAGAGGAAGATGATACAAAGTATATACCCATATATATTTCATTTAGAGGAAGGTTATACAAAGTATATACCCATCTAACATATGGCTACTATTACTATGGATGACCTGATCGAAGAAATGCTCGCAGAGTACAAGCCAAGGTTCATCCTCGATGAACCCATTCCAGAAGCCGAGGAAAGGCTCCTCCCCCAACCACTTCGACCACAGTGGCCATTTGCCGACCTGGATGATCGTGTCCCCCACCATGGGTCGAGATACTTAACGACGCCAAAGCTGAATTCGAGGTAGATGGCGCCGCTGCGGTCTTCTCTACATGGAGGGTTAAACGAGAAGACCCGCTGGACGTTGGCGATCTCGACATCACCGAAGGCATATATGCCAGAGCCGGCAGGTTGGCACTGGACGCTCGGATGGCCGACGTCAGGCTACCCAACTTCTGGCGGCTCTCCTGGGGGGCACGGAGTTTCTCCTGAGAATCAAGTTTCTCCGGGAGAAAGCTGAAGATGATTGGGTCCTTGAAGACAAGTTTGATCCAGTCCGGGCCGAGCGAAAGAAGGGCCAGGGGGTCGTCGCGGTCGCTCGGAACACAAGCCCAGGGGTATTGACTGGAATCGACGGTGTGTTCTATCAGAACGCCTACCCCGTCACCGCAGTTGTCTACGGCCTCTTCCCCGTCAGGGATCCGGATCCTGCCAACCTAGCTCCGTTAAGAGATGGTGATCTCAACTGTGTGGCTCAGAGAGTTGTGGAGCACTTCGAGGGCGCTTTGAGAGGCCAGGGACTTACACCCGCACGGCGACAAAAGATCCGGGAGTGGGAAGAGAGGGTCCACGAAACCGGCGCTAAGGTCGTCGAAGATGTTGCCGAGTTGGAAAAGATCCTCTGGAGACCAATCGTCCTGAGGGACATTGCTGGCGAAGACATCTTCAACCGCGGTAAATACGGCAGAAACCGACCTATAGAACTCATCTGCCACTACGGCCACGCCTGGCCCAAAGACCTCCACTTTCCCCAGAGTAGAGAGGTCTACATCTACGAGGGCAACGTCTGGCACGCCATCCGGGAAGTCACCCAGGGCGAGCCATTAGCGGTCTGGCTCCTGGGCGGTCAAGACCGACAGCTCTCTGTCGACCAGTTCGTGCTCCAGGACGGCCGCATCTACAGGACACGAGAGGCCCACGAAAGACTCCAAGTGATCTGCGCCAAACTGGGCAACCCTGAACTTGCTGAGAGAGCCTTCGGCGAAAACCACGCGGCTAGCATTATGGCAAAGGAAAGGAACGGCTGGAAGCCAACCCCAGCCAACCTCCTCCCAGACATCGAGAAGGCCTGCGTGGAGCACGGCCACGGCGGCCTCTGGAACTCGATGGGTTATGACACGAGGGAAGTCACTTCTATCGACATGAAGGCCTGCTATTCGGCATCCTTCCAGGGTATGGGTGAAGCAAAACCCTATTTCGAGCGGTTCGGGCATCCGACTCACCGCATGACCCGCGTGGCAATTAATGGCCCTCTCCCCAAAGACATAGGCACAGGTTTCGCCGAGGTTCAAGAATGGGCTACCTGCCATCCGGTCATCCCTGCCTGGTTTGGAAGGCATTTCTCCGAAGGCGGTTGGGCCCCGACACAGCTCCTTGCCATCCTGGCAGAGTCTGGCCTGCTGAGGTCTCTCAAAGTCAGGGAGGCGATCATCTCCTTCGAGAAGCAGACTGAGGTTTGGTTGCCCGAAAGCAGGGACCAGGCCTGAACCGGCATCGGCAAATTTACCCAGGGCAGCAAGGCAGATGGAAAAAGGCTCACAAGGAGGTTGGTGACCGACCGCGGCGAGCTCGACTACCTTGTCCGGGACACCCGCCACTCGGGCACTTTGGTCGGAGCACCAATGGAGTGCGAGCTTTGTCACATCCTCACTTACTACGATGGATCCTAGCCCCAGTTCGCCCACCTGAGGGCAAGCATGCTGGCCTACGCCCACATCAACCTCCTCTCTATGCTTTCAAGGTTTGAACCCGACGAGGCCGTCCGAGTAGCAACCGATTCCATCTATGTAAAGAAAACGGCGCTCTGCAAGCTCGAGGGGGTCGGAGCCTACAAGCCTCAAGAGGTGCACCCAGAAGGGAATTGCCGCATCTGTCTCACCTGCCACGACAAGGCAACCCAGAGGCCACCACGAGATGTGATTGCCCCAGCCCAGTGGCGTGACAAGGGCGATAGTCTCTACATGCCGATGGAACACGCAGCCTACCTCGCCAAGCCTGACTAAATCTGTTCTGAAAAGGACTTCACTCCCAGCACCGCGCCGCGCCACGACGAGACCCTGACCCGACATCAGCTGAGCTACCTAAACGGCGGCGGGGGCAGCGGCAAAACCACGCGAGCGATCGAGCTCTTCCGTACCAGAAGCCCCCTCGTTTTCACCCCGACTCATCGCCTGGCCAAAGAGATGCGGGCCAGGGGCGTCCAGGCCCAGACCTATCACAGCTTCTTCCGCTGGAGCGGCCAAACGGACTGGACGCCTGAAAGGATGGGACAGAAATTCGTTCCCCGTGTGATCATCTGGGACGAGGTCTGCACAGTGCCCCGCCCCACTCTGGATACCTTCCTCGACTGGCTCGAGGAACGGGGCGTCCATGTCATCTGCTGTGGCGACCAGGGGCAGCCGCCCCCAATCGCCGGAGAAATGCCACACAACTGGCTCCGCGGGCATGCCGCCTATTACGAAGAGGTCGAGGTAGACCACAGAGCCAAAGACCCTCTTCTCAAGGCCCTCAAGAAGCGAATCCGCCTTCAGCCCGACAGAGTCCAGTGCCGAGAGGTGCGAAAGGCGCTTCCTGGTTGCCTCGGATGGGAACGCTTCGTGGGGGCCTGGAAGCCATGTGATCTCATCTTGACCTCGAGGCAGAAGGTTCGCGACCGGGCCCAGAGGCTGCTATTCTAGCGCCATGTGTTTCCCGGACGCCCCCGTACCTCTGCTATACCGCCTCAAAGACACTCGGCGGCAAAACATCGTCACCACCCCTGAGCCCTTGCTGGATGGCTGGCCAGACCAGCAAGAGCTCGTCTTGAACGACGTCGTCGAGGTGCCCTTGAAATATGCCCGCGAGGTCCTCGACGGCAAATGGGGCCAGGACTGGGCTCTTGGCTACGCCCTCACCGTTCACTCGAGCCAGGGTCTCACAGTTGCCGACCCCGAGAAAGTCTTGATCATAGACGACTTTCTCCAGTGGTTCAACCTAGCTTATCTTGCAGTCTCACAGGTGGAGTATCTCAGCCAGCTCCAACGGGTAGTATGCCCCCTAGAGGAGGGCTCTGAGGGTGCATGCACACTCACCGAGCAGCAGCTCCGCAAGACCATCATAAAAAAGCTGGTGGCCTATAAGCGACAAGAAAGCCAAGGGGCTCAGGTTTAGCCTGAAGGTTGATCACATCCTAGCACTGAAGGAGGCCCAGATTAATCGCTGTGCCGCGTGCAACATCGAGCTCCTATGGGCTTACCAGCCAAAGGACACCCAGCAGTTCAGTGTCGACCGGTTCGACAACTCCGCGGGCAACATCCACGATAACGTCAGGCTGACCTGTCTCGAGTGCAACCGAAGAAGAGGAGCAGCAGCGCTCAGCACTTGAGAACCCCATCCGGAGGAAGCTGAGTGTCGCGTGGCACTACGAGGAGTTCCTCCCTGACAAAACCACGTGGCGGACCGTCCTGCAGGTAATACAACACAGGTTCACCGGGCTTGGCCACCGAGCGTCCGAGCCGGAGAACCGTTAAAGACCATACAGGGTCAGTCGCGCGGCGCCGACCGCCCTCCAGCTCGCCGGGCTGGTACAGATAGCGAACACCAACACCCGAAGGGAGCCTCTGCTCCTTGAGACCAACAGGGCGGTCGGGAACTACAGAGGAGGGCTTTTGCGTACGGTCTTGACTTTGATTGCGTCAGAGGGTTTTTTGCCAGTCAGCCTGGTCACTTCGCCGTTCAGAGCGGCTACGACGCTAGGCAGCCGAGCCACCCACTCTGTTGATCTCTGACCCAAAGGGAGGCGCATCTCCTGAGCATACTAGTGTCCAAAGAACCGCTCAGCCAGGGTCCGGTTCCAGCGCTCCACGACGCCTTGGTCCCGGTGGATGTCAACATGTCCACGTCGGACCTCGACACCGTGTTTGGCGAGCAGCTGGCTCACCGCACCCATGAACTCGTGCCGAGGGTCAACCTGAAGGAGCTTCGGCCACCGCAAGGGGCTCCGCTTGTAAATCCGAGCCAGGCCATCGGCAATCTCTGCGGTCTTGCTAGTCAGAGGCTGAGCCTCTTTGTAGCGCGAGGCCACATCAACGACCGTGAGAGCGTAGCGGAAGGTTTTCCGCCCTACGCGGTCGTGTGGCAGAAAGAGCAGATCCGCCTGGTGGACCTCGTTGGGCACCGCCACATCAAACCTCGGCCGCGGTACGCGCCGTGGGGCGGGCAAACAGATCTGCCAGATGGCCTGCCTTTTGAGCCAGTCCTTGGCCAGCTGCTCAGTCACCTTTGCTGCAGACGCCAGCTTCTCGATGGCTGCGAGCCCCTTCCAGTAGCCTCGGGGGCTGTAGTATAGGACAGAGAGCTTACTGTCTGCCATTGCTACTAAGGTATTCCAGCATTCTGACCAGCCTCCACAGGCTCAGGAAGCTGTCCAGTTGTCGCCCGGAGATTGGTCGGGCCAGCCAGCATCCCGGCGGCGAAACGCACTGCGGTCTTCTCATCTTGCCGCCAGAGCTCAAGCGACTTTTGCGCAATATCGATCATGGTGTGGGCCAGAGGGCCGGGGATTTTGTGGCGGCGGGCGCAGTGGCCGACCTCGAGCATTGTGCAGTAAAGCTCTTCGGGAAGACCCATGATATAGGGTCGCAGAAAACAGGCTTTAAATTAAAACGCGCCTCACTTCTTGACGTGTTGGCAGGCCAAAAAGCCGGTCGCTGCCATCCCCAGGATGACGAAGGCGATCTCGCGGTCTTTCTGGCCGTCACTCGGGTGAATAAAGTCGGCGAGCTGGGGTTCGGGCCCCAGGGGGTCGAGGTTGTGCCTGGTAACCTGCGCATATTCCTGCATTGCAGCGTCAACATCCTGGAACGTTTGAACAGCATGACCGTGCCGGCGGAGCTCCTCATTGATAAAGCCGAGGCGCTCGGTCCGTTTCTGGGACCACGCCGCCTGTGCGGCCTGCAGCTGCTCGATCGCTTTATAGTGACGCTTGCGCTCTTCGTCGACGCGAGAGCTTCTCAGCATCGTGAATAAGTAGTTCGATCCCGAGAACGCAAGGGCGTTCACCAGGGCGCCCCAACGAGCATTGCGATGCTTGCCATTACTTCATGATATCAGCAGGTATGATCCCCTGTTTAATTAGCAGGTCCCTGGTTCCCATGGCCAGAGCGACGTCTACCACCACAATGCCGACGTCACGGGGCGTTGGGTCAAGCTTGGGGGTGCTTCCCCCATCGCCATCTTGCCGAGCCGGGCGTATCCCATGGTCAAGCCAGAGACGACCGCGCTGTGATCAAACGCGTTCACGATCATCTTCCCGTCGATTGCTGGAGTCGTCATGGTTGCTCATTCCATATAGAACGGATCTCGAGTCTTTAATTGCTTAGCATCGGGGGCTGGCTGCTTGGGCGCGGAGTCAACGGGGCCTGTCGCGGGACTCCTCGTTTGTCGGAGAAACACGAGCGCCCCGCCCGCAAGACAAGCTCCAATGACCCACGGGGCCCAGTTTGTTAGTCCTTCGCGGCGTTCCGGCTGGGAAACCGCTTGGTCCGCCTCCGGAGGAGGAGAAATATTGGCAGGCGCTGCGGGGGAGGGGGCGAAATGGCTCCTTGGCCACCCGAAGCTGCTCGAGAAGTCTTTCTTCTTGCTTTGTCTTTCGGGCGGCAGCGCCGGCACGCACGGCTGCCACTTTCTTTGGATCCTTAACTTCTCCGTAACCCTTTTCACTGGAGGACTCTGTACCGGCTCCTAGGCCGTCTCTTGATTCTCCTGCTTCGTCTCCTCTATCGTATTCTCCAATAGGGCAGCAGTGTCCAAACTGACAGTGCTTCAAGGTGGTCAGCGCAGCGGTTAGCGGTGCTAAGTACATGCCGTAGCGGTGGTAGAGCTCGCAGGTAGCACTGCTAAGCGCGTGACCGACAAACGGGTCGCTCTCGAGGTCTGCGATAAGCCCTGGCTGGTTTTCGATTGAGAAGAACATGGCAGCCACCCCCGCATAGAGCTGGAGCGCAGCAGACCCCAAGGTCTTCGTCATCGCCGCCCCCAGCCTGGCTTCGTAGCGGGCGTACAGCTTCTCGATATCCAGAGCATCGATTTGATCGGCGGTGAATATTTTCCCGCGGACCGTCAGTCCATACTGCCCAGCTTTACCCGCCGTTCACGGCGTTTTAGCACCTCTGGCGTCGCCGCTGGGGCGGCTGCCGGTGGAGCCCCCTCGGCTAGACCAGCGCCAGCGCTCTGCGGGTCAGCAACTGACATCAGCTCATCGATCAGTTCGTCACAGTCCATTTGCCTATAACAAGCCGGCGGGCCCGTCTAATAGGGAGTGCGACTCGGCGCAGACACTGTGCGATTTGCCAAACAACGAAAACCAGCAGTACCAAATGCGTGCCAAGCACGGCGACCAGCAGTCCTTCAGTAACAGGAAGCATTGCTACACAACTATATAAGCATTGCTACACGACTATATATGCATTGCTACACAACTATATAAGCAGCAGGCTGATCTGTTTTCAACAGAAGCTTGGCGTGTTTTCTCTCGGCTAGCTGCTTCCGCACCAACGCCCGCTGTTCTCGAGTCGGTATCGTCGTTCTCCCGCAGGCAGTCTTCAAAGCTGTCGCGATCCTTGCAGTGGAAGAGTGCGACCCAGCGCGTCTGCTCGCGCAAGTCCGTCAGGACTGAGTTGTATTTCTTGGTGAGGACCCAGACGCTTATGTCGGCGTGGCGGCCCGAGAACGCCAACTCTGACAGCATGTCTCTCTTCTTCGTCAGAGCCTTCGTGGCCGAGCAGTCGTCGATTATAAAAAGTGTTGGCTCGCCCTTAAACACCAGGTAGAAGGCCCGCAGGTAATCGTGAAGGCGCTCACCGGGGTCTAGAACGTAGACCTCGGGGTCTGTCCAGAGCCAGGGTCACTGCTTGTAGGTCTTGTTGTGCTCTATGGTGGGGCACAGGATCACGATGTGTCGAAAGAACCCCCGGTAGGGTCCGTCTTCGAGCAGAGACAGGACGAAAACGGTTTTTCCGCATCCCGTCTGCCCGCAGACAATTGCCGAATGGGCGCCCTTGGGCAGAAGATGATTAATAAACAGCTGAGACGAACCGGCCATCTTCGAAGTTCAGCTGGGCATCCATGATGATGTACAGAGAGATGTTCAAAGCGCCGGCCGCCTCTGCCGTCTTAGTCAACTGGATGGTCACTCCTTCGCTCGCATTCTCTATGCGCCGGTCATCATCGGTTGTCCTGAGGTCAAGCCACGGAGCGAACTTGGAGGTCAAGAACTCCCCGAGAGAGACATCGGCGAGGCCAAGGTCTTTCGCCACCACTGCCACCTCGGGGTGGCGTTTGCCGCTGGGTGCAAATAACTTCGAGACTGTCTCATCTTTGTTTCCGGCACTGATGCGAATTCGCGTTGTGTTTTGGTTACCAGACGTATCGATGCCTTGGTACTGATCATTTTTCCTCTCCTTTTTCGTCTTCCAGAGATCGCTGTAACAGTTGAAGACATCAATTTCGTCGACGGACATCACCTCGTTGCCGGAGATCTTGATCACAGTCTTCTTTAAGAGGGCGCGGCCCAGGTTCTGAATCACGGTCCGGTTCGCATCTTCACTATTCAGCGTGATTCTGAAGGCCATGCGGGCGGTCCCTGGAACGATCACGTCGTGCGCGCCGAGGTTCGGGGATCGAACCAGCAGCTGTTGAGTCTAATGAATCGTGCTCGGGTTATTGGTTATCACGACAGACTGCCGCACGCCTTTGACCCCCAGGGGCTCGCGGAGGCACCTGTAAGGATTAAGCTTGCGTCCGAATTTGCTCGAAGCCATGGTGTATTTGAACCTACGCAACAACTCTAAATTAGCATCCACTGTCAACGCCGCGAGGGATGACGTCACTTTCGAGAACCCCACGTTCGACCCTGACGGGCCTGGAGAAGACGATGATTTTGACCTCCCCGACACCCCTATGGACCCACAGCCGGACGTCCAGCAACAGCTAAACACGTCCGGGGACCTTCTTCAGAACCTGCGAGATGAGTTGACAGGAATAACTTGAGGCCCAGAAGAAGCGCCTGGTTGATACTTTCTACAACGAAGTGAGCCATACCTATGGGCTGCGCCCCGAAGGCAGGATCGACTATAGCCAGTTCGGGATCGACCCCGACGGTAAGACACTTTACTGGACACCTGAAGACAAGAAGATCTCCATTGCTGCGACGAGAGGAAAATTCCGGTTTCTGGGTCTAGGCACGCTGGCCCAAAGATACGGGGCTGGAGGCGCATATGCAGTCCGGAGATCGCTGGGGCTTCCTGATTATAGATCGGGGGCATCGCGGGGGCTTGGCAGAGAGGTCGTGGAGACACTCCAGAGTGCAGAGGAGACCCTCCCAAAAAACATTGAGTCCATCGAGCTGAAGGACCTCCCCGGCGTGGCTGATACCGCAAGACAAAGCGCAGAAGACGTCGATACCGCATTGAAGACCATTAATGATCCGCAAATTGTCGTTGCGTGGGTCACACAGGCCAGAAGAGAACTGGTCGGAGTTTGGGAGGCAATGACGAGATCGAGGGACGAGCTCGCTAACAACCTCGCGAAGCTAAGCGCCATCGACTACCGGAAATCCGAAGTCGAAAAGCACTTGGCCAGGGAAACTGACCGAAACGGACGACACCGAAATTCAACAAGATATTCGACATCGAATGGAGAAGCTTAAAGGCGAGCTCTCTGACATCGAGCTTGAAAGGCAGGCGAGGCTCGAAGCCCTCTCTACGAATAGAGCAGCTCTCCGGTCGCAGATCAACAGAATTTGTGAGACCATCAGGCGGCTCCTCCATGAAGACAAGACGCTGGCTGAGCGAATTCGAACTCTCTTCCGCGAACAGGGGATAACGATCGCGAGCATCCTTACAGCAATCGGCATGGCGATAAGCACTCTCGTCCTTGATGTCACCGGTGGGGGAAGTGCGCCAGTGCCGTCGCCGGCTCCAAAGCCATCCGACAAGGGCGGGGTCGAGGAGTGGATTAAAAAGCACCTACAGGCCCTTGGACGTGCCCTGGCCAATTTGGCCGGCAAGGCCGCTGCGGCCCTGCCCGGAATCATCGGGTCCATTGTTTCTTGGCTCCTGCGCACGTTAGGGAAGGCCGCGACTTGGCTCGCTGACAACGTGTGGGCCTTGGTCATCGGAATGGGGGCGCTTCTCGTGGCCGCAAGGGACTGGCTATCTCAACGACAGCCAAAGCGCCACTAGGCCGACCCTGACCCCTGCGGCTATGAGAGCCGTTTTCTCTTTTTCGTGGCTTGTCGCAGCCGCGGCAGACGCGTGTTGTTGCGGAACGACAGTGGCTGGCGTGGGTGGTGACCCTGCGGGTCTGCCACTCAGTGGCCCCTTGTGATCAGTCCCGGCCGGTGCTGCGATTTTTCCTTCGAAGGACTTATCGCCTGTGGTCTTGCCGACCTGCTCCGACTCGTTGATTCCCGGGTTGTGGCCGATGGCTGCTTCAGATCTGGCAATCACGATTTCGTTGTTGTAGCCCTGGACATTGCCCGGGTGGACAGCCATGTCGCTCGGGGCGAGGTAGAGCCCTAACCCGAAGACGAAGTCCAGAGGGGATGATGCATACTGGAGCGTCTTCTGATAGCGAGCGATGCTGCTGGGGATGTCGACGGGCGAGGCGATGGCGTCTTCGACGTTGGCCAGGAACTGCTTTTGAGCGTCGAACCCCGTCCCGGCCTTGAGAATGTTAGAGCGTGTCTGGGCCTGCGCTCCCAGGATAGCCCAAACATACGCCCGTATACTGTCGTTGAGGCGCTCCACACCCGCTTGCGTGAAGCCTTCTGATTTATCGGGAATGAACATCGTCCACGCCCCTGATATATCCCGGTTATGGCGGATGGCGTCCATCGGATGGAAGAAGGGGCCATCGGAGTAGTGCGCATGCCGGTAGGCGCCCGACGGCTCCATATACGTGCTCCAAGATCCGAGGCCTTGGCACCCGTGGTCTAGCGTTTGCCTCCAATCTGTATCAGGCGAAACTCCGAACTCGGTGCAGAGCCGCTTGTAGGCCCTGGCGTCGTAGGCGTTCTGATACCAAGAATGAGATTGGTCTCCAGGAAGGGCGACTTTCAGCTCCACAAGCAGACGCCTCGTCGCATAGTAAACGTGGAAGCGATACAGACTCGCAAGGAGGGGGTCTTTAGCCTGGAGATGGTCATCAGCAGAGACCCCGCAGCCAGCTGTCGCGCACCATACCGCGAAGTTCAGTTGGCACTGCCACCAGTCCATCGGAGTGTGTTGCCAGCTGCGCCACGCCTTTTTTCCCATATTGACGTGTCCAGCGAGCGGGGGGTTTTGATAGTCGGCGAAAATGTCCGGGAATTTCACTTGGAAGCCGCCCCTTTGTCATCAACCATAATCTTCTGGCTGGCCAGAGAGAGCGCCTGCTTCTCTTTGAAATGTCCCCCCCCGCCCTATATTTTACGGTGCTTTTGAACGAGAAAGCCGACTTGTCCATCGCTATGTACATTGAAATATCTCCCCGTCCTATATTTTACGGTGCTTTTGAACGAGAAAGCCGACTTGTCCATCGCTATGTATGTGAGTGTGACACTCACCGACACTCAAAATGGGGAACCGGTCTCTGTTCCCGGCACTGCGTGTGGGGGGGCTGGAGGTCGCTCTCTGTGAGCTCACGTATTACCACCGCTGGCTCAATATCCCCGAGATAAAGAATAGCGTCTATGATGAGCACACCGTGTTGGGATATCCAAAGGGTACTATATCGTCTGTGAGCTGGACAAAGAGACGTTCCGGCCTTTGGGCGCTGAACTCAGTTTGCATACCCCAACCGGCCGCCTGCAGATTTACCCAAAAAGACGCCTGGTGCTGGATCTCGGGCTGGCCGACCTCCTAGGGTTCTCTCGAGAGCCCGCGATGTTTGAGCCCCTCGAGATCCACATTGCAGACAAGCCACATCGTCTGATCACCAATCGGGAGATCTGCGTGCATCTTGCCGAGGTCAGTACGTCGGAGAACCTCCACAACGGTCGCCCCTCCACACTGCTGAAATCCATCCCCGCCGAGAACGAAAGGTGCGGGGCTGGCCGGACATTCCTCGTCTTGCAGTACAAACGGCTGGCATCGGGGCCTCTTTCCCAGCTGACGCTCACGATATTAGACACGGGCGGCAGAAAGTTAGATTTCGACTATTTGAGTGCAGTCCTACACATAAGAAATGGGTGACGAGGGTGGCCCAGGGAGTGCCAGGATATGCCATGGGGTGGCTTTAGCCGATCTCGGCGATACCGAGGGATTCGAAAAGGGTGGGGAAGAGGGCCGGCTGTACGCTTTCGAGTTGTCCGACGGGGTGTACAAACGAAAAAAGGTCACCGCCCAAGAGTGGAGTGGGGCGCAGAAGCTCGGAGAGTTGATCGACGTCGACGTTTCATATGCCGTCCCGAGACGGCATCATACGCTGGCGTTTACTGGGAGCAAGTGGATCGCCTTCGCAGACCCCACACAACAGATGGGGTGGCTGATCGACATTCGGATCTCCTCTCCCTACGTCGCAACGGGGCGAGAACACAAGGTTCGGAAGGTGACAAATGCCGGCACCCGGCTGTGTTCCTACGTTCCTGAGACCAAACACGTGGTCATTTCCGAGCAGTACACGCTGAAAACAATAGCCGGGAGGAGATTCTAAAAATGGTATCCGAGTTCTCTCCAGCGGGAATCATCGGCGCGGGAATACCTACATCAACAATCCTTCTCGAGATGATCCTCGGAAACCAGCCCGACGGCTTCGTAGAAGTATTGCCCGGCTTCAAGCTCAAGTGGACCGGCGCGCACGCGCAAAAAGAACTTGGGGCCTTCATCAAAGCTCGGGAGCGACCTCTGGTGCGCTTTACCTTAGGGGGAATCCAGCACGAAGCTGAGCACCGCTTTCTGGATATCAGCAAGATTCATGTTGGTCCGGTCGAGCTCAAAAGGCTGAGGTTCACGCCCGCAGGCCTCACCTCAGACGAAAGCTCGGTGGTCCTTGGCCATTTGAACTTGTCCGATAGCGGTGATAGTTAAGCACGATGGGACTTTACCCACCACTTGAGACGACTAGAGAGAATCACCGACCAGCACGTGGCCGGGGTCAGATCCCGCCTGGAAAAGGAACGGGACTTCAGAGCATCGCTGTATAAGAAATACCGGCGGGGGGCAAACGCCGTAGACGGACTCTACACCGGGCTTTCGGTAGCCAGCGCGGTCATGACTGCCACGGGTGCCGGGCTGTTGACGACGATAATCGCTGCGCCTGTCGCAATAGGCTTACAAGCCGGGGCGATTGCCTGTCGGTTGCTCGGAGCCGGCGGGAGGTTCATTTGTCGGAGGCTCGAAGCCAAAGCTCGGAAACATGATCAAATCCGGGTCCTGGTCGTCTCAAAGCTAAACTTTATCGCTGACAGGATCTCGGCCGCGCTGACCGACGATAAGATCTCCGAGGAGGAGTTCCGCCTGATTCTCTCTGAGGTCGACAAGTACGACCAAATGAAGGCTGAGATTCGCCGTGGGCGTCAGAAAGGGGGCGTGGGTCTGTCCGAGGCTGAAAAAAAAAGCAGCTCATGAACCTCATGAGAGACGAGGCGATGCTAACAACCGTACCAAGCTCTTGGAAGAGCTCAGAGCTGCTGGAAACAGTGGCACCTCTCGATAAATATATCTTGTTTGCGGGCTTAAAAAAAGAGCGCAGGCTGGTTAGGACCCAATGAACAGCAGAAGAGTTTATTAAGTGGAAGAATAAAAAAAAAAATAAAAGTCCGTCGCCGGGATTCGATCTCACGCACAAAAATTCAGCAAAAGCCCCCCGAGGTCCTGGTCATTTTTTTCGTTCTTGACCAGGACCTCTCATACTACTTCCAATGCTCGGTCACTCCTGCCTTCAGTACCTAACTATGACTGGGACGAAAGTCGTTAGAGGCTTACTAGAAGTGCCGGCAAGGGTTATGGGGATGGGAATGGGATCGTAGCGCTACGTTTAAACCTGTACAGTGCCTCGCAGGGAGATAAATATATGTAAATTTAACTTATAAAAGCTTGGTGTTTGTTGTGCAATAATAACCGAAGCGGAAAACCAGCGGTATTCAATAGAAATCTATGCCGAAGCAGGAAACCAGCGGCATTCAATCGGATATCGATACAGGTAAACCTTCACACATTTTATAAGAACCCTTACCATGCTTATGGGCAGATTCAGCAGATGCCGGTCCACGGTACTTTAAACCCCGGGGGCTGAGTAGAATTCTTTACACCCACATCCAGTTCTGGAGGGTGAGCCACCTGTCTGTGTCAAATCCTGTTTTTCTGAGAAAAATATATCAATATGTCGTCCGCTGAAATTTTTACTCAGAGTGTTTAAATATTCATTCAGGGATGAATTTGTAAATACCTCAAGTTGGTGTGCACCAGATAAACCGGATATCGGTGAATCAGGTAAGTGCCTCCCTCTTTTTGCGTTCAGAGCCCCGGGCCGGCGAGGGTGGGGGCCGTCCCCGGGGGCTTTCGCTATGCTCACTTGGGGGCCTCAGGAGATCGGGCCCCTGCTGCCGTTGGGATACGTATCCGTAGACAGAAGAAACTTTACTCACCCATCCCCTGCTGCTCCCGGCTTAGCTGTGCACCGCTTTGACATCTCTGATACAAGCGCTGCCGCAGATTGACCTTACTGACCTTCAAGTTCGTGTGAAATAAATCAGTTCATCTAAGTACATTCAATGTGATGCAGACGGTGAGCAGCTTATGCCTTCTTATGTCTGTAAACAACGAAGCTGTGAACCGAAAGAAAGAACAAAGAACATAAAATTAACACGAAATTAAGAATATTCTTTTGTGTGTGTGTGAGAAAGAGAAGGGGGGGGGGTGCGGGGGGGAAAGGAACGGGAGAGGTGATTCACTTATTTCAAACTCTGTGTGCGGGGTGGGGGGAAGAGGGGGGCGAAGGGGACTGGGAAGGTGATTCACTTATTTCTAACTGCATTGAAAAATCTAGCCAATAAGTGTTTTCATGGTCAGTTCTTAATATTGTTCTCTGTGGGGTGTAGTGACCTCTCGTACGAACGGAGTCGGGTTTGAGTCTCATTGGTGACCTCTGTGTGTGTGTGTGTGTGTGTGTGTGTGTGTGTGTGTGTGTGTGTGTGTGTGTGTGTGTGTGTGTGTGTGTGTGTGTGTGTGTGTGTGTTTTAATTTAATGAACATTTTTAGTCGTTGTTTTTCTTTATTCCTTTGTTTCATCTTTTTACTTTATTTTGATATTGTTTAACGTGTTAGCAAAAGCAGTACTTCAATACGACCCAAATCATATTACAGAAAATCAAAAACAACATATTCTTATGGGCAATGGCGTAAAATATTGCTTTTCTTTCTTCCATTACGTCTAAACTTCCTAGGAGTACACAGACGGTGTTCATTGTACACTCCGAGTTGCAGGATGAAGGCCTACAAGTAACCAGTTTGAATTACCGTATGGGTCTTTAAACTGCACATGGTGTGACTTTCCCTGCACAGGGGACCTCCAGTTAAAGTCCCGATCCGAAGGACGGCAATCTGTTTTCATTTCATGCTTGCAAATGACATGAAGGAAAGCATGTTGGATACCGAAATTTCCCTCTCCTAAGCCAGGGGTCTATCCCAGTACCTCTAGCTCTAGAGGCCTGTGCGCTCACCACGGAGCTACCGCGCTTCCTAAAATACTTGTTTTTATACGTCTTTGTTATGTGATAAATGTGTTTTGTTGACAGGGAAACACAAAGCTAAGTGATGTGAATGTTGCTTTTCACACACAGTCAGATACTTGATAAGTAACACATTAAAACCAGACAAATAATAAACCTTTACCTTTCAAAGTTAAAATCAGTCAAAAGAACATATTATTTCAATAAAGAAAACATTTTATTTTCCGTGGCAACACATTTTTTTCTTAAGTAATAACTTTTTTTTCTTTCTAAATTGTCATCTAGTACTTGACAATCGAAGTGGTGAAAAAACAGAATTGCAGTGTAAACAGAATATATTAAATAAAACTATGTGCTTTTATGGAATGAATTCGACATAGTTGTTAATTTCTGTGTCATGTTGATTTGTTCATAAATTTGTGTTTCAATATTTATAAACTATAAAACTATCATGCTTTTAATTACATTGTTCTCAGATTGCTGCCATGAAATCTATTTAAAAAAAAAATTCACAATACAATATGTAGTGTATTGTTGTTGCCATAGCAACAATTACAATTAGTTTTTCAAACTTACCAATCCTTTTTTATTTGTATCCTAAAGTCTTTAGCCTATAGGTGAACTTACAGTATAGGCAGGCTCCATCGTCCGCACTCTTCGAACATCTGAGAAACCGTTTGATCAACCCAAATCCAATTTCATATAAAGCCTCTGAGGCATTTGGGGAACAAACATTTGTTAAAATGATCCAATCATGTCATCAGGATATCTACCTTGCACGTATACATTGTTGTATCTAGAGGAGGACAAGGGGATATTTCTTCACCTAAAAGCATGAATGGGACAAGGGGCCTTGATGACCCTCAATATTAAGTCGTGTTGCTGATATTTAAGACAATAGAATCTCTTACAATAGGTGACGGCCCTTTAACAATGGTTATGGGGCAACAAATGGCCCCATCACATACGTCCTAGCCGCAACACTACATATATGAGCCGCCAACAAATCAACAAAATGACATGTGCACCCAGGGGAGACTCAGATCAGTCTGAGCATCTGCCCAGTCTGATCAGTTTTCACTGTCTACAATTCCATTCTTTATTAGCTCACCTGAGCCGAAGGCTCATGTGAGGTATTAGTATAGCAAGGCTCCGTCGTCCGTCCGTCGTCGTCCACACTTTCAAACGACATCTCCTCTGAAGCCACTGGGCCGATTGGGCTCAAATTTTATCTGTAGCATCCTTGGGCAGGGGGAACAAAAGTTTATGTTTTTATGAAAATCGGCTTTTTAGTTTGGTTGCTATGGCAACCGTATGTTTCTATTGACTTATAATGGGGAAAATTGAAAAATTGCATTAACTGCCAAACAGTTGTAGTTAGTTTCAAAAAAATATCTAAAAATACCTTCAAAAATCTTCTCTGGAACCAATGGTCCGATTCGGCTCAAATCTTACATGTAGCATCCTTGGGCTTAGGGAATGAAAGTTTGTATTTTTATGAAAATCGGCCTATTAGTTTGGTTGCTATGGCAACTTAAAGTTTCCATTGACTTTTAATGGAGAAAACCGAAAAATGGCATTTACTGCCAAACAGTTGAAGATATTTTGACCAAAACTTTATAGAAATGTTCCTTTTATTTATGAAAACCAACTTATCGGTTAAGTTGCTTTGGCCCATATATGGTAAAAACCCTTCAAAATTTTTCTTCTCCAGAACTGCTGAAGGGATTTGAACCAAATTTGGCATGAAGTATTTGGGAACCATGATGATCATATTTTGTGTTTTTCGTCTAGTTTGTTTGGATAACAAATGCCCCTGCTACAGCCTAGTGCAATGCTTTCCTTTCTTTTTTCCATCATCAATTTCTAACAATTCTACATTAGCACAATTGGCAGGTGAGCGAATTGTGGCCCTTGGGCCTCTTGTTTTCCAAAGCCATAGAAACCTTAGCTACTTAGCAACTCACTGAGTGCACAGCGAAGACAGATCAGACTGTGCGGATACCCATTTTTATCTGATTCTTCCCTGGGAGCCCAGTCATTTTGTTGGTTTTATCTTGAGCTGGCTCAGTTATGGGAAAAACGTTTATATCAGCAGGCCGATTACCTTCGAACCTACTGGTGCAGTGGCTCAGTTACTAGAGCGTCCGGCTTGCGTCCGGGAGGTTGTGGATTCGATCCCAGGACGATCCAAAGCCTTTCAAAATGGTATTAGCTGCTCTTTCGTTTACGCTCGGCATTAAGAAAGCGGAACTGGTCGGTCCGGTGTCAGTATAATGTGACTGGGTGGAATGTGTTTGAGGTGTCATATGTCAGTGAGGTAGCACTCTTAAAGTGAGCATTCAGCTCCTTGTCACATCCAGACCCCGTCGCGATATGACTGAAATAACTGAAAGATTGTTGAAAGCGACGTTAAGTCTGAATAAAATATAAAAAAATAACCTTCCTTATATGTGATGAGTGCGCTAGCGCACCAAAAGTATACGCTATCCAATTGGTCATTCAGAGAAATCAAGCATAATAGTGTTCCAAGAAACTTGTTTTTAACAAGCGTAGTGCCACCTGACTCTGAAGGGGTATGCGCTGCCGGGGAAGCCGGCGTGGGTTCGAAACTCACTCGCCCAGTGGTATTTCATATTTCTCCATATATATATATATATATATATATATATATTATATATATATATATATATATATATATATATATATATATATATATATATATATATATATATATATATATATATATCCGCTTAAGTTTTCGCAATAACTTTTTTTCTATTTTTGATTTTAGCGAAACATGTTCAGCGACAAATTTGTAGCGGGCGACCTCCGCAAACCTCCAAAAGGCCCTAACATTTCACAAGTATTGCTCCAGTTAGATGAGCATTTTCTATTCTTCAAGATTCATCAAGAAAAATTCCATTAAAACCCGCCTTTACATGTTACGTCGCAATGTTTGACTGGAGCTATTGTTCTATCAAGCAGATATGAGGGTGGATAAAATCTGTACAGCCTGTTATTAGTGTTAGTCCATGTATTTGTAAAACGTTGATTTTTATTTATTTATTTATTTATTTATTTATTTATTTATTTATTAGCTCACCTTAGCCTTTAGGCTCATAGGTGAGCTTATAGAATAGGTAGGCTCTGTCGTCTGTCCGTCCGTCGTCCGTCTACTGTCTATACTCTTTAGACGTCTTCTCTTCCGAAACCACTGGGCCAATCAACCCAAATTTCACATGGAGCCTCCACGAAAGTTTGTTCGCCACATCTGGGTAACATGATCAAGATGGCCGCCATGCCCATATATGGTAAAAACCCTTTAAAAATCTTCTTCTCATGAATCAAAGGGCCAGTAGACCTGGGGCTTAGTATGCAGCATTGGGGATATGGGCAAAGCAAAGTTCGGAAAAACAACAAACATGCTGAAACAAAGAATGACAGTCCATCGACAGCAAACAAATGATCCTAACTTACGTATTTTAAATGTAAATAAACACTTTCACTCATGTTCAGGGAGGAGGTTTACTATTTTCCCCATTTACATGGTTTCAAATTCTAATGACAGCATGTTGGATGAAAAGGAAAAACTTTTTATTAAGATCTTGCAACCCTCATTAAATGCTTAATGGGATTTTAGGGCAGGCCGTTCTGCTGTTGGTTCTGCAGATCGGATGTCTAGTATGATGTATCGGATGTCTTATGTAATTTGTGCGATATCTGATGTGTTATGTGGGATGTCTTATATGGATGTCTTGGGTGTCGCTTGGAATGTATTATGTGCTATGTGGGATGCCTGCAGTGCTATATGGGATGTCTTAGTTGGCATATGAGATGTCTTGCATGCTGTGCGGGATATCTGGAATGCTATGTTGGATGTCTTGTATGGGGTATAGGATGTCTTATTTGCTGGAGGAGATATCTCATTTATTCGATTGAATGGGATGTATCTTTTAGTATGTCGGATGTCTTGTTTGGTATATTGACTACCTGTATTGATATATGGGGTGTCTCATGTGGTGGATGAGATGTCTTATATGTGGAATTGAATAAGATGTCTGGTATGATGTATCGGATACCTTGTGTGGGATGTGGGATGTCTGGTATGCGAGAATATCTTGTGTCCTGTATTGGATGTTTTGTGTCCTGTTGCGGGATGTCTGATGCAGTGTGCAGAATGCCCATTTTACATAATGAATGGTAGGGCGGCTTACCAGCGAGCCGTTTGGCTACTTATACTATAGTTCAAAGGTCGGAGTTAATGCATCTGATATCTTAAGTAATATATTTAATGTCCGATATCTTAAGTAATATAATGAATGTCCGATGTATTGTGTGGGATGTCTTATATAGGTAGGATATGTGTCGTTTGGGATGTCCTATATGCTGTATACTGTACGTCGTATTGCGGTGTGGGATATCTTGGCATATGGGATGTCTGATGGGCTGTGTGGGATATCTGATGTGCTGTGTGGGATATCTTATCGAGGATATGGGATGTCTTGTCTGCTGGAGGGGATATCTCATGTATTCAATTAAGTAGGATCTCCCACTTGGTATATCTAATGTCTTATTTGGTATGGCGGATGTCTATACTGAGGTTTGGGATGTCTTGTTTGGCGGGTGGCATGTCTTACGTGAGGAATAAGATGTTTTTTTTATATGTGGAATTGAATAAGTCTACTTGTATATTGTAGCGGATGTCTTGTGTGGGGTGTGGGATATCTGATGCAGGATGTGGGATGTCTGAGTTAGTATATCGGTAATTTGGAGTGAATATGACTTTTATTTCATCTCGTGAAGTGAAAAAATGTAAAAAATGTGCCTTCGGCACTCATGAAATATACATTTTTTCACTTCACTCGATGAAATAAAAGTCATATTCACGACAAACATTTGAATTTTCTTTTTATTATATACATCACTTTCGATAGAAGAGATGCAAATCTTGCATTTGTAAGGGGAAGTCTGACACGCAGTTTTGTCCCTTGGCGGTGACATATAAGAACCGCATAACATTAGTTAGAATGTAAGGAACATGTTGGTATCAAAATTATTTTGATTTGCCGAAACTTTTTGTTTTGTGTTTTCTCCAGCGTTTTACATGTTAAGCACTGAGCGTCGACGCCATGACGTTCATGTTTTGTTTGGTGACGTTAGTTATGACGTCAGAAACGCGCATTGGCGTGTTAACAATAAAATAAAAAGAAAATTTACTCTTTTTCAGTGAATACCATAAAAATTTTCATCTCGTGTAATGAAAACATTCAAATTTTCACTCGTGCATAATGACCATTAATGTAAATGAGAAAAAAAGTAGTTCCAGATCTTATATTTTTCACTGCTCAGAGGAGTGAAAATATAAGTTTTATATTTTCACTAGTGAAAATATAACTTTTTCGAAATATGCATTTTATTTCATTGATAATTCTCTATATTTCATTACTTTGTATATAATATATATATATATATATATATATATATATATATTTTATTTTTAGGCAGACGGCTTACTTACTAGGGGGGGGGCGGGGGGGGAGGGGCGGGGTGAATGGGAGAAGTGTTGGAGGTTGGTAATTTTTTCTCCATTTACAGGGTGTCCAATTCATATGACGACATGCTGGATCTTTCTTAAGATCTCGCATCCGTCCTTAAATGCTTATGATTATATCTACCAGGGGATTTCACTCTTGTTCAGAACGCTGCTGATTTGTCCGGAGAAACAAAAGTGCTGCATAAGGAGACAGCCCTAACATGATCTCTGCATGCATCAGCGGTTGTTTTCTTGTAGTAGCTAGTTTCCCATGCTAAATTTTATGAGATTGTAAGGTAAACCTTGTTAAGGGGAATTAACTGTCACGTTGATTTGTATTGTTGTTGTTTTTAACGCTACCAGGCACCCGAGGCACATAGAGGCACGGCGATTGTTATGTACATGTATTTGTACAGCCTTGCTTTCATGGATCATCCATGCACACTTGGTGCCACTGTCTGTCACCAAGCGCCGCCCTGTCCACTTTATACTCAACCCAGGGCACATCGAGTATGAGTTAGGCGTACTAATGGTCTGAAAATTGTCTCGACCCGAACGGGATTCGAACCCACGATATCCCGCTTGAAAGTCAAGTGCGCTAACCACTAGGCCACGTTGATTTGTATATAGACACGTTTAGTATTTGTAGCACGTACTTACATTAACTTAAGGGTGTCTTAGAGAAATTTCCTAAAACATATGTTTTTCACGTTTTTCTGGCCATTTTTAACTCATGTTTTAGAGTTTATTAGTTACATGTACTAGTTAAGAAATATTAATATTTTTCTTCTAAATTATAAATATTTTCTACTTGAGCATGTAACATGCCAGAATATTTTAAATATTTCCAAGGGGAACAATCAGAACTAGTTTACAAGAATGGATTAAAAAAAAAAAAAAACATGTCAGTTTAATAAAAATCATAGTAGCCAATACGGATATGGTACGTTTTATCTCACTTGACTTTGTCTATGATATAGGTGCCGTGGATGCGCACTCGGGACTTACTCCTGGCTTATTGTTGTATTTGTCGTCCGCAACGGCCTTATTATTTATTGTATTGGTCTAGCCTAACCTAATACATGTACAGTCAACTCCCGTTATCTCGAATTCCAAAGGACTCACTGAAACACTTCGAGATATCCGTACTTCGACAGATCAGAGTTGAGAGAGTGAGGAAAACAATAAATTGAACAACCACATTTAACAAATGAATATGTAATTTGACTCCTGAAGTTAGAAATATATATATATATAATAATATGGAAAAGAGGAGAAATTGCTCCTCCTCTTTTCCACATTATTTTGTTACCAGTTGTCATAGTTTTATGTTTAAACATGGACCAGATTTTCACTTCGAGATAAGCGGTAATTCGAAATAAGTGAGTTCGAGATAACAAAGTTCGACTGTACTTATAGCTTTTATACGAACTATTTTTAATAATGTTCAAATGCGCTTTATGGAGATCTGCTTTGGGACTCTGATGGATATTGTATTCGTATGGGCCTTACTCGGCGGTCGAGTGGGACTCGTCCGAATTCAGTATAATATTGAAATTGCTGTCCCGCGGACGGACTCTGTAAAGACGCGGTACAGCATTATATAACGTACTGGAAAACGGCGTGCTATTACGCGTTAAACGTTACGTAACGTTTGTTATGTGTGATTTCTGCGTTACGTTTAAACGTCACCATTTATTGTTGTTTTCAATATGTTTGTCTGAAGATCAGCATTAGCTGTAAAAGCGCTAACGAAAAATTAAACAACTACATTTACTCCACTTATTTTCATTATCTCTTAATTGGCTTTTTTACTATATATGATATGAATAGAGTCAACTCAGAATCGAATGTGGACGTGTATTGATAATAGAAAGCTGGGCGGGCTTTGCCCCTCTAGTCACTTTCAGTTCACATCTAAGGGAACATTGCCAACTTGTTTCTGGTGCCCCCTTCTGATTCTGGATTGGCATGAAATATAATGGTTTAAAATATAATGTCACACACTTAATATATAATTGAAACATTATTATGCCCCGAACTTTAAAAAAGTGGGGGAGGGGGGGGGGGGTACATATTGCTTCCGGCTTGTCCGTTCGTTCATTAGCATAACTTTAGAACTATGCATGCTAGTGTCTTGAAATTTCATATATGGATTCCTCATGAAAAAATAGGTGACCTACAATAGCGAGGATAGAGAATATTTGTTAGATGGTTTCAGAAATGGTTTCACATTGCACTACGAGGATCCTCGCATAGCATATGAAGCCAGGAATCTTAGGTCTGCTTTGGAATTACCGCATATTGTACAGGATAAAATTAACAAAGAAATTCTAGCCGGTCGAGTGGCTGATCCTTTTCTTATCAGAATTATATCCCATTTTAGAGTTATTTCCCTTTTAATAAAATAACATTGAACTCCCGTTAGCAAGATATCTTAAAAAGTATTTAAGCTACAGTCTTGATATTTGGTATACTGATTGGGACTGAGGAGGAAATCAACTGATTAAATTTTCAACTAATTAAATGAATGTTGTTGGAGTTATGGCCCTTTGCAATTTCTGGCCATTTAATGTTGTTGCTTTATTGTGCATAGCATAAGTTTAGAACCATGTATGCTAATGTTTTAAAATTTCATATATAGATTCCTCATGAAAACATAGGTGACCCGTATTTTTTTCTTATGCGAATTATCTCTCATTTTAGAGTTATTTCCCTTTTAATTAAATAACATTGAAATCTCGTTAGCAAGATATCTAAAAACGTATTTGAGCTAGAGCCTTGATATTTGGTATACTGATTGGGGCTAAGAAGGATATCACCTGATTAAATTTTGAACCATAAAACGAATTGTTGTTGGAGTTATGGCCCTTTGCAATCTTTGGTTATTTAATGTTGTTGCTTTATTGTGCATAGCATAAGTTTAGAATCATGTAGGCTAATGTTTTGAAATTTCATATATGGATTCCTCATGATAAAATAGGTGACTAGTATTTTTTTCTTACCCGAATTATTTCCCATTTTAGAGTTATTTCCCTTTTAATAAAATAACTTTGAAATCTCGTTAGCAAGATATCTCAAAAAGTATTTGAGCTAGAGTCTTGATATTTGGTATACTGATTGGGACTGAGGAGATCACCTAATTAAATTTTGAACCAATTAAATGAAATGTTGTTGGAGTTATGACCCTTTGCAATTTCTGGTCATTTAGTCATGTTGCTTTATTGTGCATAGCATATGCCTCATATCTCGAAGACTATTTGACAGAGAAATGTCATACCTTGGATATTAGTTTCATATGACACTAAGAAGGACCTCAAAATATATGTAGGTCAATATGACCTTTATTTCATGGACCAGTGATTATGCCTTATAACTCGAAGACTATTTGATAGAGAAATGTCATACTTTAGATATTAGTTCCACGTAACACAAAGAGTGACCTCAATTTATATATAGGTGAATGTGACCCATATTCCATGGTCCAGTGATTCTGCCTTATATCTCGATGACTATTTGATGGAGAAATGTCATACCTCGGATATAAGTTGCATGTGACACGAAGAGTGACCTCAAAACACAATAAGGTCAGTGTGACCTATATTTCATGGTCCAGTGATAAGGCCTCATAAGACTATTTGATAGAGAAATGTCATACCTTGGATATTAGTTTCTTGTGACACTAAGAGTGACCTCAAAGTATATGTAGGTCAATGTGACCTATATTTCATGGCCTAGTGATTATGCCTTGTAACTCGAAGACTATTTGATAGAGAAATGTCTTACCTTAGATATTAGTTCCATCTGATACGAAGAATGACCTCAATATATATGTAGGTCAATGTGACCTATTTTTCATGGTCCGGTGATTACGCCTTACATCTTGAAGATTATTTGATGGAGAAATGTCATACCTAGGATATTAGTTCCATGTGACACAAAGAGTTACTCCAAAGTATAATTAGGTCAGTGTGAGCTATATTTCATGGTCCAGTGATTATGCCTCATATCTCCAAGACTATTTGATGGAGAAATGTCATACCTTGGATTTTAGTTTCATGTGACACTAAGAGTGACCTCAAAGTATATGTAGGTCAGTATCACCTATATTTCATGGTCCAGTGATTATGCATTATATCTCAAAGACTATTTGATAGAGAAATGTCATACCTTAGATATTAGTTCCATAAGACACGAAGAGTGACCTCAATATATATGTAGGTCAATGTGACCCATATTTCATGATCCAGTGAATATGCCTTATATCTCAATGACTATTTGATAAGAGAAACGTCATACCTTGGATATTAGTTCCATGTGACATGAAGGCTGACCTCAAAATGTCAGTGTGACCTATATTTCATGGTCTAGTGATTTGTTCTTATATTTTGAAGGCTATTTGACGGAGAAATATCATACCATGGATATTAGTTTCATGTGACACTAAGAGTAACCTAAAATATTTGTAGGTCATTGTGACCTACATTTCACAATCCAATGATTTTACCTTATATCTCGAAGACCATTTGATAGAGAAATGCCATACCTAGATTTTAATTTCCATGAGACTCGTTGATTGACATAAAAATATATCTAGGTCAGTGTGACTCAGTGTGACCTATATTTCATCGTTCAGTGATTTTGCCTAATAACTGGAAGACTATTTGATGGAGAAATTTCATACATGGAAAATTAGTTCCATGTGATGCGATGCTCAACCTCAACCTGCATATAACACATAGATTTGCATTAAAATTTATAGAGGGATGTGTGATTTATATTCAGACTCACAAAACTTATAGTATTGGGAATAGAATCATATAAAAATACTAAATACACCTTTTGACGTGTTAATGTGAAAATATAAGTAGGCAAGGCACAAACAGGCGAGCTATGCTTTCATGCGACAGCTCTCGTTACATTGTATTATCTTTAGAGGCAAGCATATGGTTGGGGGCATAGTGTTTTACAAACACAATTTCTAGTTTATAACGGGTATGCTGATGGAATGTAATGTTTGCATTGTTCATGTCATGAATACATCAACTTTGACGGGTGGAGTGATCGTACGTATTTGCGGTGCCTAAGCTGCTGGCAGTATGCTGGTAGTCATTTGAATTAGATATGCTGCCCTTATTGTGTGCACTACAAATATTACTTCATATTGGGAGCATGTCTGTAGTGTGTTCATCGTTAGTACTTGCACTGTATTTCAGTTTGAAATGTGTACATGGCAGTTCTTTTCATGGGAATTTCAACCACGTCTTGTTCGCGATGGAATTGTCGAGTTTTGACCTGAACTATGCGATTAATTTCTCAAATTAGAAAATATATGCAATGTACTTATGATAAAATCCTACAAAAGCACATATCTGAAACTGGCGGTGTTGGTGATGGTTGCTGAATTGTTAATGTATTTTTTGTTAACAATTTCGTGAGTGTTTGTAGGAACAGTCCAGCTGCCGTAATCCCCTAAGCACACGTGTAAGTTTTCTCTCCTTTTTCACTTAACAATATTGTTACGGGTGGGCTCGCCTTCAAGCTTAGGGGCCGATCTCGACAATTGAAAGGGGTGATCTAGGCTGGGATTCGGTCGCCAGTTAATGCAAATAATGAATGAACCAAAGCGGACTCCAACCAAAATTACTTTAGAATAATGAATTAATGATTGCTACATAACATGACCTTAATGGAAAGTAAATGAGACACAATATTTATCAAAGTTTGCAATGTTTATTATGATTAGAATTATAACGGTACTTATAATGCATTTGATTCTTTTGCAAACTTTAAAACATGTAATAATGAATGAAAATTATTAACAAATGTTCATATAAAACAGTGCGAAATGTACAAAAATGATAAAAAATGGTAGCATGGGGTTTAAACTTGCAGTACTTGCTAAATTTTAAATAAAAATATGAAAATAATCTCTTGCACTCTTGGTCGTGTCATCTCTTACAATAATAAACCGTAAGAAGTCATATGAAAGTTTACAAATTACTACATCATCTTGAATCTTGTTTAAATTTTATGTTTATGTGAATAAATCCACAAAATCAATAAAGAATTTTACAAACGCTGTTCTTGTTTGCTGAGTTATTAAATTTTCTGTTAATTTATACTTTTATGAACAAAAGGATAACCGAAAATAAAGCTAAAATGCAAACAAAATAGAGACAGACCGCAAAGCGCGTCTGCACTCTAAGCGAGCAAAAGTTCGAAGTCCTGGAACGGCCGTTAAGCTGAACTGCATACACCTACATTCCCCAGTCCTACAACAACGTACGATGCAAACCTACGCCTGAAATCGACGTAGGCATCGCAGGCTCACGTGACCCTACCGTGCGACGTCGGATGCATTCTACAGTTTCGCACATGTAAACCTGGGGAAAATTTTAAATATTTAGGGGTAGGGCTAGAAATGAGTCTGAAAATACTTGTTTCTGCTCATTTTGGCAAAATCTGAAATTATATGCTTGTCAGTTATTGTTAACATTGAAAAACAAGACCTTTCTTGAGGTCACATGGCCTTATTATTAAAGACTGTATGTAAAATACGAAACTGTTGAATTCTGTCTGGTCTCAGGTTTTACCCTGTCATAAATTGGAGCATGCTTTTAACTGCATTTTTATTGAAAAAAAAAAAAAAAAAAAAAAAAAAAAAAATGGCTTACAGGTCAAATTATTATTGCTCTGTCAAATTATTACTTGATCCAGGGCAGTGCGTGGTCCTGGAGATGATGATACTCTATCGAAAACTGCACTTTTTGCATAAAATTAGACTCAGTCGGAGGTGGGTGGGGTATTGTTTACATTAGTGCAACAGCAGATTTTGGTGAATTGCAGTAACTTTTATGATGATTAAATTATTATTCGGTATGTTTTCAATGTATTGACACAGTATTTAATGAACATGTACTGTTATATTTAGTTTGCTTGCATTTTATTTGTGTGACAGCCATGCACAAGTAGAAATAATAGAAAAAATTGTGAAATGCACCTTAATGTATGCTGCTTTAGGAAGCTGTACGGAAGCAAAATTACAACACGACACCATTACACAATCAAATTTTCATAGGATCGTCCCAGAAAAGGAGAAATATTTCGGAATAGATGAATCGTCTATGCACTGAAAACCTAGCGAAATTGAAGAGAAATGTTTTCTCTGAATGACCCTTTCAATGAGAAAATTGGGAGAAATCCGAAACAAACAGTAATTTGATAATAAAATGGACTTTTCTTCTTTGACATTTGAACTTCTGACGGATTGTCTGACACAGACCACTTTCAATTTCGATATTGTACTTACATACAGCGATTCATACACATCTGACATGCTGACAAAACGAAAATGAAACATTCATACGTGTTAAACCAAGGTAAAAAGGTGATTCATTGTGCACAAAATGTGAATAGGAGTTTCGTTCTTATCACAGCGTACGTGGATTTACATGTCAGTAAAAAGAACAAGTAAACAGGATAAAAACGTCCAGCCAGTATGTAAACAGAACAAGCAAGCGATTTGGGTCAGACATTGATTCGGACGGATGGACGAGTGCGTAACAATATTTATGTTCCTCCACTATAATTCTGCACATAAACTGTGATTTCACTTGGCACTGCATGATAACGCAGCCATAATAGTTATGGTCGCGTTGCTAAACATCATTGCCACATCCATACTGTATATGGCAAAGCATTCAAAGTAAGCTTTATCTTTACATGTACTGTATAGGATTTTTATCAGTAGCAGTAACTATTATGTGGTTATCCCATTTACTCCAATCCAGGTCTAGCATCTGCTTCGTCATCCGCTGTCGCAGCTCATTCATCATCTATATTACACTCTGTTGATCTGTCTCGTCATTTATCCAAGATATTAAATGTTAAAAGTTCTGCATGCTCTTGGTCATCAACTATTTCTTGGACATATTCAGTAATGTCACAGAATGATTTATCATATACCGATCGCAGCTTATGCTTATCTGACTTACCTGTCGCCATCTCTTAGAAGTTACTGTTTTATTCTTTCAGGTAACTCTTTCTGCAGCTATGGTGATACGGGACTTCTTAGACTACAAAGTCAGTGTTCCCAATTTTAGTAACCATTTCTTGATCATCATACGGGCGACTTCTTTTATAATATCTTCTGCATTTGGAGCTTCCGAACTTCCTAACGCCTCTTTCTCATACTTTCCTTTGAATTTTCTTGTCAAGTTAAATTACTAGTTAGCTGTCTCCATCTTCTACCAGGAAATGCAATGTACAGAGAGAACATTTTTACAAGCCAAAAAAAAAAAATAATAATAATAATAAGATAAATAAATAAATTAATTAATAAAATAAACGTCCGCGAAGATTTTGAAAGCTCTGTTGTAGCAATACCGTCAACGCGTCACTATACAATATATAGTATTAGATACACTGTATTACCCCATTGAGAGCACATTCTCGCTGATAATGATCGAAGCGGTCGAATGTGCAGTTGTGAAGGAATTATTTTGCAGAACAATCTAAGAATCATAGATACCTTTATAAAATATTCACCACTGTAGAAATCAGTAAAACTACTGAATAAAGGCATGTGTTTTGTCGTATGAAAATTATCGAAACTAATATCCTAGATAAATTGTATCCATATTTTTTTCATAATCAAATTGCGATTTACTTTCCGTTTTAATGTAACAAGCCTTGTTAATTTTTCGTAGAGAAAGCTCAAACAAACCCCGTTATCATTTACTGACAAAAATAAATATAAACATTCCAAGCATTTTCCACGTCATTGCAGGGTTTGAACAGCACAATGGTACAGGATGAATGATCTTTCCTGTCCGCCGTGTTCACCAGTATATAAAAGTAAATAAGTTTTCAAATCTCAAGTATCTCTCAGAGTTGTTTCCTCAATATTATGATATGCATATTAGTAGAAAACTAAAGTCATCCGTTTCCGTGGCTTTTTTAAAAAAATATTTAGAATGTATTCTTTTAAAGAACCTTTTACATCATCCGTTTGGTACAACTGGATGCCAAAAGGAGTATTTCATTAGGCGGGAAAAATACTAAATCTAAAGGTAGTCCTATTTGGACGCTATTTAGAGCACACCATATGTCTTCCATTGCATATACCGACGATATTTTAAAGTATTTGATTTTTAAATGCAGCATACTTTTTACATACCAATATATCTAGAAACCTACCATGAAATGTTTGATCGTGAAATTTTAAAACATAAAACATAACTGTTCTTTTGAAATTATTTAGAGAACATTTTCATTGCATATGCTTTGATAAAGCAGCATAGTATCATAAAGGTTTTGTCTCCCTTATGAATTGGTCTACTCTGAAAGGAAAAAATCCCTTCGGGAGCAAATTCTTACCATTTAGAATAGACCTCTTTTCAGAAGGCACTTTGTGTGCATGAAAGCAAACGGAAAGCTCTGCCTTGTAGATAATGGCAGTAAATCTACCAAATGTATCTATTTATCTTGAATTGACTGACAGAGAGTTCATACGCAAGCGAGAATATCATGTGAAAATTATTATGGCCTCCTACCGATCCCGTTACAATGTTATAAGACACTTACTTGGAACTTAAAAATAAGAGGAGAACAGCAGAATATCGTTGACCTAGCTCATCTATAGCTCACGATCAAAGAAGTGATAGCGATGTTGTAGTATTTATAACCAGGTACTCTACTGTAAAATTTTAGTTACTTGGCACTCTTAGAAGCTGAAGATAGTTTAGTTTAAACATATTTTATTTCCAATAAACAAGGAAACGGGGTTAAAATCCTTCCCCTCAGCTGAAGATGGATCCAAATGGTTCCTACATGGTCTTTTCTCCAGCCTATTTATTGGCTCATAAACATTGCCACAATGGCAGTCAAGATATATTTTACAATGTCTACAAAACTGAGCTGAAACCTTTATACAGCTTGGACACATCCATTTTAAAGCCAGTTTCAGGTACATTGTTTCTAAGAGAATAATGCTAAGTGCATATTGAAAGTTCTGGATATTAAGTGTTCTGGTGTGAAAGTGTCCAGAATTTTACCCTCACATGCGCGCTGTTCGTGATTTACACATGTCTGGTTTATCATGTTTCATGTTTCACTTAGCCGTTTTGTGTAGGCTGCTTAATTGTTTCATTTATAACAGATGAACACAATAATCAGCAAACTAACTTTACTGATGAAATACAAACCCGCACATATCTGAAAAAGTCACGCTTGGAGGAAGTGAGCATTAAAACCAATGTTTATGCTATAGTCGTTGTCTTCGGGTGACCTATGGCTGAGACATTCCACACTGATTGACAATCAGCGCTAATTTGACATTTTAACAAGTAATGCAAAGTAATGAGGGTTATTATTGACAGAGTCTGGCACTAGGATAAAACAATTTGTGTGAGAAGAATAAGCCTAAGCCGAGAAGGAATAACAATGATTTCTAACACAAGAGACAAGCGACGAATGTTGCTGGTTACACAAAGATACGCCTAGTAGATAAAGTTGAAAATATATTTTAGTTACGTTCACTGTAAATAATCGCTGTTTCAAGATCTCTTTTATGAAATATATTTATATACTACTTATGTAGTATATTAATTCGAACGAATCAAACTTCGGTAATCCAAATCCATGAGACGTTAGTCTGGCAAACATCGCATGATTGCGCGGTCAGCCCAGCAAGCAAAAAATATAGGACCCACATTGGCCCTAAATGGGTATTTATATGGGTCCTACATGGGCAACCCCTAAGGGACTCATGAGGGATTTGCAACAGGGTTCCATGTTGGAACCACATGGGCAAAGCCATGTGGGAACTATATGGGTCCAGTATGGGAAAAATCAACCCACATTTATCTTCCAGAAAAACAATTTTTACACAATTTTACACAAATGATTATAAGTCCCCAGTCCCAGCCCATTTGATGGACTGGTAAGGTCCCAACCGATTGAGACCTATGTACGTGTGCAAGTTATTGCCTTAAAGATATAGGCGTCTTTTTTAATAGTTGGAAATGTTGGCATCATGCGTATTTATAAATACCTCTCAATTTTAAAAATAATAGGGACATACGAGTTAAAATAAAAATATAACCATGAATCGACCTCCATGTCGGGAAAATAGTTAAGATAAATTTAATAGATACTTTCATTTTGTAATGAACAAACTATTATTTTTATTTTATTATTTTCATTATTATTTGCATTTATATCAGGAAATTTACTATTTTTTGATATTATGTTTAAATAGTAGTAGAGTTGTTCCCCTTAATACCCATATTGAACCCATATGGGTCCCATACAGTAATGGGAGGTCAACATTGGAACCATAGAGGTCCAATATCTGTATCACATGGGAGCCATTTGGGCCCCAATTATGTATCTAGAAAATATCACTTTTCCAGGATTATTTCAATTTTATCTCGGGGGTCCCATATATTAGAATGTATTTTTATAGTTATCAAAGTTTACCAATACGGGACCTATAAGGGTCTTATATGGGCAAAAAAGCCTATATGGGGCCCAAGTAGGACCCAAATGGGATAAATGCCCCGAATCTGCCCATATGGTTCCCATACATACGTGTTTGCTGGTCAAAGTTTACCAATATGGGACCTATATAGGTCTTATATGGGCAAAAAAGCCTATATGGGGCCCATGCAGGACCCAAATGGGATAAATGCCCAGATTCTGCCCATATGGGTCCCATATATACATGTTTGCTGGGAGGATTCCCATGACTAGCAAGCTCTCTTACCAGACATATTACGTGTTCTGTCTAATATACATTTACAAGTAAGCCTTAGTATTCTGTAACCTAAATCATCAGATGAAAGTAAGCAATATTTTCTATTTTTTATGGAAATATGACTTGAAATTTCGTTCAAATTTTGATGACAATTTGCATGAAACGTCGTCTTATTTCCTCAGAAAAATAGAAAATAGTGTTTAAATGCCGTCTGATTTTCTTTATAATCAGCAGGTTGAAAAATTATATTTTCAACTTTGGACCATCGCTAATGTACTTGCGCGAAATTAGGCTCGGTATCTTTTCCATCGGCGGTTTAATAAACAAAAGAGGTTTTGAGTTATTTCTGAGGTTTCAAATACTGAGCATTGAGAACAGTGTTCGCTGGACGATCTATGATAGCCATCATCCAAAGTTTCTGTAGCGATTGCTGATCAAACAGCGCGGATAGAAAGGCTGATATGACTACTCTGGGCACACATGTTCGAGGGTACAGTTTCTGATACTGTGGCTCGAATGACAATCACCAAATATAAAAAATAAAGTTTTGCTGAGAGCCGGGCTAGTTTTCGTTTGTTTGTAACGTGTGTCGTGTGTTTTGTCCGTCGTCCTATATCTCGCCTTTGCGAAAGTACAGGTAGAGCTATAGCAGTCACTACAGTGTCGGCGTCGGCGTTTGTTGAAGTGTTTGATTAAATCTTTTAAAAGGCCTCATATTTAAAAAACGGGCTTAGAAAAAAATGTGTTAAAGTTTTTGGTTAAAATTTTTAGACGCAAATGCGATTCAAGCAAATGCGGTTCTGCGACAGCTCTTATTAAATTTTTATTTAAGTTATAATTTCTTTGCTTGCTTGCTTTTGGCGGCATTGATAGGCTATGTCCTAGACATCTTCTTTATTATTTTCTGTTAATATATGAGTACTACCGAGCCGGACCATGTCGTAATGTTGGCCGAGCGATTAACGTGGTGTACTCACAGTCAAGAGGTCGTATATTCAAGACCCGGTAGTGGTGGTTCTTCTCATTATCTGTTTACGTATCTTCAGTAAGCTGCGGATAGTGCGGTGTGTCAACCGTAAGATGTCTCCTAGTACTTCACCGCATTGTAGTCTATATTTTCTTTTCCCGTTGTGGTACTTCCCCGGATTTATGAACGATTATACGGGGGTCCCTGATGAGGACTAATTGATAGAAACTAGCTAGTCTGATCGAGAAAGCTTGACACTTCAGATGTGTGTGTGTGTGTGTGTGTGTGTGTGTGTGTGTGTGTGTGTGTGTGTGTGTGTGTGTGTGTGTGTTCATTGCTCCTAAACATACTTAAAATGAGACCAAAATTAGTACCACTCACTTATGAATTATTGTCCGTACCTAGCCGCTATACAAGAGAGATCAAAGACACATGAAGGGTTGTGTTGCGCAGACTTTCCCGATTAAGGAAAACACAACAACATTACACCGCCAACTGCGATATTCCAGTTTATTAACGAAAATACAATGTCTTGGTTCCTACGATAAAACCGCTACTTCTTCTTTTTTACTACTATAATCCCTAAGCAACCGACGTTACGTACGTCACCACGCTGTCGTTGTAACGCCCGCAACGTCGCGTAATGGCGAAACAATGTTAAATAACGTTATAAAAGTATCTGATGACATAAACCAAATTTTACTTCTGTCCATTTTTCCCCTCCTCAAAATGATTTTTCATTTTGAATAATCTTACAAAACATCATAAAAGTCTAAAATTGTCTATTGATCAGAATGTTTCGAGCTCCTGCTTTTTGTTGATATTAAAACGTGGCATTATTAAGTTAAACATAACATATAGCGAATTTTAAAATGTGATTCAAATTAATCACAAAGTTCGTCTATACTACATAATTAGGGTTCCAATTCTAGTGGACACAATTTTGTCACTGGTCCCATCAAAGTTCCCTCTCCGACTTGGATCTTTGCAACGCGCACGTGCCCATCTTTCCCAGGATACACCTCGAGCACTCGTCCGAGCGGCCACTTCCCTCTTGACGTGTCCGGAGAGACTACGAGCATGACGTCCCCAACCTGGACGTCGCGGTGTGTGTGGTACCATTTCCTACGTGCGTTTAGTCCCGGTAACCATTCCTGCAACCATCTCTTCCAGAAATGTCGCACCAGCTCCTGAATTCGGCGCCATCTTTTTTGAGGGTT
Organism: Anodontia alba; assembly: GCA_964016985.1. Classification (NCBI taxonomy): domain Eukaryota; kingdom Metazoa; phylum Mollusca; class Bivalvia; order Lucinida; family Lucinidae; genus Anodontia; species Anodontia alba. The sequence goes on along the minus strand of OZ024826.1, from coordinate 66,093,672 downwards.
GAAAGCGGTTTCGTCACAGGATTCTGGTGCAAACTGACCACCGATCTGTCCATGAAGAAAATGATTCGGCGTCAGTGGAACATCATCGGCCGGATTTGCCGACTGGTATGTGAGTGGTCTTGAGTTGATTAACGCCTCAGCGCCGATCATTGTTGTCATGAGTTCCTCATCAGTGACGTCTGCATTACCCAAGATTGCTTGTATCGCCTTCTTCGCTGACTTGATCATCGTTTCATGGACCCCTCCGAAATGAGGCGCCAATGGCGGGTTGAAGTGCCATGTGCCATGTAATTCCCTTCTTTGAGATGGACTGCTTTATTCTGTTGTCATCTAGCTGCATCACCAATGACTTTAGCTCCGCATCGGCACCTTTAAAACTTGTCCCGTTGTCGGAGAACATCTCCTCTGGTAGGCCTCTCCGACTAGCCATCCTATAAAAAGCATTCAGGAACGAGTCTGTGTCCAACCCGAATGCTATCTCTAGATGAACCGCCCTGGTAGCCAGACAAGTGAAAAGGCACAGATACCTTTTCTCGCGGCGCTTCCCTCGTCCTTGGACCGTAACGAATGGACCTGCAAAATCGACTGCAGATTTAGCGAATGCCCGCAGCGATGTTTCCAATCTAGCGTTTGGTAGCGGTGCCATGATTTGTTGACAAGTCTTTGACTTCCGGCGACGACATTCTGCGCATTCTTTTTCCCATTCGCGTATTACCTCCCGACCTGAGAGAATCCAGTATCTTGTAGCCAATGCTGCTAGCGTCTGATTTGTTCCTGTAGCATGATTCACCTCTTCATGATATTCTTTGACAATTAACTTTGTCATCCAGCTTTTGCGTGGCAGTATGACTGGATGTCATAAGACAGGAACTTGGCATTTTTTAGGCGTCCATCAGACCACATAAGTCCATCATCATCTAACCTTGGATGTAGTCCTAATAACTTGCTGTCTGACGGCAAAGGTTTCCCACGAGATAAGGCTTTATATTCCTTACTAAACTCTGTGACTTGTGTGTACAGGATCAGCTGCTTTTCGGCTTGTTTCAGTTCGTCTCTAAGCAATTCCCCGGATGTTCCATTATCTTTGCCTTTTCTGCAGTTGCCCACAAAACGATTGATCCATGCTAGAATTCTCTTCAGTCGAAGCCAGCTTGAATAATTACTTGTCCATGCTTTCATTGGTGACAGCAACAAACGCGGACTCCGATCTATTGTCTGTTTTCTCCTGAAGTCGTGAATTTTCTTTCTTTAACCGAATCGGACCCTTCATTTCGTCATGTTCGGTATGCCTGTCATGTAGGTCCTTTGTCGGCCATGCAGTTTCTGACTGACGTAAGAATCCAGGACCTCTTCACCATCTTTCGCAGTCGACCAGTTCAGCTGCTTTTATTCCCCTACTGAGTATGTCAGCTGGATTCAGGTTGGTCGGTACGTATTTCCACTGCTCTGGACTGGTATATGTCTGTATCTCACCGACCCTATTGGCTACGAATGGTTTGAAGCCCCGACTATGGCCTCGTATCCACCATAACACGTTTAAACTGTCTGACCAGAAGATCGACTGACTTGTTTGGAGCTTCAGGACTTTCGTAATTTTTGTTGATAGACGCACACCGGTCACTGCACCCATTAGCTCCAGGCGTGGTATACTCGTTGCTGTACTTGGTGCAACCCGTGTCTTTGCAGCAACTATATTTGTCGAGATGGACCCATCCTCGTAGTAGTACCTTGCATATACCACAGCTCCATAGGCTACTTCAGATGCATCCACGAATGTATGCAGAGATACTGTATCTATTTGTTTGCCTTTTACAAGTAGACATCTTGGTATCCTACTGGAAAACGAGGTAAGTACCAGTTTGAGGTCGACCGATCTTGCTGTTGGAGTCTCCTTACATAACCCTTCTTAATATACTGGTCTATGCAATGGCTGTATGCATGCGCGACGTCTGGTGTCCTTTTCAGTTTAATCTCTGTATTCTCCAATCTACTAAGTGCCATCTCATAATTATCTGGTAGTTCCGGCTTATTCGTCTTCACGGTACGCTGACACGGTACATCTGATTTTCATATGTCAGCGAATTTTCGAGCTTTTTCACAGCCAGCTGGTCTTCAATGCGTATGGTTGGTGTTTCATGAGGAGAAGAGATATCTTCAATTTCCCAAAATTGTTTCAAAGTCTTATTTATTCCCTCGATTCCAGACTGATCTTTCACGAAGTAAGTGCAGGCAAAATTTGTGTGTATTACCTCTTGATGATTTGAGCCGGTATTGCCAATACATGTCCAACCCAGAGGAGTTAGCCTTGCGATAGGATCCCCTGGTCTCCCTCTCACCTCTTCTTTAGCATACAGAAGGTCTGCACAATCCAAACCTATTAATATGTCAACGATTGGTCTTCTTGGCGAAGATAGGAATTCGATGTTCCTCAAATGAGGCCAACGTCTTTTGAACTTGTTCCAGTCGACCACAGGCATATTCCCTGTGACCCTGTTGACCGTGTATGCGCTAACGGTCATCCTTACGCTGCCAGTTACGCTCTTCAGGTCGACACTAACTGGCTTGGTTTCAAACGTTTCAGCTTGTCCGTTTAGCACATTTACAGTCACTTTCTCGGTTCTTCCTTGCAGTCCTAACTCAGCTGCGACGTCAGCATTTAGGTAGGTTCTTGTGCTAGCATCATCTAGCGAGGCAGTTATTTTTAATGAACGGTCTCCACTAATGAGAATGACTGGTACAGTCCGAAGTCCTATAAAGTCTGCTGTCGCATGGTTCTGAGTTACCATTGTTGTCTGCTCAGCTTGTTGCTTCCCCTCCGTGAAGCAAGCGTCTCGATCTGTTATTGAGTTGTTTATATCTTGATCCCCGATGCGTTTTAAGTCAGATTTATCCAGCGAAAGCGGCTTTTGTTTGATGAATACTGGTTTATGCAGCAGTCTGTGATGCAAGTCGATGCACCCGTCTTGCCCGCATGGTCGACTGCGCGGGCACGCTTTTCCTTAATGTCCTTGTGCCAAACATCGATAGCACAGATGCAGTCATTTTGCTGCGTTCCATCGATCTGCCACGCTTCTTTTTATAAATTCTGTACAGTTCCAGATGCCGTGTTGCTTTCCGCATTCCAGACAAGGTATATTTTGCGATTTACGGGCGTCTCTTGTTTCACCGAAGAATGTCCGCTGATTTCCGTACCTAGGTGCATGTCGAGTTGATGTATCAGCAAACTGGCCTGTCAGACCCCGCGTCGTCTCTGCGGCTATTGTCTGGAATTCCGCTTCCTGCAATATCCATGTTCTTAGGGCTATAACCGACTCTTCCTTGTGGTTTTCAAAGATCCAGCGATGATAGCACGCTAGCATCGCTTGAGGTATTTTGTGTTGCAACTTGGTATAAAGCGATCCGTTCCCTAACTCACAATGTTGCCCTGCCTCTTGTAGATTAATCATGGCGATATCCAGCAAATCAACGAACTCTTCTATATCGCGTGCATTCCCCGGTCTGATCTGTCGGAACTGTTCCAACTCCTCTAGGTATAGCGCTATTTGCCGACGTTTGCCTCCGAACTTCCGCTCCAGACGATCTTTTGCAGCTTCATAAGCTACAGCAGAGTGTCCTAGACTGTCAATTACCATCAGAGCTTCTCCGGACAAATACTGACGTAGCTGCAAAAGCTTGTACTCGCCCGTAGCCGGCGCGCTGTCAATACATGCGAGGAACGCAGCTTTCCAACTTTGGTATTGGCGCTTGTCTCCGGTGAAAACAGGTATTTGCACTCGTTTCAATTGTCTCCACAAATCCTGTCCGATTGAAGGCGCTATGTTGCTTGCTGTCGGCTCGAATGGTACAGCCTTGGCATTCATTCTGCTTTCATTAACTATGCCCTGGTGGTTTGGCATCGCAATGTCACATGCGAATTTATTCGGCATTCCATTGTTTACTGGCTGTTGATCCGTTTCATACACAAATGCATTGTCTTTTGTTTCAGTAGTAGGACAGGTCCTTGTTATGTTCGTTTTAAGTGCCTTAGAATTGCGGATGTCACTATAATTAACAAGTCCTACCTTCTCAGATGTCTCATCTAACGATGCCCCAGAGTGCCTCTCCATACTTCTTTCCTGCGATGCACTTTGCCGTTCCTCCGTAACTCTCTCTGACTGATCGGCTATGTCCATTCTATTTAGTAAGTCTATTGTTAATGTTTCTGATGTCTCACTAGACTGTTGTTTTTGCGACTCAAGACATCGCCTTGCTGCCATATATGCTGTTGTGAATTCCTCCTCAATCTTCCTCATTTCAAGAACATCCTTATTGCTATTAGCCGTATCTTTCGTTTTCATGTAAAGTTCTGATAAGGATGCCATTGCTTCCATAGCGCTGTCCATGACATTGTCCATTCTACTACACGCATCTTCTATCTCCCTGCGGCTGGGTAATTCCTGTTTTTCTATCAAAAACAGCAGCTTGTTCCGAGAGCGCATGAAATTTGATTTAGCCCGAGCCTTTTCTCTCTTCAGTGATGTTTCCATTTCTGCATCATTCGATATCCCGATGTAGTTAACATTTTCTCCCTGATTGTTTGAGTTGACTCTGTTGTCTGACGCCATTTTGTCTCTGTTTCTGCGATTTTTTTTCGATTAAAGTCTTTAACCTCGCTCTGCTACCAATATTTTGTTGCGCAGACTTTCCCGATTATGGAAAAACACAACAAAATTTCACCGCCAACTGCGATATTCCAGTTTATTAGCGAAAATACAATGTCTTGGTTCCTACGATAAAACCGCTACTTCTTCTTTTTTACTACTATAATCCCTAAGCAACCGACGTTACGTACGTCACCACGCTGTCGTTGTAACGCCCGCAACGATCGCGTAATGGCGAAACAATGTTAAATAACGTTATAAAAGTATCTGATGACATAAACCAAAGTTTACTTCTGTCCAGGTTGGTTATGAGATCCCAGCAAAGGGTTGTAAAGAGGTCTTCTGAAGAGGACTATTGCTGAATCCTGGCTCATATGATATGGAACGGATAAATAAGCCAGCACTAAATTCCCCTATTGGGCATCTACCTGCCTATCGTTTATTGACAGCATACTAGATTTTGATGTGCCCGGTCTAGTCACATCTAATTTTTATAACTTTTTGAACTGTGATTTTATCCATTACGAAAACACGCCTATTCAAATATATAGAACATTTCACCTAGAAAAAAAATGAAAATTTTCAGATAAAAAACTCAGATTTTTTTAATATATCTGCTCAAAACAAAGATTGTGGGTACTTGTTAGAACCGCCTCGGCGAGGCGGTTCTAACGAGTACCCACAATCTAGGTTTTGAGCAGAAATAAGAAAAATAATGTATACCCCTGTAAACCCCAGTTTTACTACATAAAAGTGGGGTTCAAGGGGGTCAAAATTATATAGGCATGTTTTCGTGATGATTAGCTCTATCCTCACTGATCGACTTATATAACTGAAACACCATTGGAAAAAGGCGTTTTAACCAACAGAGCTATCTTTCCATGGAATGTGTCAGTTTTTGCCTTTTTGAAGACTATATTATAAAGGCTAACGGATTTGATAAAACCGAATATGCTGTTTTAGATTCAATGGTGTATTTTGCTACAAAAGGATCCCACGGGCTACAGGTGTGTTATAGCAGAGTATTGCCGATGCACTTTTGGCTCAAACACTTCAGGGTGTCTTTCGTATGACGGTCTATAAAATATATACAAAAATTTCTAAATAATTTCTATTCTTTATACAATGGCAGCAACACTTATTATAAACTTTCCTAATCCAACTGTCTTTTGGGAACTGTCCTTAGATAAAGCATGAAATTTTGATAATATTAATCGCGTCCTTCTTTAAGCGGCTTCCATCTTCTGTGTTTCTACAGGAATATCCATTTTTTGGATCTATTTACAACTTGGTATATATTTAAACAGAATTAGGCATTTACATTTTAAAATGAAAACCAAAATTATAATTATATAGTTTAATTTCGTTATACGCATATTATGCCGCCTTAATACAAAACTAAGTAGGATGCTTTCTTTTGTCAAACTTGCTAAAATCACTTTTTCGCTGGCATCCGACTCTGAAACTAAATTTGCATATATGTTTGCCTATATTTTCTCTTTTAATATTATTTTACCACCTATTTCTAGCCAGAGGGGGGTAATTCGTGTATTATTATTAAAAAAAATGATTGTAATAATAAAGTAGTAAAATAGTAACAGTTTACCTTTTTCACTATTTATCCCCACTATTTGTGCTATCGTCAACATCAAGCATATATATCGGGGTCTTTTAGATCACGGTTTTGTTTTCAGGATGAATTTTAGTGATTACGTTTTCATCAAGCGGGCGGGTGGGCGGGCGTCGGGCTTTGTCCGAGGCTTACCTTTTGGTTAACCTTTTTTGAAAAAACCGTCCATAATACAGTTAGGCGTTTTTCATATTTATTTATTTATTTTCGTTTCTTGTCTTGATTTCGTTTATATGGTATTATTTATTTATTTTAATTTTTGCTTGTTTCTTGTTATGGTTTTGGTTTTATAGCCAGTGGTCATTTCGTTTGACTGCCAATGCAATAAAATTTTAAAATAGGACTTTTTAACAATTTCTCTAAATACTGTATGACCAAACTTTGGTTGTAATTTTATATTTCCTAGATAGGGGCAATTCAAAATAGCTTAGTTTTTGCCAGTCTGCCCTTTGCTTTAGTTGCCATGGCAATTGAAAGGGCCCATAGACTTATAATTAAACTGCATCCTCGCTATAACCGGTGAAATGATTTGAACCGAAGTTGGCAGTAACCATGGTATCATCTTGTAATTATCTGCCTGGTATATGTGGTTTTATGGCTATCGGACATTTTCTATGGCTGTCATGACAATGAAAAATTAAAATAAAGAAATTTCTCAAAGACAATTCATCCAAACTACTGAAGCTGTTTGCGCCTATTTTGGTTGAACTGGGTATTGGCGATTTAAAACAGCAAAATGTTACCAATATACGTTTATGTTTGGTTGCTATGAAATGGTAAGTTTTTTTATAAACTTCATTATTATTGTAATAAACTTCATAATCATTGCGTTAATGATTAAATGGCGTCTAATCAATAACCAATGAAGCGATTTGAACATAATATGGCGTATCGCTACATTTGAATACATTTGAACATAATATGGCGCCCCCACGGATACGAAGTCAATTCGTTCTCAAGTCAATTCGTACTTAAGTCAATTCGCTCTCATTTTGGTCATTTCGGTCAATTCGTACTCATAAGATTTTTGTTCGGTCAATTTGTATTCATTTAGTCAATTCGTACTCATTTTGGTCAGTTCGTTCTCATTTTGGTCAATTCGTTCTCACACTAAAATAAACTTATTTCGAAGGAAATACAGATAGAAAAAAACAAAAAGAAAACATCCAAATATAACAAATAGAAATATTACATGAGATAATCAAATCAATTCACTTTTCTAAATTTTAATCTTTGAAAGAAAGATAGAAAGAAAGAAAAACTTCAAAATATAACATATACAAAACAACAGAAGTTAATAAATAAGTTATTTTCATTAATTGCCAGTTAAAGTTGTTTTCCTTTGATCATACGTTAAAATCGACTTGTTCCAAAGAAAATCAAAAACAGAACAAGTGCCCTTTGACGGCCTGAATCGTTCTACGGGCATGTACACTATCTGTTTTTTATATATATATTTCATTTTATTTTTATTTTTATTTTTATTTTTTTTTTATGTTTTTTTTTTATCTTTTTATTATTATTATTATTATTTTTTTTTTTTTTTTTTTTTTTTTTTTGGTTTTCACCACCGGTAAAATAACTTTCTTTGCAGATAAAAAACTGTTACCACATGAAAAAAATGTTTAGAATAACCTCTCATACAACTGTCATGATTCCAACCAAAAAGTGGAAACCTTCGATAATAATGTGAATATCATTTTGTGTCAATATACTGCATAGAAAACAAATTTCACCAATCGGAAAATTGCTTATTATAAACAATTTCTACAATACTTATGTTTTCATAAATTGCCTGCTGAGCAAGTCTCATTAAACAGTTAATCTCTTCTGCGAAAGAGTTCTGTTTAGAACATTGCAAGAAAATAAGAAACCGCTGATAACACGAATTTTTCCTTATCTCACATTGTTTTCTACCCAATTTGTGAACTACATACTTTAAGTTTTACTAGTTTTGTTGTCAACATAATCTTTCAAGAGTTTCGAAATCGTAGTTTGGTAATAGATTTAAGCTTCTCCTGCATCTGGAATAAAAGGAATAATGAGGTACAGACAACAGGTGCAAAAAAAGGATGGATGTATGGACAGATGGGTACCTCGCCATGACATGTCTTCTGGCCAGTTTACCAAGATAAAAGCTTGCGGCCAGTGGGAATTGAACATAACCTTAATTATAAAGATTCTAATTAGTAATTCATCCGATATCCTATATAGGGAAAACAAGACTATTTAGAAAAAAATCCCTTTCCCAAAGTACGAGTTATCAGATTTTCGGAGCATGAAGAGCATGACAAGACACTAAAGAAGTCATGGTCATCCACTGCATCCGGGCTTAGGCTCCAGATGTCTTGACATTGTCTTGCCTCTGGATCCAGCTAGGTCAGGACGAGAGATTGAGGTTGACTCTGCGCGCCTCTCCCTGACTATAATCAAATTCACAACGCATGTCATCTTAATCATATACACACAGCAGCAGCAAGCACACATACGCAAGCCAGGATGGGCGTGCGGCGAAGCAGCAGGTGAGGAAACACTGGAAGCTGTAGTTGCGGACCTGCACACAGGCGGCTTGGTTCTATATGGTCGCTTTCCTCAAGAATGAAGCAGTATGGGGAATTCGGTAGCCGAACTGAGTGACTGAGCAGACCTTTTTAGGATCGCACTGCTCACGCCCGTAGCATGGGGAAGGGGCTAGAAAAGGTGCCCTAAACAATTGCCTGCTTCAAAACCCCTGGCTGGTTAACCGCGGCCAGCGGGGAGCCCATTTAGCGGTCGAGCAAGAAAGAAGAAGATAAAGGTGATACCTTTAATAATCGGCGCATGGAATGTGCGCACCTTGATGGACAGTGCTGGCTCAGACAGACCACAGCGTAGAACAGCTCTAGTTGGTGGAGAACTTGATCGGTACAAAGTCGAGATTGCAGCTTTGAGTGGGACTCGCCTTGCAGAGGAAGGGCTATTAAAAGAAGTTGGTGCTAGCTATACTTTCATCTGGATTGGACGCGAGAAAAAAGAGCGGCATGAATCAGGAGAAGGTTTCGCCATCAAATTACACCTTGTCAGCAAGCTCTCAGGACTTCCAAAAGGCATAAATGACCGCCTGATGATGCTGAGACTTCCCCTATCTGGTAAGAGGCATGCAACTATTGTAAGTGCCTATGCACCCACAGTGACTAACCCTGGACAAGTTCTATAATGATCTGGATTCTGTGATTTCTGCTACACCCCGGACAGACAAACTCATCCTCCTGGGAGACTTCAATAGAGTGGACACAGACCACTAAACCTGGGAAGGAGTGATGGGGACTGAAGGAATAGGAAAGTGCAACAGCAATGGCCTCCTTTTGTAGAAGTGTGCAGAGCACGAACTGCTGATCACTAACACAGACTTCCGTTTGCCAACTTGTACAAGACGTCATGGATGCATCATTGCTCCAAACACTGGCATGTCATTGATTATGTCATAGTACGAAGGAAGGACAGACAGGATGTCAGAGTGACAAAGACTATATGTGGTGCAGACTGCTGGACAGATCACAGGCTTGTTGTTAGCAAACAACCTGCGCATTCAGCCTGCACGGCGACCACAAGGCAAGACAGCGCCAAAGAAACAACACAGCAAGAGGCAAAAAAAAAGGTAAGAAAAAAAGTCCAGGGAGTGCCACAATCACAAACCGCAGCCCTTCCCAGACCCCAAGAGGAAGAAGAAACCGACAAATCAAAACAAGCACAAACCGAACAAACGTACGAAAAGCACTAAGATTAGCTCTCTCTTCCCCAAGCGAGGTAATCGCAATACTAAAAGGACTGAAAAACAAAATGACACACGGAAAGACATACAACAAATCGCCTTGTAGAATAAACCACAAAGCAACAAAGAGTAAGACTAACACCGGGACCACCGCCTTAGAGCGGTCAGTAGAGCAAACCACCGGGGGGTTTAAAGCACTTTTACAGCTAGCCAACTTCACCCTGGATCCCGATGCTACTCTTAATACAGAAACACATAAAAAATCGGTTCGCATAAAGGCTCCCAACTCAGTCAATGCATCAAAGCGAAAACATAAAAATCAAAATAATCACTATAATAAACAAAGACGAGTACTCCTGGCTAATTCTACTGTATGCCAGAGTAAATGAAAACCAATAGTTGAACCACGACGGGCCAAGCCAAAGACATATCGTCAAGCCCCAACCCACTGGTTAAAGTTTACGAAGAGACCGTCATTGAGTCTGAGGCCAGCCTTCATCAATGATATCCGCAGCCAATTAGATGCAATGGAACTCCGTTCAGATGATCCAGAAGAGAACTGGAAGTCTTCAGAGACACCGTCCACTCTTCAGCAATGGATTCCCTAGGACCAGTATCTCGTAAACACCAAGACTGTTTTGACGATAATGACGAAGAAATACAGGGACTCCTTGAAGAGAAACACCAAAAACACAAGGCATACCTTAGTGATACCAGCTCAGTATTCAATAAGACAGCATATTCATATATATGCAAGACAGTCCAGACTAGGCTCTCAGATATGCAAGACGCCTGGCTGAGCAGTAAGGCTGATGAAATCCAGTTCTTTGCAGATAGAAAGGATATGAAGAAGTTCTTTGATACGCTAAAGACAGTTTATGGTCCCCAGAGCTCAGAAACCATCCCACAGTGCAGATAGAACTAGTCTTCTGACTGAAAAAGAGGTTATCTTGATAGTGTTCTTAATCGGCCATCATCTATCAATGATGACGATATCAACAAACTACCACAAGTGGAATGTAATCTGCTGCTTGACGAGTTCCCAACCGTCGCTGAAACAGTGAAAGCAATAAAACTTCTGTCATCAGGCAAGGCTCGAGGATCAGATGCAGATCTACAAAGCAGGAGGAACTCCAGTTGCAAAGAAGATAGAGATATTTCACATTTTGTGGAGAAAAGAAGCAATCCCTCAAGAATTCAAGGACGCGTCAATTATTCACCTATTCAAAAGGAAAGGGAATCCTCAGTTGTGTGATAATCATCGTGGCATCTCTTTATTGTCATTTGCTGGGAAGGTTCTTGCAAGAGTTCTACTCCACCGACTTAATGAACATCTTGAACAGTCAGGGCTTCTACCAGAAATCAGTGTGGATTCAGAAAGGAGAAAAGTTTGCCCCTTTGGGATTATCTGCCCTTGGCCCTGGGCTATATACATGTATAAAATTGTGTAATATTTAAATGTCTTATTCTCTGAAACCGCTTGAGCAACTCTGAAACCGCTTGAGCAATTTTCCAGATTTCACACGGGGCCTTCTGTCCAAAGGGTATTCGAATGGTTCCGCACCATTAAATAAGATGGCTGTCATGCCGATATATGGTAAAAGCATTTAAAAATCTTCTTTTCCAGAACCAAGAAAGCTTTGAGGCTGAATTTTGATACATAGAATTGGGGACTCAAGGTTTACTGAGTTTGTCGGAAAAGGCAGAAATACTTTATGAGAATGTTCATACTTAAAATACATGTACTTTAAATGCAAGAATTGCATCTCTTCCTTTAGTAAATTTCGATCATGTCAATACCCTGCATATCATTCATTTTACACCCTCTGAAGTAGAAATTGTTTTTAATTCTCTCAATAATCGTACTCTTAAAGAATTGTTTAGACCAGTATCTTCGCCTCTGTGTCATTTGTTTAATTTCTGCATGGCGTGTGGTAAAATACTGACATTTGGAAGCTATTTTCAAAAAAAAATTATGATCCATCAGGCCCTGACAATTATAGAGCTATCTCACTCTTGAGGCCTATTGGGAAGGTTTTGGAAAAACTAGTACATAAATACGTGTTTAACTTCTTTTGGGATAATAAATTTATTACAAACTGTGGTTTGAATCAAACGGTTGTTATATATAGGGTGTTTGATTAGTTTAAGTATCATTATTTTCATGTTTACTACAAGTTTCTACATATAAATAGAACTTTCTGGAAAAATATGTTTACAACAACAAGTTGTTTATGCTCTTTTTTGAGTCATCCCGAAGGAATGTTCTGGATTGAGCTATTTCTGGTATGTCAAAGAACATTTGGAAGGTTCCAAAACTAGAAAATAAGTGATGTCTCCAGTAAATTCTTTTTTCTAGAATGTTCTTTGATATTATATAAGGAGAAACGATTTTCATATGGGCATCTTTGCATACTTTCATCGGAAATTAATCTATGTATTTTCTTCATTCTGGAATTAAACTCTGAATTCAGGGACTTTAAATTGTGGGATCAGAAACTGTTATTCAAAAGATTTGTTTTAGAAATTATTGTGGGATATTTCTGAGGGACTTTGTGACATAAACTTGAAAGGTACTGTTTACTTATATTTTTCTGTTTTGCACATGGTCTTATTTATTTTATTTTATTATTTATTTATTTTTTTTAATATAAATTGAGAATAATTTTAAAGCTTGTTGCTTGGTGCTGGGTTCATTTTCATTTCTTTCTCGTTAGCCTGGCTCGTAACACGGTTTACGGAGGTTTCAAACTTGCAAGTTCGCTACCTGTTCAGTTTTGAACTTTCGCTGAACGAGGTTTCGCTATCTATACATTTTCGCTATACATTTTCGCTACTTGCGAGTTCGCTACCTGTTTGTTTTCGCCACACATTAGGAAATAGTTGTTTAAAAAGGTACTTGGATGTGTAAATTCAAATGTTTCATGTATATTATATGCATTAGAGAAAGATATTATAAGATATATAATAATACATTTACAGACGTAACGACCAAAAACCAAAAATGTCCCTACTAAAACTGCCTCAGAACAAAAAATGTCTCAAATACTGTTACGAAAACGGCCACACAAGTATGAAAAGTTTATGGTAACTTCCTTGCGAAATTTGCTGAATTGCACTATTTTATCGATAAAATTTTGTATTATGGTATATTGACATTGCTTTAATATTTTTAAATGGGTGTTCACCCATAAACATTATTTTAGCATATGAAGGAATATTACCTGGGAATTAAATACATATTGTTTATAAATCACCTGTTTCAACACTTATTATACGCGATTATCTCTGTGGAAAGCTGGTTTTAATTATTCTCACTTCTAATGACACTGAAAACTACTCAGAATCTAAGCCAAAACACAAATTAGTTGAACTGAAAGATGTGTCAAAGTCTGAGCATGGTATTTGAAGGAGGTTTATAAGGTGGGAATTGTATCAAAAAAAAGTAAGAGAAAAGTCCAGGGAGTGCCACAATCACAAACCGCAGCCCTTCCCAGACACCAAGGGGAAGGCGCGTTAATTACAGTAGTATATATGTGCAGAAATTTTAAGAAGCCTCAAGCGTGTTGAGCTGATGGAATAGCAAACAACTGAGGGCTTGATTGGAGTGCTTCTAAAGTGGTCTTGGTCTACATTGTTGGGCATAGCATAAAAGTCTGATCTGATATGGATCTAAATTGTTTGCTCAGGACTGTTTTCTACGTAAAATATTTACGGTGATAACTGCTACATTTTTTTTATCTGATTTAGATCTATACTGTTATACGTAGCATAAAAGCAAAGTCTGTTCTGACCTACGTCTGCACATAGGTTTAAGTTTTTGTCAACTTTTATGTATTTCTGTATTAAGAGTAGCATCGGGACCAGGGTGAAGTTGGCTAGCTGTAAAAGTGCTTTAAACCCCCAGTGGTTTACTCTACTGACCGTTCTAAGGCGATGGTCCCGGTGTTAATCTTACTCTGTGTTGCTTTGTGGTTTATTCTACGAGGCGATTTGTTTTATTTCTTACCTTGTGTTATTTTGTTCTTGTGTTTTTCAGTCCCTTTTAGCATTGCTTGGGGAAGAGAGAGCTAATCTTAGTGCTTTTCGTACGTTTGCTAGATTTGTGCTTGTTTGGTTTTGTTGGTTTTCTCTTCCTCTTGGTGTCTGGGAAGGGCTTCGGTTTGTGAGTGTGGCACTCCCTGGACGTTTCTCTTACCTTTTTTTACACGTCAATTCCGCCATTATTTTTGGGGCGATCTTTCACAGTAGCTTGACGTGATTGTTAAACTTTAAGGATCCATAGGGACAGATAGCTAGATGGCTACAGGAACTGAGCCAGTACAACATGAAGTTAGTTCATAGGCCTGGAAAAAGTCATGGAAATGCAGACGCTTTGTCAAGAGCCATTCCAGAAGTAGACTTATGTTCTAATTATCGTGCTGGATCAGCTTTAGCTGATCTTCCTTGTGGAGGATGCAGGTTCTGCGCAAATGCTCACCAGAACTGGAGCGGGTTTGAGGAGTCAGTGGATGATGTGGTTGGGTTAAGTGCTCGCGTTTGTAGTCTGAGCCTGCCAGAGGAGGATTTACAAACGTTCTTTGTTGCTGACATCTCAGATACTTGAGTACAACGCTAGTGGTGCTCAAGGTTGCAACTGCAAAATCATTGCAAATGAGCCTAAAGTGATAAGGGAAATATCAGTGGATTCCGTAAGTGCAAAAACTAGTACATGGGATTTAGCAACTGAAAAAGTGAAACAATATCAGGTTGCTGAGCCTGATTTTGAATTTCTGATAGTCTGGTTTGTACAGCAGGCAGAACCCAGAGAAGGAGAGCTTTTCATAGCTCGACCAGCTGTGAAAATTTACTGGATTAACCGTGCTAATTGTGTGTTTTCGCAGGAATAAATATGGCAAAGGAACCCGAAAACAGGAGATATGCGGTTGTTAGTTCCATCAGCTGTCCTGTACGCTTGCCATAATATACCATTTCGGGACACACACCAGGGCGAAGACCGTACGACTGATAGGGTGAAGAGTCGATACTTTTGGCATGGTATGACCAAGGATGTCAAAAGATATGTTGACTCTTGTAAGGTCTGCAACAAGCACAAAGAAACCACTAGGACAGCAAATGGGAGATGTCCAGATATCATGCGGGGCACCAATGGAACGAGTGCATTAGTATTTTCTGGGTCCACTTCCTAAGACAACTAGAGGAATGAGTATGTTTTGATGGTAGAGGACAAATTCACAAAGTGGGTTGAGTGTATACACTTGCCAAATCAGACTGCTAAACAGACAGCCCAAGCTGTGGTCGACCCGGTTTTATTGTCCTCTCCAGATCTTCACAGATTGGGGAAACAATTTTGAAAACTAGCCGTTTACAATAGTATGTGAGTTACTGCAAATCCATAAATCTATGACCACACCGAATCTGCGAATGGCCAGGTAGAGAGGTATAACCGAACTATAATTGATGCCGTCAGATGCTTTGTGGATAGAAATCAGTCGTCATGGGGCATCCAATTGCCACAGATAGCAGGAGCACTGCGTCCTTCTGTGAACAGACATACTGGTTTTATCCCGAACAAACTGATGCTCATTAGGGAGGTATATATGTCTGCAGACCTTATTTTCCCCTGCCCACTGACCCTGGCACAGAGGAAGAAGAAGAATATGTAGAACAACTGAAAACAAGTATTAAGGAGGCCCATGAAGTTGCCCGAAAAATGTTGAAACAGAATGTTGAAAAAAATGAAACGGGCATATAATGTTAAACTTTGGACTCGCCAGTTTAATCCTGGAGAGGCAGTGTACATTTTGAACTCTGCCACAGTTAAGGGTAAGTGTAGGAAATTCGGTCCACCATGGAAAGGACCAGGGTGGTGGAACAAAGGATAATACCTTACTTGTACCGTGTGAAGATGATGGGTAGGTCATGTACTGTTAACAATGACATGATGAAGGCATGTAGGGACGCTATCTTACTAGCTTAGATCAAGCGGTTTACGCGTTATTTGACTGAGAACAAGAGTCAGCAAGACCCTGAACCGGACACAGAAAGTGACTTATACTGTTTGTGTCGACAGCCAGTTGATCGCCGGTTTATGATTCAGTGTGACTATTGTGAGGAATGGTTCCATGGGTCTTGTGTAAACCTGTTGGCTGAAGAAGCTAGAGAAATCGACCAGTATCTGTGTCCAAATTGTGAATCCCAACCAAAGCAGACATCTGTCTAATTCTGTATTCAGGGGCAAGCTCCGTTTGACATATATCTAATATTTGCTTTCTTTTACAAGATAATTATGGAAGAAAGTGGTACACCAGAGCGGATACCATCTGGCTCGGAGTCCACCTCTCCAGGCAAGAGTCCGAGAAGTAGCTGGAGACCTAGGAAACAGAATTCTTGGGTGGGACCACCTATGACAAAATTCCCGACATTCGTGGATGAAGTCCTGGAGATGAATGCAAGCAAGAGGCTGTGGCCATCAGCGAAAGGGCTTGTGACTTATCTCCATTTGAAACTGTCAAGTGTAGACAATGAATTAATCCAGCAGCGGATGGTAGCCCAGTATCAAATTATCAAATTGCAAAAAAGGAGAAGAAAAAAAAAAAAAAAAAAAAAAAAACAAGAAAAAAAAAAAAAACACGCATGGATGAAGGAGCTACGTATGCATGCCTCCCTCCATCAGTCAGACACATGGCTGACTGAGAATCTTGACTATCGGCCGAGAGGCAGGCAACCGATAGCTGAGGGGATAACTGTAACTAGAGATATACGACTCGAGATCGACACAAGCTTGCCCACTAGAAAGGAAGAAGTAAGTCAGGGCACACGAAAGAGGATTAAGTAGTTCAGCTATGGCTAGAGTGCCAATAAAAGTTGAGGCTACGGAAACAGAAGTCTCACAGGAATTGGTCGAGAGACTCGACCGGCGGAGCCAAACCTGTAGAGATGATACCAGAAGAGGTGATGGCTAAGCAAGCCCCTGGGAAGGAAGAGCACATCCAGGTCAAGGCTGAAGTTGACCCTGAGCCAGTCGTGATCTCTGATGAAGAGGTAGAAGAGACCACACCGGCAGTTATGGTGCCCTTAGTTGTCACTGCGCACCTTGCTCCCGAGAATTCGTTAGCTAATGACTGGCGGACAGTAAGAACAGCTGAGGACAACCTAAGGAAGAGGACCAGCAGGTCCAAAAATCGCCACCAGGATGCTGGTTCTAAACGTCTGATCACAGGACAGCTTCAAGAGAAAAACAGATCGACCTAGATCGATCTTTAGTCTTCACAAAGTCGTCTCTGCGGGAACAAGAAGGATAAACTCTAGACAGGAAAGACACAAACATAGCCAAAACAGGATCACGTCTGAAATATTGTACATTGCCTCAGTGCCCAGACGCTTCATTTCGAAATGCCAGGAGACATGCGATAGAGAGACACTTTCCTGTGCATTTTAGAATATGGATTTGCACCAGAAGAGAATGGGAGATCTGGAGTGTTTAAAAAATGAATTACTTGGTCGCAGGGAACGTCTGTCTGCCCTTGTTAGCTGGGTGAATCAACAACGTATGATCCCAGAAGATGCGTTTGTCCCAGAGACAGAAGAAGGCTGGCTAGCGGCTACCTGCCAGATGGCCCATTGGCGAATCCCTTACACATTCTCACTACATCCTGTCAATAGTCAGGCTCTCTTGTTCCACTGGCGAGTTCTGATTGTAATATTAACCAACGTCTCCAGGGAACTCAGGCAGGAATTTCGCGGCTGGAATGAATCAGCTGAAAAATCTCTTGCTGATTTCACTATAGTGGATAGTGTGGGGTTTGGTGAGGAAACTGTCCCTGTTATTCAGAGACCATTTCAACAAGATACAAGACCAAAGAGGCTTGTGGCATGGGGCAGCCATTTTCATTTAGATCGAACAAGCCAAAACTCTTTGGTCCCCATAAGGCAGCTGTGCAGGAGATTATCAAGGCAGAGGTAAGGGTTCAGCCAAAACAGCCTGTAGACGTTGTAGGGGGTGTAATGATATATTGTGATTCAGAAGCATACCCAGCGCAGATCCGAAAAGAGAAGGGGTTTGGTGCAGACATCGGGGTTCACACAAGGAAGCCTTGCTTCTTTCCGAACAGGAAGTTCAATGAGCTCAGAAACCTTTTGAGAACAACTGAAGTTGTGGCCCTTGGTGAGGTTGGGTTAGATCACACAGAGCCACAAGGTACCTGGCAAACTCAGAAGGAAGTTCTTATAAAAGTGCTACAGCTGAGTATGCCTATACAACCACTTATTCATCTGCGGGATCCTCAAGACAAGCATTGCGGTGAACTAAGTACCCGTTGTTTGCAGATTTTGAAAGCTCATGTAGCACCAGTATAAAAGATCCACCTACATTGCTTCAGAGGAACCGTGGAGCTGGCTCGAAGCCTTCCCAAAGGCTTACTTCGGCTTTACAGAATCGGTTGTCCGATTTGATGTTTTCCAAAAGGCTGCTCTTCGGAAAGTTCCGAGCGCACACTTATTGATAGAGTCAGTTTCACCCTACTTTAAGCCATCTTCAGCAGTAGCGAGTACCCCCGCCTTTATAGGAGATGTGGCATCAGCTGCTAGTAAGATCAGGAACGGGTCCGTGCAAGACATTAGACTTGACGGCGCCAAATACCAGACTGCTCTATATGTTATAAATACGGCATACTGGGTCGGCTTACTGTAGCCTGACCAGATAAAGAGGAATATTACAAAGACTTTTAGGAGGCCTCGGCACAAGACCGAGACCAGTTGTCAGGAACATGAAAGTGACAGCTGCAAATACTAGAGTGCTCTGCATGTTATAAATACAGCATACCAGGTCGACTGAGACTGATCATCAGTTAGAGACATCCAGATGGAGATTCTGTAGTGTTTGTTCACCGTCCATTCAGTATTTAGCTGTATCCCACTTCTACAAAAGAGGAAGCCCGGATATAAGAGAAGAGGATGTCTTTTATATACAGTCGTTTGGTAAATCCAAATCAGCATTTACCGAGATTTCTGGGATTTGCTGAGGCACCACTCGAAGACACTGGTCCCAGATTGTTGCTAGACTGCTCGTTCACATCGGTAAATGCTAAAGTATCAGCGAGCAAAGAGGATCACTGTACGCAAACTGGGATATTCTTTGAACCTGTCACAAACTCTTTCGATCAGAAGACGTGTCAGTGAGAACAATTCCGATCACAATAAACGGGCTGAGACATGCCAAAATATAAGGAAAAGCCATAATCACGAACCACAGCTCTCCCAAGGCATCAAAAGAAGGAGCAAATAAGGACAACACAAAGGCCACGTATGAAACCACAAACACACAAAGAAGAACTGCAACAGAAGAACCGCCTTGTTACGGTCAGTAGGAAAATTACTGGCTGAGGTGGGGTGTGTATGTGTGTGGGAGGGTGGTTGGGGGGGGGGGGGGGGCGGGGGAGCTTAAACCAGTTTTCTTCGCGCGAAATCTCATCCTTAATTCTGATGCAGCTCCAAATTATAAATTTATTATTGGTCCGTATAGGGGTCCTCCACTTCATCCGTTAAACATCACAGTGAAACACAGAATCACTGTGATTAAAAACAAAGCAAAAGGCTCATTGGTGATCTGATGCTAGAACACAAGAAAACCACAAACAGGACCACGATGACCCGACTACATACAGGGAGCCGTCATTTAGTCTGAAGCTCGACCCTTCGTCGTGCAGTTAAAGAGGGAAGCAAAGTTATCAACCAGAATTTGATCATAATAATATTATTGCGCCCAGTCAAGGCCCAAACTAGTCTGCACATTCGTGCAAGCTCTTTAATCTTCTTCTTCTGATGTTAATCTGGTGTTCCATTTGCAGCCAAGAAGCCAAAGTTTATGAAAGTATCGGAATCAGAATTTTACGGTGACTTAGTGTAAAGGTGTAGAAAAATTATAGGAAAAATCTAACTTTAGTACCATGACCGCAACTACTTTTCGGAGCAATTCAGAAAACTTATTAACCGTTATAAAAGAATTGGCTATAGCCTGGATATTATGCGGCAGACTGCATGCTTAATTGTCAACCCAATCATTGTTGATGGCTATGCTTCACTCCTTAATTGCACGACGGCGGTTCGGGCCTCAGACTTAATGACGGCCTCTTCGTAAATTTTTAACCAGTGGATTGGGGCTTGACGATATGTCTTTGGCTTGGCCCGCCGTGGTTCAACTATTGGTTTTCATTTACTCTGGCATACAGTAGAATTAGCCATGAGTACTCGTCTTTGTTTATTATAGTGATTAATTTGATTTTTGTGTTTTCGCTTTGATGCATTGACTGAGTTGGGAGCCTTTATGCGAACCGAATTTTTATGTATTTCTGTATTAAGAGTAGCATCGGGAACCAGGGTGAAGTTGGCTAGCTTTAAAAGTGCTTTAAACCCCCCCGGTGGTTTACTCTACTGACCGTTCTAAGGCGGTGGTTCCGGTGTTAGTCTTACTCTTTGTTGCTTTGTGGTTTATTCTACGAGGCGATTTGTTTTATGTCTTACCTTGTGTCATTTTGTTCTTGTGTTTTTCAGTCCTTTTACGAGTGCGATTACCTCGCTTGGGGAAGAGAGAGCTAATCTTAGTGCTTTCGTACGTTTGTTCGATTTGTGCTTGTTTGAATTTGTCAGAGACTGCATGGACTGACAGGCTGATCCGAAACATCGCTGAACGCACACGCCTCCATAGCTCTAACTGTTATATGGGATTGACTGAGGTAACCACACATTTTCATGGGCAGGCTTAGTCTACTAAGCGGCTAACCAATACTTGTGCACATTTGTTCGACAGAAACTGACAACTGCCCTTCTTGAATCAGCGGAAGGGAGAGAATGACCCCAGAAAATATTTCATGATCAATCTCTACGAAAGACCTTAGTTTGCAGGCATATAAAGGAGGACAGCTTCTTAGTTCTTTACTTTTCGATGCCATCAAATATTTCATCGAAAGCAAGTGTACCCAAAACATTTGTCTAACGTTTAATCTGCCACAAAAGGCCAATGTTGCCATTATAATTTAAATCTAGATTTAATGCAATTGAGCATAAATTTTCAATAAAAAAACATGACCGAGGGACTGTCATTTTACCAAACGTATGCTTTTAACAACAAAAATGGATTACAATTTATTGTATGCGATTCATCTAGGTTTCGGTAAGATCGTTCAGCTAGTGTTGTTTAACTCCATGCGGTCTAGATCGTACATTTTTCGGAGGTACAATACCCTTCTATTGGCTCCTAAGCCACGTTGGCATAAGATGTTGATGTAAAAGCAAAAGCTTCACGTTTCGAATTTCAAAGTTCCTTTTATGGATTCTAAACTTTTTATCAATAGGTACATCTTGTCAAAATGACAGACGTCATGGGACAGAGCGACATTCAATAAACTACATGAAATGAAACCGGTTCTTGGTAAAATATCATTATTCGATCATTAAGGCGAGAACAAGTGGTTCTTACTCGTCTGCGTATAGGTCATACTAGACTCACACATTCTTATATGCTCAAATGAGAAGATCATCAAACACTTTGCATAAGCTGTAATGGGCCATTTACGGTAAATCACCTTCTGATCGACTGCATTGAATTCTTTCATGTGCGGCGTCAATTTTTCCAAATTCATTTTTCCAAATTAAGGACTTGAGGTATTTATTTCAAGATGTCTTATGGACTTCTTTTTAATAAAATATAGCTACTTTGATTTTTACATTCGTTCCAGTTTCATATTTTCATGCACATATGACTCGTGATTATTATAGCCGTTTCAATACCAAACCGAATTAATATACTAATTTAACGCAAATGACCCTCAGTGGTATGACGCGTCGTTAAACCTGAACTCATCATCATCATCACCCACCCCTGCCTCCTTCGCTTGGCTTTCCCGCGCTTGTACAATCCGTCTATTCAGATACGGCGTATTGGCGTTAAATTGGGGTTGTCCAATAAAAATGTAAAAGTTTACCTTTGGAAAAAAAGGAACACACAAAAGAACGAAAATCGGTGACTCAGTTTTATTATACAGCTGTGTTGTTTGCGAGGCTGTATACGCCCCCTAACATGCCGATGAGGTGTTTGATTTTCAAAATATCCAGAATGCGCTCAATGATCCCAAAGGAAATGAAAACATAATATGCACTACGGTGAAGTATGGGGAGACGTTTTACGGCCGCCACACGACACACCAGCTATAATAAAGTAAAATAAAAATCTAAAAGGTTGCCTTTGGAAACAAAGAACACAGAGATGAATGAAAATCGGAGACTCTGTTTTATTAAGTCTCTTATACGTCCCTTAGCATTTGGAAGACGTAATTGGGAGACCGATGGTCTTATTACATTACAACTGACACTAGACCCTATGCTGAATTTCACAGCAGCTTTTTTACACCAATGACCCCTGATATTGCATCGAAACCTCTTATAACATCGTAGCCTATAAAACAAACCATTGCAATAGAATTTAGCGCAAATTAGGGCAAACTATTGACCAGGTTTAAAATGATATAATAGACAAGACTAAAGGAGTTATGATTACTAATAAAACATAATAAAAACTGGGAAGAGAAGTTAAAGCATTAAAAACAAAGTAGGAGGAATTCACGTCATCTCACAATTACATCTAGTCGATTTAACTTTTATATATTATATTTGTCGAACCAAAAAAGCTGAGAGAGTCAAACAGTAGTCATGGAGGCTTACAATGATAGTCTTTAAACGAGTTTTTGAAATTACTGTAATCTCAAGTCATCTTTAAGCGATAATATCTACTCTAAACAACACAGAGACGTCAGATAAAGAACAATGTTATAAAATCATCTGTAAACAAGAAACAAAATACTAATGTTCTTCTTGCTACATAGAAATGTGACAAGCAAAGATTCAGATTAGTTTCAATAGAAGTTAAGTTTTCCACAGGGCGATATTTTTTTACCCATACTATATTCGAAATAATTTATTCACACTATCACGTGTAGTTTCAATATAAATGCGCTGATTGCGTGTTTTTGTTTGCCCAAATATGTCAAAGACTTTTTTGAGAATTCACAATTTAAATATAAATAGAAATACATTTATTCACAAATTTTATTTGTTTAATTCCAGTCAACGAAACAACCATAAAACACTTTATTTAGACCTCAAAAATATCTTCACTAGTGTGAAAATAAGAATGTAATAACACATATCGGCTTTGACGTTTGAAGTACGAGATATACTGCTGCAAATCTTCACTTGCACTAACAAAGAAATCTATAACTGAGTACATCCGCTTTGTTTACTGTGTGAGAATTAAGGAATCAGACGATATGCCATCATGCAGTCAATGTATCGTACTTTCAAGAAATATAAATCTTTTTATTATTAATATATACAAGTAATGTAAATTCGACAAACAAAAGAGGACCACGTTAAAGTATCAAAATCAGGGATTAATCTTATTACCGACTTTACTCCCTTATGCCGCATTTTCAGAACTGGCAACATACCAAAATGTATCAATCAGACATATGTTTTTTATAAAGGAAACACAACTTTCCTCCTATACACTGAGTACTATTTGAGCATTTTCTAGCATGCTTGGCCCCCTTACTAGTAGGTAAGGTTCAGTTTCGCGTGCAAGAATAACAACTCTCACTTTCTCCATTTTGTAATTATCTCCCCTTAATGAGTTTTTTGGTACTGCTTATGCGCGCTCTAACTTCCATAACGCTTTGGAATATTTGGACAATATTTGGTAGAGTTGTGGATAAAGTCCAGGAGGCGTGTCGCGTGCAAGAATGACGACTCGCTTCTTCATTTTTTTAGTTATCAACCCTTGAAATTTTACTTCATATAGTTTGCAGGCACATTCTGACAGTGCGCTCCATAACTCCTATGCCCTTTTGGGATTTTTTTTTTTATAATATTTGATAGGGGTTTAGGTCAGGTCCCCTAACCGAATAGGTTTGCGGAATATAGCGATCAGCCTGTCGTCCTTCCCTCTATATGTCCATCCGTAGACACATTCTTGTGCGCTCCATAACTTCTATACCCTTAAAGATATTTTGGTAGTACTTGGTAGGGCTGTAGGATTTATAACTTTGAAACCATTTACTACAGTAATAACCCATTAATGTAACATGCCTCCAATATTATTGCTACTTGTCGTGCCGCTACAAATAGCATTTATCCGATAATATTTTGTGATGTTTTATCCCCTGATACAACTATTCAACACGTTTAAAAGTGGCAATTCGGTAGGTGGATCTGCCATCTCTTCTGATGACTAATTCTAGTTCCTTTGAATTTTTGAGCCCATTTTGGTATCTTCAGACTAGCAGGTTTTACCAGATTCCTAGAAAGAAAAGGGTTTCCTAGCCCATCATGACGCCATCAAGAATCCCATTAAAATCATTCACCGTGACATGTTATCTCCCTCTTGGAGCAAATTTATGAGTATCATTCTGAAGTTAAAACCACATGATGATAAACTAACAAACGGATTGAACTGATCATATGATTCTGATGCTCTTTCTGCAAAATGAATTTTACAAATGGATTTTGATCGAGACATTTGAGTATTAAGTTGTGCAGACCCATCCAAATTTATTGTGAGTTTACCAGTGCCAAAAAGGTGGAAGAGACATTTGCATAAAATGTCAGTACCTGATTTTGCAAATTGTCTCCACTGGAGGCATTTGCATGAAATGTCATAACCTGTTTTCTGGGAAAAATAATAAAAAAATATTTCAATATGTCCTCAGCTGAAAGATTTACCCAGTATGCTAAGGGTTAACCTTTACCACTCCCTGGGCAATTTCAGCAGACAGCATACTGAAACATTTTTTTTATTTTTTCCCAGCAAATTATCTCCATTAGAGACAATTTGTATGAAATGTCAAACCTTTTTTCTTTGGAAAAAATCTTTATTTTTCCCAGAAAACAGGATTTGACATTACATGCAGATCAGAAAATAGGATTTGACATTTCATGCAAACTGCCTCCATTGGAGACAATTTATATGAAATGTCAAATCTGCTTTCTTGGAAAAAATGTCATATCTTTAGCTCACTTGAGCTATAATGATGGACTTTTTGTTGTCGACTGTCCGTCCGTCTATGCGTCCATTACTATGCGTCAAACAACTCCTCTGAATCCGCTGAGCCAATTTGGCTCAAATTTCATATGGAGCCTCCTTAGCTCGGGAGAATAAATGATTGCTAAAATGGTGGCGGTCTGTTGACCAAGATGGCCACCATGTCCATATATGGTTAAAACCTTCAAAAATCTTCTTCTCCAGAACCAAAATGCCTTGGGATTGAATCTTTGTTCAAATCTTCGGGGAGGAAGGTCTACCAAAGTTGCTAAAATGATGATCGTACATTTGACATTTGACCTTTTTACGGTGAGGCCAAGTTTGTTTCCCTATGCATTCATATTGGCTCCACTTTTGTATGGGAAAAATGTTGAAAATTTTTTCAGATTTCTCCTCTGAAGCCAATGTTGCTCAAATTTCATGTGGAGCCTCCTTAGGATAGAGGAACGAATGATTGCTAAAATGGTCAAAGTCCATTGACCAAGATGTCATGCCCATATATGGTAAAAACCTTCAAATCTCTTCTTCTCCAGAACCAAATAAGCCATTGGGCCTAATCTTTGCACAAATCATCGTGGACAGGTCTACCAAAATTGCTTAAATGATGGGCCTACGTTGACGTTTGACCTTTTCATGGCAAGATTGCATTTGCTTCCCCCATGCATTTGTATGGGACCTACATATTTATATCGGAAAAAATGTTGAGAATTCATAATTTTGGCTTCTCCTCTAAAGACTATGATCCAGTTGAATTGAAACTTGATGAGGAGCATCGGAGCGCCTAATAGGCTCATAACAGTTGAAACTGGGTCGATCGAAAATCCAAGATGGCCACCACGGCCGCCATCTTGAAAATCCATTTTCGACAACTGTTACCAAACCTTTGGTCGAAATGAGCTGAAATTCGCTCTGTAGCAACAGGACGACGTCTGAATCGAAATTAGCTAAAGTCGTGTTGATCGAAAATCCAAGATGGCCGCCACGGCTACCATCTTGAACATCTGTTTTTGACATCTCGCAAACCACAAGGCGAATTAGGTTGAAACTTACGATGTAGCAACAGGTTGTCGTGTAGGTAAAAATAGCTAAAATTATGCCGATTGGAAATCCAAAATGGCCGCCATAACTGCCATTTTGAAAATAAATTTTTGACAGTTGGGCTATTTGAAAATAGCTAAACTTGTGCTGATCAGAAAATCTGTTTTCGACTATTCCTCGCAAACGACTCTGCCAATTAAGTCGAAACTTATGATAGAGCAACAAGCCAACCAGTAGATATAAAAGTAATTTAAATCGTATGGAATGGAATTCCAAAATGGCCACCAAAGCCACCATCTTGAAGAGTGACTTTTGACGTCTGCTTCTGAATCATTGGGTGATTTGAGTTCAAACTCACATTGTAGTAACAGAATAGCTTGTAGTACAAGAGTAAATAAAACTTTGCTGATCAGAAATCTAAGATGACCGCTACAGCTGCCATCTTGAAAACCAGTTTGTGATATCCTCCAGAACCATTAGGAGATTTGAGTTGAAAATTTCACTGTAGCAACAAACTGACCTCTAGATCGAAAATAGCTAAGATTGTGCTGATCTGAAATCCAAGAAGGCCATCATATTATTTTTAAATTTCTTCTTCTCTGAAACTGCTTGAGCAGATTCATCAGATTTCACATGAGGCTTTCTGTCAAAACGGTATTGGCAATTTGTTTAAATGGTTCCGCGCCATTGAACAAGATGACCGCCGTGCCCAAATATGGTAAAAAGACTTAAAAAATCTTCTTCTCGAGAACCAAGAAAGCGTTGAGGCTGAATCTTGGTATATAGCATTGGGAACTCAAGGTCTACTAAGTTTTTCAATTAATGCTCGTAGGCTGACCTTTGACCATTTTACGGGAAGAACAAATTTTTGCCCCATACATTTGTATTGGGAAAATATTGAAAAATCATTTTCTCAATGAATAATGAAGACTAATTGCTGAAACTTATACTGTATGATTAAAGAAATAAAACTGTAGCTACTGTCAAATTTTTGGAGGGGTGGGGGTGGGGGCCCTTTGTCCTTGGGCTATATACATGTATAAAAATGTTTTTTTCTCCAGAACTCAGAAAGCTCTGAGGCTGAATCTTGGTATAAAGCATCAGGGACTCAAAAGCAATGATGATACCTAGGATGACCATTGACCTTTTTTGTTAAGGTTAAATTTGTGTCCTAGTTGCTGTGGCAATACTGGAAGAAGTTGCATGGCATTTGCAGATATGCAATAGCTGTTTTTATCAGGTGAGTGAATCGTGGCCCGTGGGCCTTTTGTTTCCAAAGAACAGGATTTGACAGATCATGCAAATCCATTGGAGACAGTTTGTATGAATTCGAAAGGTCAAACCTGTTTTTTGGGAAGAATAAAAAAAATGATTCAGTATGTTGTCTGTTGAAAATTTTAGCCTGAGTGCAGTACTAGCACAAGCATTAAGAATTAATCCTTGCCAAGTTTGAACAAGTATATTTACTGCTTGTTAATATGTCTAAAACAATGCTTGATGAATGGCAATGGCAGTGGTGTGCAGTATATCTAGGTCTACATATTTTGCCCAGGCCTGTCTGTCTGAATATTTAGTTCCAATATGGTACGTTAACTTTTACCACTCTCTGAGCAAATTCAGCAGACTGCAAACTGATGATATTTTATTTTTCCCAGAAAACAGGATTTGACATTTGATGCAAATTTTCTCCACTGGAGACAATT
Organism: Anodontia alba; assembly: GCA_964016985.1. Classification (NCBI taxonomy): domain Eukaryota; kingdom Metazoa; phylum Mollusca; class Bivalvia; order Lucinida; family Lucinidae; genus Anodontia; species Anodontia alba. Next base: position 66,065,819 of record OZ024826.1, on the reverse strand, counting down.
TGCATGACATGTCAAAACCTGCAGTCTGGGAAAATATGAAAAAATATTACAATAGGACGTCTGCTGATAAAATTTTATCCAGAGTACTAAGAGTTAAGCAACATCCCATTAAAAGTTCTCTTTAACCCTTTCACTACTGCATACAGGGAAAATGGCTCTGCAAACAATGTAGATCCTGATGAGATGGCTCATTACAAGTCGTCTTATCAGGTTCTGCATTGTTTGCCTTTCAGGTTTCAAATTTTGTCAAATTTTCTTGTCTAACAACCCTTTTGACATAACATTTGAATGGCTTTCACCTGTGTCTGCCCATTATGTTATTGGAAGTCCAACCAGCTGTCAGGAGTCTGCAGTCAGAAAGTTTATGACTATAATAAATTAGCTCTACTGCTGAGATGTAGCGGTAAACCTCATATTCAGAGAACAGCCAGTCGGAGCAAAATTCCTGGGCTAAACTGTAGACCTGTCTTGAAAAATCCGCTTAAGCTGGTGCTAGGCGGGGGTGAAAGTGGGGTGGGGCGTATGCAGCTCTGCAAACTACATTGTTGCCATACAAAAACTCCGATATGTGTTCGAAAGTTCTAAGAGCAACGTTTTAAGATTTTATTTAACTATGAAATTGGTTTGAAAAAACAGCTTATCGGAACTCGAGTTTTATATGCCTTACTTTACACATTTACGAGAGCTGTTGGTAAGTCTGATTTGTCAGAACAATAAAAAAGATGACTAAGATTTATATTATGCGACAGATTGCATTCTTAGTTGTTTACCCAATCAAGGTTGAAAAGGTTGCTACCCTCATTAATTGTACGACGAAAGTCCGCTGCAAACTTATTGACAGCTGAATCCTAGACTGTTTCTAGAAGGGTTTAGTCTCTGCTACTCTACTCATGTTGTTCTTCTGTACACCATTCCAAAAGTGTCTTCCGTTACAGTTCTTTGTATGTCTTTTGGTGCATCGGAAAGGTTATGTTTCGTTACCGTTGCATTTCCTAGGTAACTTCATTTAATAATTTTATATATTTGTGTCTGGCTTCTGTGGTTGGGTCTGTAGTTGGAACTGTGTAAGTATAAAGGACGGTTGGACGTCCTTGAAACCATTTGACAAATGCCAAACGTTTCTAAAAGATGGGCGATAACAGGTATGTGTAACAGGAAACAAAATGCAAATCACTTTCCATCGACCGTGGATCGAACCCGGACATATTTTCTCGCGTCGCCATAAAAACGGCTTGTACCACAGGCAGTACAAGTGTGTAACTCAGTCTGAATGAAGGCTGCTTCATCAGAAGGCCGGCACTTGACTATTGCTGTCTGTTGTCGGGCCCATCGTAGTCCAACTTGTGTTTTTCTTTTGCTCTGGCTTTGGATTACTATTGAGCGCTTTAATTTTTCATTGCAGTTTTCAAGGTTATTGTTTCCAAGGGCAACCTGTTTAGACTTTTATTGTTCTGGTCTTAAGTGACGTACAGCGTCCGTTAAAAGTCTTCATGTAAATAATCATGATTCAGCTTTTATTTTTTATTTCCCTTGGGATTCCCTTTAACCCGTTCTGGCATCTTGGGATTTCTTTGGACCCATACCGGTATCTTGGGATTTCCTTGAGCCCATCTTAGAGTTACCTTAAAGCCGTTCTTTTCTCTCATTTGCATTTATGAATTACTATCGCAAAGACGGTTTGACGAAACATTATGACTGTAAAAGAATATAATATCAATACTGTGGAGATTTAGTATTCTTAATTGTTTTTATTTCGTTTTAATATTTTTAAAATTAGTATTAGAAGTACTAGTAGTCTTAGTAGTAGTAGTAGTAGTAGTAGTTGAGTTGACATCTTCATATATTTTTATATACTCCCATTTCATCATATTTGTTAAAGCGATATACTCGCAAAACCACGTGTGTGTTTGTGTGTATGGGTGTGTGTGTGTGTGTGTGTGTGTGTGCGTGTGTGAGTGTGGCGTGGTGGTGGTAGTGGGGGAGGGGGAGGAGGCATAAAATGTCACGTACTACGATAGTGCTATCTGCTAACATTATTCTGGTTCTTATTATGCACAAAGATCATATGCGGAATAGTGAAAATAGAGAACCACTCCAAGCTAAACAGACGCAATCAAGTGAATCTGTTATTTTCTGTTCTTGTTAGATATTTCTGTGGACGTTGCAACACGTTGCCCCGTACTTTACCATAGCACAGATATTATACAAACTTCTGGTCATTAGCGACTATTGGGCTCATAGATCATATTGGAAGTGGAGTTCCACCCAAAGCTGCTAGGAAACTTGAGGGGTTATTATTACTATTATTATTATTATTATTATTATTATTATTATTATTCATGAACAGACACAAACACACCAAGTCTGCTATTTTCTGTTTTTAATGTATTCTGTACTTCCAAATGATTTTATTTCGGATTTTTTTTATCGCATCTATCGAATGAATAAAACAAACATGCGTTTCATTTTACATTTTATTGATCTTCTACAACACACTTAGGAAATAGAAGAGTAATGATCTTTTTAGAAATATATACAACATGATATATGCATTCGTATTGGCAGGTCGAAACTGAAACAATAGTTCACATTCTTTTTACATCTGCATCCATCTTTTTGTCGAGTAGTATTGTTTGCCTGTCTGCAGTAAGCGGAGAATTATAAAAGCTTTGATTAAATCAGATCGAGATTGGCTTTCGTTGGAACAATATCTAATCAGATTTATCGCTGGAACTTTAATTTCGCGCCTTGTAATGTCAGATTTCTTATTTAGTTAACCGTATTGATTGGATATCAGAATTCATAGAGACAAGTATTTCCCCTGATTTCATCTTAATCGAAGGCTACTGAATTAGTTTAGCTTTTTCATACTGCAGTCAACCTAAGACCTGAAGCATCATATCATGTTTTTTTTTTATGATTATTTCGTTTTGCAGAATTACTAGAGACAGTGTCATCATATTAATGATAGTGGTGTGCACAAACGTTCTAGAAGCTATATAAGAATGCGTATATAGAAAGAAAATGCTATCAGGTAGAAGACAGAGAAAACAAGAAACTATCACTGAAGATAATTCGTACCCTCTCCACTCCACTCCTCCCCTACCCACACGCGACTTCCGAGCACCGTTTTCTCATTGTAACATGGGCAATGGGGTCAAGGCAGATAAAAATAAAGTCTGATAGGAGGGACCCTTTGGAAGCAAGAAACGAAAATAGCTCGTTTTTTTGTTTGTTTGTTTTTTGTTTTTTTTTGTTTTTTTTTTTTTTTTGTTTTGTTTTTTTGTTGTTGTTTTTTTTTAGTCTTTTCATGAGCAGTACCGACAACATTGTTGATGCCTGTTACGCACAGTTCCGAAGAATAATATATTTTCAGATAAATCCAAATAAGTTAAGTTCAGTGATTCCAAAGGACCAGAATATTTTAAATTATATTAATGAAATACACGGAAACGGTTTACGCCCGCCACATAGTAGCTGTAGTAAATAGAAAATATATTCTGAACTTCCTTTGGAAGCATGAAAAACATCAAACAAAAGAAACTAGACGTTGTCTTCCTGAGTCTATTCTTAAAGAGTAACGTAACGTACAACATTGTTCATGCCTCCTTCTCCCTGATCAAGCGACATTCAATATTCAAATAAATCTAGATGAACTCAGTGATACCAAAATTTCAGAAAATGTGTCTTTGGACATATACGGACAGAGAAAGTCCAGATCACCCTGCGCATCCGCGCAGTCTGGTCAGGGCCTTTGCTGGCCACAAACAGAATCATTGGATACTATAGAATGTTTTAATAGAGAGCAAATGCCCGGATTGGGCTTTGTGCATGCGCAGAATGGGGTGAATCCGAACATTTTGTGTATGCTCGAGGCACTTTTCGCTTGACATGGCCCGTATTAAAGCAAAGTACGCGGACGTGAATTTCTTGAATTTCCGATCGTAACAATTTTAGATATTTTTGATCTACAAGTCACCTGATAGTTCGTACCAAGGTTCCAGTCAATTGGTCTTACGTTTAGACGTTCAAACTAGATTTTCAAAATGGTCGCCATGGCGGCCATCTTGGATTTCTGATTGAAACGATTTTCGCTTATTTTTTTATATACAAGTCGCTCTGATACTTCCTACCAAGTTTCTAGTTAATTGGCAATTCCATTAAGGAGAAGAAGTTCATAATAGATTTTCGAGATTGCCACCAAGCAGTTATCATGGCTTTCCATTTTACCTTTTTTTTTTTTTTTTTTTTTCTTTTTGATTTACAAGTTGTCCGATACTTTCTACCAAGTTTCGAGTCAACTGATCCTTCGGTTAATGCGAAGAAGTTCAAAACAGATTTGCAAGATGGTGGCTGTGGCATCCATCTTGGATTTGGTTTAAACATATTTAATTCAGAAGTATCAATTTAAACATCAATATTGTAAACAATAAAATACAGAATTAGAACGAAAGCATACAAGTTTATATAGTTCTTCTCCATACAAAGTCAACAATGTAAGCATTTGTCAAGTTTTAAGTGAAAAACAAAGTTAACATGGTCCATTATGAAATTTAGAAGTAATAAATTTCCTGATGACTCAAATATAATCCACTCGTCTTGTCTCAAACACTTGTAACTCAGACCAATAAATAGACCAAACCAAAAGAATGATAACATAAGTTTAGTTTGCCATATGATTCTTTCACCCCACTTCTCTCTTTTTCTAGAAATCTTTGCCATCTCAAACGAAAGTGGTCCTCGGAGTTTGAGACAATGAGAGTTGACTATATCCTTTATCAAGTTAAAATGAATGACAAGTCAAAATTTTGAACCAAAAAAGTAGAAATACAAGATAGAATGAATAGAATGACAACACATAAAATGGAAGTTTGCTTTTAGGGAGGTAGTGGGAGGGGGCACTGGGAGCATCATGTCTTGCGAGGTTTTGTCCTTTGACAATGTTGAATACCATCGCATACCTGACTCTTTAACAACGTATTTATTAAAATTATACAAACTGCTTTGTATACTAATATATACTTCTGAACTTTGTTGAATATAGATATGTTTATGTTACGAGGGAGTGTACTATTTCCAAATAATAGGAGTTTGAACGTTACTGTCCGGTACTGGGCGACAGAATTTAATTGCGTTGTTCTTCGCTCATTACAATACAAACACTAGCTAACTTCACCCTGGGTCCCGATGCTACTCTTAATACAGAAATACATAAAAATTCGGTTCGCATAAAGGCTCCCAACTCAGTCAATGCATCAAAGCGAAAACATAAAAATCAAATTAATCACTATAATAAACAAAGACGAGTACTCATGGCTATTCTACTGTATGCCATAGTAAATGAAAACCAATAGTTGAACCACGGCGGGCCAAGCCAAAGACATATCGTCAAGCCCCAACCCACTGGTTAAAGTTTTACGAACAGGCCGTCATTGAGTCTGAGGCCCGAACCGCCGTCGTGCAATTAAAGAGTGAAGTATAGCCATCAACAATGATTGGGTTGGCAACTAGGCATGCAGTCTGCCGCATAATATCCAGGCTATAGCCAATTCTTTTATAACGGTTAATAAGTTTTCTGAATTGCTCCGAAAAGTTAGATTTACCTACAATTTTTCTAAATCTGTACACTAAGTCACCGTAAAATTCGGGTTCCGATATACCTTGTTGCAGAAGTGTTTTCAGACTGACGCTATATTTTTCTAACAAGGCACTATGTCTGCGATAAAATTTCGAAAACGCCTTACGAAGTTTAAAATAACGATAGCTCTGCCTAAGAAGTTTGGCAGTAAGGGCTTTATTACGGTAGTTAAAGTCATTAAGATTTGAAGAAGCCCTGGCGAATCTAATAAGTTGAGATATGTTTACCCCATATGAGGTACGCCGGGGGACATCGCCATCCAGAAAAGGGAAATTGACTATATCAAAATCAAAATCGTCCCGTTTATCATAAATTTTGGTGGAAACTGTACCATTAGATATACATAGATTTAAATCCAAAAAAAGGTGCCTCGGTATCGGAAGAATTTGCTCTATTTAATAGGAGTTCTGTAGGGTATATCCGGTCCACCATTTGGTCAAAGTAAATATTGTCAATATTTAATAAATCGTCAAGGTATCTTGAAGTTGAATTGAAAGCCTCAATAATGTCAGCCTGATTTTCACGTGAGAGAGACTTCATGAAATCTCTCTCATAACAAAAGCAAGTCTGACTGTCTGACATTGTTAGTTAAGTCGTTCCACTCCCTAACTACCGATGGCAAGAATGAATTATAATACTGTTTCGTTCTTAAGGTACAGATTCCAGATCATTAGCGTTTCGTAGATTGTAATGGGGAATTGTGTTTACAGACTAGGACACTAGATCAGAGAGATAGAAAGGAGATAGATTCTTTTATTTATTATAATTTTATGACATAAATACATATATTTGACGAAAACAAATATACATAAATGCCAAGGGATTGGGTGTAAGCTAGGCCTATATTTATCCTCTCCCAGGGTGAAAAAAAGGAGATAGATCGTTAATCATTTTGTAGAAAAGAGTAAAATAAAAGTCAAAAAGGATTGCCTTTGGAAACAAAGAACACACAAAATCACGAAAATCGGAGACTCGGTTTGACTGAGTAAGTCTGTGATGTTTTCATCTTTTTTTCCAATGAATCCCATCCTGGCTCAATATACAGTTAGTTTAAAGATATTAATGTTGTAGTACCAGTAACTATTGTACCTGCCTTAATGTGTACTTTTTCAATTTCTTGTTTTTCATATTAAGCGCAGGTATCTCAAATGAAGTCACCATATTCAAAGATTGGTCTAATAAATGCTGTGTATATTACTTCAAGTGACTTTCTGTCTAATCTAAACTTTAATATTTTCGCATGATATTTATTCTTCTCCGGGCCATCACGAGTATATAATTAATTTGTTCGTGCTAAGTTAAATTATTTGAAAAGTAAACTCCTAGATGCTTGTGAGATTCGACTTCAGTTATTTGTTGGTTTTACATATAAAAGGGGTTGGTGTAAAGGTCCGTTAATTTTATGGGAAATAAGAAGTAATTCAGTTTTTTTTTTGGATTAAAGCCATGTTTCAACCCACTGGAGAATTTTAACTAAATCTGCATAAAACCGTTCGGCTGATGTTACAGGGTTTTCAAGAATCACAAAAGGCTAGTATCATCAGCAAAGAGTCGAATGTTGGAACCTATTTCGTTTACTATGTCATTTATGTAAATCAAAACTAATAATGGGCCTGGTCTTTTAGTCTTGCGGCATATAAGTAGTTTTTGAACCAAGCGAGGAGTTTGCCGGCAACAAGAGCGGCTTCGAGTTTGTGAATAAGACATGTATGCCATACTCTATCAAATGCTTTGGTTATATCACAGAAGACAACTCTAATCCACCAGCGTCCAACGCTTGATAGAAGGTATTGTATAGAAAGGTTAGCTGATTTACAGTAGTCGTCTGGAATGAATCCAGCTTGTAGAGGCGTGAGTATGTTATTGTCTTCTAAATGATTCTTAATGTTTGAAAGCCATCCTTTCGAATACCTTATTTTCGGAATTAAGTAGTGATATAGGTCAATAATTACTGACTAATGAAAGGTCGTCTTTTTGTTTGTAAATAGAACAAACGTTTGCTTCTTTGCATGAAGTCGGAAGTAGTCCTGTGCTTAAAGAGAAGTTGGACAGTGAGCAGAGGGGAATGGCGAGTTCCTTAGATAATTCTTTGAGGATGCGTGCTATCTTCTTCATGTTTATCTTACAAGTGTCTAGGGACTTGAGAACCGATTCAACTTCTAGTGACTATAATTAGTGTTATAATATCAAGCACTGAGTTGGTTGCATGTGGCGTTAAGTCAGGAAGCACAGCATTACTGTCGTCAAGAAAAGATTGACTTGAAAAGAAATCATTCAAAACACGGGCCTTTTCATAATTGTAAATACAACCATTGATTGAGAGGTGGGATAGTGGATGATGTTTTGGGGGATATAAAAAAATTAAGTGTAGTCCATCGAGGTCAGAAAATCTGATTTTAGTTTCTTTGCAATATTATCATAGAAACTGGGTTTTGATTTGCGTATCATGGAATTGGTTTTGTTACTCAGTTTCTTAAATTTGGCCCAAACTGTAAAAGTGTTGAGTAATATGGCTTTACGATAAGCTGTTTCGCGTTTCCGGATGTATACGTGTGATAGTTGTAGTGATCCAGAGTGGTTTTGAAGAACTTATAGCAACAATTTTGTTTGGTATGCAGTTTTTCGCGATTGAAATTATGTGTTGGGTCATGTTTTGGGCATAAATATTTATATTTGTATTTTTTAAAGTTTCCCAGTCTGTAGCTGCTACTTTGGTTCATAAAAGATTATAATCAGCTTGATTGTAAGTCCAAATATGTCGCTTATAACATTGCAGTTTTGGTTTAAAAATTTTAAATATGCCTTATATTGGACAGTGATAACGTATATCTTGACAGAGAAAGGGGTCTCCTACTCCACGTTTTATTAAATGGTCCTTGTTACTAACAAGAACTAAATCAAGAAGGGATGAGGAGTTTTCAGTAAACTGTGTTGGCTGGTTTATTGTCTGGAATAGGGCAAATTGTCTACATAGCTCTTCCATTTTCCTTGATGATTGTGAATTAAGCATGTTATAGGTAAAATCGCCAGTAACTATTATATCATTTATGCCAGTATCTACCACTAAATGCAACGAATATTCTATTGTGGCATAGTAGAGCAAGTCGGACGGCTTGTAGAAAGCGCCGAATAATTAATGTTTATGTTTGTTAACAAGTTCTATCCATATACACTCAGTTTCACGTGGTTCTAGATCATATCTATGATTATAGAGAATGCCCTCTTTTATATACACCATGATACCGTCATACCTATCTCTTTCACGGTCCTTACGTTCTGGAGTACTGTACCAATGTAATAAGAGGTCTTCTGTCAATATGGACTAAGACAGGTTTCTGAGAAAGCAAGTTTATCAAAGTCTAAGAGTTCTGTGCACAGGAAGTCTAATTCAGAAGTAATACTCTAGACATTATAGTGAACAAATGATAGGTGGTGATTTCGATTAAGAGCGTTTATGATAGAACTAGTCATACGGAGTAGAATCATATGAGTTGCTAGATGAGGTTGTTGAAGATGGCCCTGGGTAGAATGTAACACATCATTAGTATGTATAGCGATAGTAAAAAAAAAAAAAATATTATGAGATGAACTGAAATAGTGACATTTGTTGTAAGATATTTACCGGGTATTACCACCTTACATAAGTTTCTAGGTAAAGTTTGACTTACTAGATACGCACTGATTTCTATTGACTTTTACAAGGATAAAGTGTGACAAACCTGAAAATGTATATTGAGTATTACTAAAAATGAATTGTAATATGCAGATAGCTTATGCGACTGTATATTGGTATGGCAGAGATATGTCGCCTCTTGTAGCAGGGTTTCATGTAGTTGTTGATAGCAAGCACAGAAACAACAGTCTCCATCATACCAACAGTCACATACGTTAGTTTTGATTCGACAGTCATAGACATTATCAGTGCACAACCCCATTTCCAGATCTCCGAGAGAGAATCAAAGTCATAATATAACGGCAAGGAACAAAAGCATGATTATAACATAATAAGAGGAAGTATGTACACATCAGCTTTATTCTAGTGTAGCTATTTTGATCTTGGTATATTCTTGTGCTAGATATAATCTTTACCACTCTCTGGACTAATTCGGCGAACGGGAAAAACAAAAATGAACACCCCAATATGTCGTTCGCCGAAAAACTTACGCAGAGTGCTAAGCGTTAAAAGGAAATCGTGATTCCATTAGGTTAATAAGAGATTAAAACAAATGTAACTCACATAAAGACCTTAGCTTTTGCAAGTTGTTGTGAGTATATATAATCATGTTATCGAAAATAAAAAAAAAATAGAAAATTGAAAAATCTGATCCTGTCCGATCAAAAGCAAACATTGGTACCGTCTTGGATTTCTGATCAGAAAGATTTTAGTTATTTTTATCTACAAGACACCCCTTTGCTTCCTATCAAGTTTAGAGTCAATTCGCCTTTTGGTTCAGGAGAAGGACAAAATAGACTTTCAAAATGGCGGCCATCTTTGATTTTCGAATGAAACGATTTTATCTATTTTTAATCTACAAGGCAACATTGGTACCATCTTGGACTTCTGATCAGAACGATTTTAGTTATTTTGATCGACAAGTCACCCCTTCACTTCCTACCAAGTTTCGAGTCAATTGGCTTTTCGGTTCAGGAGAAGAAGCTCAAAATATATTTTCGAGATGGTGGCCATCATGGATTTCCGATCGGAACGTTTTTATATATTTTTGATCTACAAGTTGCCCCGATACGTCCTATCGTTTCGAGTCAATTGGCTTTTTGGTGTAGGAAAAAAGCTCATAATAGATTTTCAAGATGGTGGCCATGGCAGCCATCTTGGATTTCGGATCTGAACGATTTTAGCTATTTATACTCTACAAGTAGCCTACCAAGTTTCGAGTCAATTGGCCTTTCGGTTCAGGAGAAGAAGCGCAAAAATAGATTTTAAGATGTCGGTCATACCGGCCATCTTGGATTTCCGATTAAAACGATCTGAAAGTTACCCCGATACTTCCCATCAAGTTTCGTGTCAATTGGCCATTCGGTTCAGGAGAAGAAGCGCAAAATAGATATTCAACTTGGATTCCGATCGGAACGATTTTAGCTATTTTTATCTACAAGTTGCCCCAATACTTCCTACCAATTTTCGAGTCTTTTTTGTTTGTTTGTATAGAGGTTTTACGGCCCAGTCAACCCATTGGGTCATGTCGAGCGCGGTCAGTTTACCTAACCACACTTTTACTGGGCAGGCTTAGTCATCTAGGCGGTTAACCAGTATTGTGCACATTCTTTTGCCAGAAACTGACAACTGCCCTTCTTGAATCAGCGGAAGGGAGAGAAAATATTACATGATCAATCTCCACGAAAGAATATTGCTGAACCCGCAACTTCCCGATCACCATTCGGACATGCATCCAACTGAGCCACCGAGGACGGCAAGTTTCGAGTCAATTGGCCTTTCGCGTCAAAAGAAGAAGCGCAAAATAATTTTTTAAGATGGTGGTCATTTTCGGTTGCCGATCTGAACGATTTTAGCTGTTTTTGATAAACAAGTCACCCCAATACTTTCTACCAGGGTTTGAGTCAGTTAGTTCGGGGGTGTAGGTGGAGTAGTCTTTTTAAGCAATGACACCAAGAGGAAGCGGAAACAGACAAAACCAAACAAGCGCAAATCAAACAAATGTACAAAAAGCACTAAGATTAGCGCTCTCTTCCCCAAACGAGGTAATCGCAATGCTAAAAGGATTGAAAAACACAAGAACACAAGGCAAGACTTAAAACAAATCGCCTCGTAGAATGAACCACAAAGCAAGAAAGAGTAAGACTAACACCGGGACCACCGCTTTAGAACGGTCAGTAGAATAAACCACCTTTTACAGCTAACCAACTTCACCTTGGGTCCCGATACTACTCAATACAGAAATACATAAAAATTCGGTTCGCATAAAGCCATGAACAGACATTCTAAACCCCGGAAATTACCATTCCGTATTTTCCTAAATCTCTGTTCATGGTGGGTGAAGCATGCTTACCAAGTAAGCCTACTTTCCATGGACGCCTGCTCACACCCCGTTTATTTTGGGTCCATTTCTGTCTGTCTGAACATTCCTAATTGTGTCTTTATCGACTTTATCGACTTTATGATTTTCCGAAATACGATTTTGGTAGGTTCATCTCAGACTCATTACAATAACCGACATACGAACAAAGAAGAACTGCAACAGAGAAACCGTGATTGTGACGTTTCCTAGGTGACTTCATTTATATATTCATATTTTTACGTGGCCAAGTTTAATCCGTAATTTCCCTTCCATTCAAAATCACATGCAAATGTTCGGTGAGTGTTCGACATAGTTTGGGCACCACAACTCATCAGTATCTTGTCGCAATAAAATTCATATATAAACACAAATGCAACGCATGTCTCTGGATCTTTTCACAATCTTACAGAGTCAAAACAAAAATATAAATGATTATACCGAGGAAATGCCACAATCACGAATGTAGTCTTCCCGAGCACCAAAAGAATGAGAGATGAGAAACTAACAACGACAAAACAAATGCACCATATTAAACAAGACACTAACAAAGAAGAACTACAACAGAGAAAGCACCTTGTAACGGTCAGCAGAAAATCTACTGGGGGCGTTAAACCAGTTTAACTCTCGCTAAACTTCACCCTTAATTCTAATTCGGTTCACAATTACAAACATATGTTCCATCCGCATAGGGGTCTTCTGTCAGATAATATTTTGACCCATACAATATTTGACCCGCGGGTCAGAAAATTGCTATATTTTGACCCGCTCCATAATATATTGACCTGCCTGACTATCTTTCTGGAGGAATCATATAACACATGCAGAACTGATTCATATATTAAAATAGCATAGAGAATAATGTTATGACAGTTATCCGTCTACTTTTGATTTTGAAATGGAGGGGTGGGGTGGGTCAAATATTTTACCAACAAATATATTGACCCGCCCCTGGCTTTGACCAGGCAATCATAATACAATGATGTAATAATGTAAAAGTTTTCCACTTATCTTGTAAACCTTAAAGAATGCATTTTCATAAAATGACGTCCCATTTGACGTTTCAAGCGGGGGAGGGGGGAGAGGGTGTCAAAATATTATACCATACTATATTGACCCGCCCTTGGTTTTGAGCAGGCAACCATAATACAATGATATTAATAATTAGAAAGTGTTCCACTTATAATGTAAACCTGAAAAAATGCATTTTTATCAAATAACGATCCCTTTGAATTTTTTTTGTGGGTAGCGGGGTCAATATATTATACCATAATGTATTGACCCGCCCCTGGATTCGACCAGGCAATCATAATATATTGCTATAAATAATGTGAAATGTTTTTTTATCATGTAAACCACAAAAAATGCAGTTCATAAAATGACGTCCCCTTTGACTTTTTTAGGGTATTGGGAGGAGGGGTAGGGGGGTGCAAAATAGAAGACCATAATATACTGACCCGCCCCTGGCTTTCAGCAGGCAATGATAAAAATACAATGATATGAATTATTAGAAAGTGTTCCACTTATAATGTAAACCTGAAAAAAATGCATTTTTGTTAACTCACCATCCCTTTGAATTTTTAGGTGGGGTGGGGATAGGGATAAAAATGTTATACCATAATATATTGACCCGCTCCTGGCTTTGAGCGGGCAATCATGATACAATGATATAAATAATTAGAAAGTGACCGCTTATAATGTTAAGCCTGAAAAAATGCATTTCTATCAAATAACGTCCCCTTTGAATTGTGTGTGTGCGCGGGTGGGGTGGGGGGGGAGAGGGGGGCGGGGGGCGGGGGAGGGGGCGGGGCTCGAAGTCAAAATATTATACCATAATATATAACTGGCTTTGACCATGCAATCATAATAGATTGCTATAAATAATTTGAAATGGTTCGTTTTACCGTGTAAACCTCAAAAAATTCATTTTCATAAAATGACGTCCCATTTGTCTCATTGAGGGGGTTGGAAGGGGGTCTCGCCCTCTGGTTTTGAGCAGGCAATCATAATACAATGATATGAATAATTAGAAAGTGTTCCACTTCGAATTTTTAGGTGGGGTTGGGATGGGGTGGTGGGGGGGGGGGTCAAAATATTATACCATAATATATTGTCTCGCCTCTGGCTTTAACCAGGCAATCATAATAGATTGCTATAAATAATATGAAATAGTTCCTTTTATCATGTAAACCTAAAAATGCATTTTCATAAAATAATGCCCCGTTTTACTTTTTGAGAAGGAGTGGGGTGGGGAGGGTACCACTTATCATACATTATGAAACAAATGCAATTTCATAAAATGACTGACCTTTTTGAGGGGCCGAGGTTCAAAATATTATGCCATAATATATTAACCCGCCCCTGGATTTTAACTGAAACTGGTTTAATGCCCCCAGTAGATTTTCTACTGATTTCAGTATCTGCCTTTCATAGCACTGCAGTTTTGACACCCCACCTCAAAAAGTCAAAGGGGACGTCATTTTATTAAAACAAGGTAAGGGTCAATATGTTATGTTAAAATATTTCCATCCCGCCAACCCGCCAACCCCCCTGCCACCCACTCCCCCCACCCTCCGCCCACACACACACACACATTCACCAGTACAAAATTCAAAGAGACGTCATTTGATAAAAATGCATTCCTTTACAGGTTTACATTATAAGTGGAACACTTTCTAATTATTCAATCATCGTATAATGTTTGCCTGCTCAAAGCCAGGGGCGAGTCAATATATTATGGTACAATATTTTGACACCCTCTCCGCCCCCTCCTGAAACGTCAAAGGGGCCTCATTTTATAAAAATGCATTTTTTTCAGGTTTAAATGATAAAAGGAACATTTCAAATTATGATGAACTCTGTCATGATTGCCTGGTCAAAGAATTGGCGGTTCAATATCAATTATCTTCATTTTACAGGAATATAACATCTGTATACCACTTTATATATATATATATATATATATATCATGCTTGGCTAACGAAACCATTGAATGATTTATGACCTTTGTTTTCCTGTCATAGGGTCCTCAGTTCAACAGTATTCTTTTCATGTCTTATACAGTAATTGTCAACTCATGCCTCTTATCAAAAAAGTTAAGAAGATGCACAAGGAGTGCTATAATCACAGAACATAGCCGATCAGTGACAACTAGAGGAAAAGTAAACAAATTATTACGAACAGAACATAGATAACACAACAACAAACAGCAAAGCAACGAGTCCGATCATGCCTATCGAGCCAACCACAATGCCAGACAGGACCCACCAGACACAGCAACAAGACATTAAACATGACAAAGCATGAAAAACGGTCTTGCAGCAAAGCGTCCTAAAGCCCTACAAAAAAAAAAAAAAAAAAAAAACAACTCAGATATTGCTAAATGAGTGATAAAACCAGCATATCCGTCAGTGCACCATATTTTGTAAGCAGGTCCTATATAGAAATAGTACCATCTGCTACACCTTATCATGTGATCTTCTGTCCCAAAATAGGCATAGGCAAACCCCTCTTTCAGCGCCTTGTAACTGAGATTCGCAATATTTGTATTTCGTTTCGAGTGTTTGCTTATCTCAATAACGTTTGTGCTTATATGGTAATTTGCAATAGTTTCCCTTCTTGTTCTTGTGAAATGTCTGTTTATAAGGATTTGCGCGGAGATACACTGTCTGCATTATGGCAATTTAAACATGAACGTAACTTTTAAACAGCTTTTACTCTTTCGGTGCCAAATTTCAGACGACATTTGTTTTCTGCTTTTTATTTATTTTTTATTTTTTTATTTTCTTTTTTTCCACAAACTATCCCTTGGAGGGAGGTTATCATGTAAAGTTGAAAGACTGAATGTCAAACATCGTAGATCCAGATGAGACGGCTCATGAGCCGTCTCTTCTGGATCAGTGCTGTTTGCAAAAGCCTACGCCTGTGGCAGTGAAGAAGTTAATACATTAACTCTATAGAAAAATGCATTCACGTGCTTGAATACTGCTTAAAAGTATGCAGAACGACAAAAAATAATTTCAGATGTACATAGTGAATGGGATTTAAAAAAAAATGTGTGTGCACTTAATTTTGATTGTGTTTCCGTCACATTCATTCTTTGTTGTATGTTGTTTGTGTACTTATATCAAGTACTATGTTTTATTTTGTATGCTCTCCTTGATTTGGAGGAAATAAAAGTATCTATCTGTCTGTAACATTCGGGCATTTATTCATTGAGCACTCTAAACTCCTATACCCCTGTATATAGTTTGATGATACTTTGCAGAAATGTAAGTCAGGCTGACAACCGTACATGGTCATGTCTAGATATGACACTTGTTGTCTCCTTTTTGTTTGAGTTATATATCCTTTTAATATTTGGCCACTAAATTTTCTGTTCACAATAGGTAGAAGAATTTACACGTAGTAAAGAAGGTGTGGACCGTAAAAATGACAACTCTGGTTTTCTTATGCTTTGTTGACAGTCACTCTTTTCCTTAAATATTTTCCAGTTTCGCCTGTACGAGTATATTCCTCGCCTCGTGAGTATATTACATTTTTGATTTCGCAAACATATAAGTGAAGATACTTAGGAAATGCCACAATCACCGAAACACAGCCTTCCCGAGCAAATAATATTTTCATGAACGTGGTTAAAAGTAACTCAGGAACTGATACAATCAGATCCACATCAAGTTCTCAAAATCAAAGGAAAAGATAGACGAATACAATTAAACAGCCACAAAAAGAACAGATAGCAAGCAGAATTGGCAGCCCTTTCCCAAAAAGGTGGCTACTCTGTTACCCAAACTTAACTGAATATATCTTTAGCTTACATAATTGTTAAATAAAACATTTGTAAGTGAAAAACTACAGAACATTTAACAAAAAGTACCATAATAAAGGTACCGCCGAGGAACGGTAAGAAATGTCAATAAGCAGCGCTTATTGGATACCCCTGCTCAGAAACCAAAACGTAACGGACAGACAGACGGACAACGTGAAACGGTATAGTCCCCCACAAAAATATTGATGTGTAACAATTCCAACCTAGATCAGGTCAACATCAATGCCTATGCAAAACTTTGTCCAATTCCATCAATTTGTTCACAAGATATTGAGCGGAAACGAAATTTTGACAAGAACCAAGGGCCATAACTGTGTTGTATATATTTGCGAAAATTGACGTGTAACAATCCCAACCTAGATCTAGTCAACATCAATGCATATGCAAGATTTGATCAAATTCCATTTATATGTTCACAAGATATTGAGCGTAAACGAAATTTTGACAATAACCAAGGGTCATAACTATGTTGTATATTTGCGAAAATAGACGCGTAACAGCCCCAACCTAGATCTGGTCAACGTCAATGCATATGCAAAATTTGGTCTTATTCCATCAATTTGTTTTCAAAATATTGAGCGGAAACAAAATTTTGACAATAACCAAGGGTCAGAACTGTGTTGTATCTTTGCGGAAGCTGGCGCGTACCAACCTAGATCTGATCAACGTCAATGCATATGCAAAATTTGGTCTAATTCCATCAATTCGTTTTCAAGATATTGAGCGGAAACAGAGTCGGAATCACGGAATGGCGGAATCATGGACAAGCTCAAAACAGTATACCTCTGCCCCCTCTCCACCCCTCCCCTCCCCCGCCTCTAGCTTTACAGGATCCCAACCCTCGCCATAGTAGTAAAAACCATACATTTGTTCGATCCGCGTGGAGGTCTCTAACTCATCCATGAATCATTATACAAATACTAGGGGTGTACCAGTAAATCGTATACTGTGCTTTTTCTTAAAAATACTCAATAAATTAGCTTCAAATTTTCACTGATATTAGATACCTTTGTTCTGAGTATGTACACCGAATTACATGAAAATATGTTGCGAAATAAGATTTTTCTTAGTATAATAAAAACACATGGTATACATGTGGAGCGCATACCGACGTCATACTTCTATGAATTAGAATATTATACTACGTAACAGTTTTACTCCTCGAAAAGTATTCCCCTTTGTGCTCGATGTATTTGCGATAGCGTTTTACCCACTTCTGATACACATCGGCAAACCAATATTGCAATAAAAAAATGTATTGTGAGAATGATGAGTGATAGCTAATGAACGATTAAATCGTTGTATAGCACACAAAATGTCTTTTCAATCTTGGAAACGCGTGCCCCGAAGGTATGCTTTCAACTGTGGGAAGTATGAGAGGTCCAGTTGGGCAAGGTCCGGCGATTACAGTGAGTGTATATCTCGCTGAAATCTCAAAACATCGATTTCTAACTGAGTCCAGCTAGCGGCATGTCGGGTGCATAGTCCTGATGTAACACAGCATTCTCAATGTTGTCATAGAGGTCCCCTCGCTTCTTATGCAACGCATGATCTCGGCGCATGGTCTGAAACGAGACATAAACGATTTTTGATTTTCATAAATACAATACTTTATGGTATTGTTATAAATTATTTTTTAATATATAATGACCGTTTTCGGTTACTTAAGACGTTATAAATTTATTTTAATTAAAAAGTTTTAAAAGATTATTATATAATTTACCTTTGAATAATAAGGTGCATTCACCGACTGGCCGGATTTCACCATGTGCATAAGGATGACCCCTCTCACGTTTTTCCCAACGGACGATAACTTTCGCCTTCTTGGGTGGGGGACTGTCGTGATTTTTCTAGACCTTGCATCCTTTTGACCTTAAGCTCATAATACTAGACCCATGTCTCGTCGGTGGTGATTACGCGTGGCAGGTAGATGTGGTCTTTTTCAACTTTTCGGAGAAATCCCGGCATGCCGTCACTCGAATATGTTTTCCTCTTCCGTTCAAAGTCTGGAAATCCACCAAGCACTCACGTGCGACATGTTCAGCTCGGATGTTAAAATACGCTGGGCACTATATTACTGACTATCAGTCCATCAATCACTAAATCTGCCCTACCACGTATCTGTCCGTGCGTTGTAGTTTCAAAAAGGTCTGTATTGATATCGGTGTCATTCCTGACTGAATGCAAAACTGAACTGCTGTTCTACGCGCCTTTTCTTCTTATTACGTCGCCATAAACCGCAGATTTTAATTTTTAGTGTTACTCTTCAAATATGCTTACAACTCGCACAAATAGAATAGAATAGAATACTTTTTTGTTTTCCAATCAAGGACCCTCGCGGGCATTTAACAAATACATGCCATATTATTTGGTCATAAAACATATATGAACACCACCACAAGAACAGACATACTTCTGGACAACAAATAACTGGACATGACAGATACAGATTATACGTATATCAATAAGCAAATGATTATGAACAATATTGCAATGAAAATGTATTGTGAGAATGATGAGTGATAGCTGAATAACTGGAGACGCAAGCGGCTATTAGATTATTAATCTTCATGTAAATTCACGTTTTTTTTTCTTTTTTTTTTTTTTTCCAAAACAATAATGCATGAATGACCCTAATGCAGATAAAATATTTCATCTTCTTGTGAGTAGCCACTTGGCTTTGTCATTATGGCCTAATAAAATGAAGTTGTTGTTAATATGATATATCTGATCGTAGAATTAATTTTTTTCGGCTTGGTATAGAGAATATTGTGATAGAAAATGAATCTCATTTTCTATACAATTCAGCTTACACTGCTTACAGATTTTTTCTCATCGTGGGATACTTCTCGGTTTAGCATATCTATTAGCTTCAATCAAACGATTATAAGCACTTAGTCGCAGTTTGCAAATAGCTTTTCTAACATGAAACTGTTCCAACGTTAAATATGATACAGCTTTGAAATCCTTCTTAATACTAAAATAAGTATCAAGTTTTCCGACAGCCCCTTTTATCTCCCTTTCTTCATACCAAAATGATTAAAAACCTTTCATTAAATACTTTTTAATCATACAAACAAGCTGATTTTCACTCAGGTTCCGACAAGAAGTAATGTCAACATTTAATAACTTCAGTATATAAATCGCTGATGAGAACGTCCTCAGATAAACTGTATGCTTCCTTTAGTAGTATATTTGATGTTGTTTCTAAGCGATGCAGATATTAAACAATGGAGAGTAGGATAGAAAAATACATAGGAAAACGACCGGTTTCCGAAAGAATAGCCAGGTTTGACGCATGCTTATTCACTCCTAAAATACACTTTGAATACTTTATTTTGGACTTATCTGCAATATTATATTTGTAAATTTCTTCAAATATAAAACAATTGTTTCTCTTACATGCAGAACTATTTGTTTTGAAAGCACCCCGTATCTCTGAACCGTATAGTACTATTGGTTTTAATAAATGATCATACAAATGTATGCTACTTTTCATACTTGGTTCACCAGATATGGTTAATTTAATGAGCTTAAACGATGCTTTTATAGATTTCTTGAATATGTCATCCTGCGCAAAACTGAATACACCACTTGCGGAAAAATGCACACCCTAATATCGGTAATGTCTAACATTCTCAAGACACTCACTGTTAAAATAAAACTTATTCTTCAAAAGCCTTCCAGGTTTATTAAAAACCAAAATTTAGTTTTTGCAATATTCACATCTAAGCACCAGTCTTGGCAAAATTAGTATAATTTATTTAGTTTTTTTCTTGTAGACCAGCTGACGTCGTTGATAACAAAACAATATCGTCCGCGTACATTAGACAGTTTAGTGGCAAATTATTAATAAGAACTGGATCAGGAGATTCGTTCAAGTAGGTAGGAAGGTCATTTATAAAAATCATAAATAAAACAGGACTTAGTACATCTCCCTAATGAACTCCTACTTTAGATTAAAAAAGATCAGTATGATATTCTCCTAGTCTAACACAAACACTACTGTTCGCATATAGGCTACTTAAAATGTCATAAAATTTTCCATTTATATGTAATTCTTTAAACTTAAATTATAAACCAGGGTGAATAACAGAGTCAACTGCTTTTCGGAAATCAACAAAACACGAGTAGAGTTTAACACCATTTGTATTAATACATTTGTCAATTAAAGATTTTAGAACAAACATACGATCGGAGGTGCTGTCATTTTTTTTTTTTTTTTTTTTTTTTTTTTTTTTGAAACCCATTTGAACATTGTTAATTATTTGATTATCCTCCAAGAATTTGTCCAAATCTAGAAATTAAAATCATATTTAAAAGTTTTCCAATGTTTGAAGTAATAGTAATGCCGCGGTAATTATCAGGGTCTGAATTATTATCGCCTATTTTGAAAATTGGTGAGATGTAGCCTTTACCCATGTTGACGGATAATATCCGGAAGAGAACATCAAGTTAAATAATTTATTCAAGCAGGGCAGTAATATGGTAGCACCAGATTTTATCATTTCATTTTTGATACTGTCCAAACCCGAAGACTTATTGGTTTTCAGTTTCGCAATAGAAGTTTGTATTTCCTTGTCTTTGTCCCGGTGTTAGTCTTACTTTTTGTTGCTTTGTGGTTTATTCTACGAGGCGATTTGTTTTATGTCTTAACCTTGTGTTATTTTGTTCTTGTGTTTTTCAGTCCTTTTAGCATTGCGATTACCTCGCTTGGGGAAGAGAGAGCTAATCTTAGATCTTTTCGTACGTTTGTTCGATTTGTGCTTGTTTGGTTTTATCGGTTTTCTCTTCCTCTTGGTGTCTGGAAAGGGCTGCGGTTTGTGATTGTGGCACTCCCTGGACTTTTCTCTTACCTTTTTTATGACAGTATCCATGAAAGTGAATGTATTTGTTTGCTTGCCATATTTTTAAAACTTGGTTTAATTGTTCTGACCTGTCATCGAATTTACTTCTTACAGAATTTAATTTTTTAAAGTGTCCATACCAAGTATTGGGATCAACAGCAAGTTCTGGTCCATTTTCTTGTTTCTTGTTCCTTTTTTTTTTTTTTTTTTTTTAGTAAATTCATCAAATTTTAATATGCTTTAAGGGCATTACTTTGCAAATTGTCAAGTTAAGCAAAAATACTTTTTGCGTGATTTTTCCTTTTGAATTAAGAAGTTTCCTGTATTCTCTATAATGTTTGAAATAAGAATATGTAAGTGAGACATTAAAAGGTTGTTTTTTTTAATTATACCCCTTATTACATTTTTTTCTTTACTTTATTTGATCTTTTTATTATAAGACTTTTTGTAGCCGCTTGAAGCACAAAGTTCTCAAATAAATCACAAGCATTTTCAACATTTGTTTCATTGTAATTAAATTTTCTTTCCATAAATAGATTAATTTTATTAGAGATTTCACTAGCGTCAAGAGCTTTAATAAAGCTCTCTGAAGAATATTTGTCTTATTTGAAACTATCAGGCATACCGTCATTTTTATTCTGTAAACACTGTCTATGGTTAACAGAAGCTTTAATACAAACTGAGATTTTACTTCAATCAGACAATCAGAAAATATAGGCTGAAAAGGATGCACATGGAAATAAATAACATCCTTCAGTAACTCTTCAGATGCATGCATATAATCTACTTCACTGCACCAGTTGATTTTTGACATGTAAATTTGCTAAAAGAATCCCCTAAAGTTCTTCCATTTAGAATTCGCATTCTTGAAAAAATTCATAATTCATTTACCTGTTTATCTCTTTCATTCACTTTAGTATCTTCACTGTTGCGCTGCAAAATATTGGAGTCAATAATATATGATGGGTCTAAAGGTACATGTTTATCACTGTCATTACCTAAAAAATCTGGATCTAAGCCAGTCCTTGCATTGAGAGCACCACGTATAAAAAATATTTCCATCATTCTTAAAAATGTTGATGTCTCTAATTATTGCTTCTAAACTGTCAGAATCAGATTTATTTTGAAATGAACATGGTGAAATGTATGAAAAGCATAGGAAAATATCCTTATCAAGACTAAAATAATCTTTTAGTAGTTTTACCCACTGGAACTCTGAGCTACTATTTGTCAAAACTTTGATACCACTGCCCAATGTCTTGCGGATAAGCAATGCTAAGCCTTCATAATATATGTTATTATTTGAAATTGATCGACATATTGGAACATGATGGAAGCCGTAAATATCAATGCGAATATCAAATCCGGTATGCGTTTCACTCAAGAAAATAATATCGTATGACAACAATTCTTTTTTAAAACTATGGTCATTCAATTTGTTGTAAGAGTTCGCAACAAGACGTCAACGTTCCATGAGCAGATGGATATGAATGAAGATAAGGTACATGTATTATGGTTCATAATTCAAGGAAAAAATATCAGTGAAATATCGTTCATTCCATTTTGCAAAAAGGCTTCTGATCTAGATTGCTACACAGAATCAATCACCTTATGCATAGATTTATATGACACTTATTTAAAATTATAGACTATAGATTGCAACATATGATCCATCAAACTTGTAATTGTATTTTCATTTCCACACACATAAAACAGTGCAATTAAATATGATTATACTGTGTTATATGCAAAGTTCTGTCAATCAGTAACACACCCATTTATGAGACTCATAAATAAATGCCTAATAGAATAGCATTACTTTGCAGAGTATTTCTGCATTATGAGACTGTGTTGTGGAAATTTAACAAGTTAATAATGCCTGTCTTCATATCTATATTGGTAGTATGGAGCATATGGTCGTTTCTGACGCCCCGAATCATCATTGTCTCTATATCTGCGGCTCCGCGGTGACCTGCTTTGTCCGCGGAAATAGAACTGATTATCATTCCTGTGGTAACACTGAGGTGTATTATTGTTCCCATAGTAACAACGATACGTACCATCTTCTCCCTGGTAATGCCGATATGTATCATCGTCCCTCTGGTACCGCCAATATGTACCATTGTCACCCTGGTAACACCGATATGTACCGTCGTCCCCCTGGTAACGCTAATTCGTATCATCATCCCTCTGAAAACGCCGGTGTGTATCCTCGTCCCCGTGGTAACGCCGATATGTGCTATGTAATCGCCCGTTTTCCACATAACCGTGTCCCCCTCTTTTATCGTGCCTCCTCGGATATTCGTTATCTTGGTCCTTTCGGTATGTGTTCCCGAAACTTTGTTTTCTTCCTTCATACTGATTATCTCTGTACGTAGGGCTGTCTGCTGCGTCGTTCTGCCTTGAAGTATATGTAATTATAGGGATATCAAATGCAACGTAAAGAGTCTCTTTTATATTCTTCGCCAACAACTTTGTTCCATCTTTAGAAAGATGAAGGCCGTCGTCTTTCAGGATACCTTGTTGCGCAGTGGCCCGGTAGAACAAATTACCATTATCGCAGAGGTGGACTCTCTGTCGACCCGCAAGGCTCTCTTTTAGCTGAATATTGGTCCTCTATTTTTCTATTAAGTTCGACATCATCTCTGGGAAGGCCAAGTGAAACAATGATTTGAGTACCCATATACTTGGATTCAATGGCATCTATAATGTCAGTAAGTTCCTTGGTGCATTCTTCTGGTGATTTCTTTGGGATGTCATTACGTAAAGACTTTAAGATAAATGTATCCTGGTGTTCACTGGCTTCCCCAGCGTAGAAGTAATTTTTGTTTCTGCAAGGGTATTTTGATTTTCTTGGACATGTTGAACTCTCATCCGGCAATGTATTTAAGCGATAGAAACTTTGGCTTGGCCCGCCGTGGTTCAATTATTTATTCAATTACTCTGGCATACTTTATAATTAGCCATGAGTACTCGTCTTTGTTTATTATAGTGATTAATTTGATTTTTTTTTTTTTTTTTTTTTTTTTTTTTTTTTTTTTTTTTTTGTTTTCGCGATGCATTGACTGAGTTGGGAGCCTTTATGCGAACCGAATTTTTTTATGTATTTCTGTATTAAGAGTAGCATCGGTACTCAGAGTGAAGTTGGCTAGCTGTACAAGTGCTTCAATCCCGCCCCCACCCCGGTGGTTTACTCTGCTGGCCGTTCTAAGGCGGTGGTCACGGTGTTAGTCTTACTCTTTGTTGCTTTGTGGTTTATTCTACGAGGCGCTTTGTTTTATTACCTTGTGTTATTTTGTTTTTTGTGTTTTTCAGTCCGTTTAGCATTGCGATTACCTCGCTTGGGGAAGAGAGAGCTAATCTTAGTGCTTTTTGTACGTTTGTTCGATTTGCGCTTGTTTGGTTTTGTCTGTTTCCTCTTTCTCTTGGTGTCTGGGAAGGGCTGCGGTTTGTGATTGTGGCACTCCCTGGACTTTTCTCTTACCTTTTTTTAACATTAGATGTTCCTACAACTAGCACCTGTTTGATGTTGCTTTGTTTTGAAGAATCTTCTCTTCGTGACTGAGATTGAGTTCGCTTATGGTCATCATTTGTGTACTCCATTTTATCTGTTCATCCCCTCTACAGCATCATTTTACTGTCAGTCATTTGTCTTGGAAACCTCAGCTGGTACCTGAAGATCCTCCTTTCTTTAGCTTTCTTGGTCTGTTTACTTTCTCTTGAAATGTCCTGTCGTTGGCTTACTGTTTACTTTGTTTACTGCAATCATGTAACTTCCATGATAGAACTTCATCTTTGAGGTCAGAGATTTTTTTCACCATTGTATCTGTTTTTCTCTTCTAAAGTAGAGATCAATGTGTTTTTATTATCCATGCGCTTTTCCATGGCCGTGCCTTTATTTTCTTGCAACGACAACTGTTTAGTCAGGATTTCAATTCTGTGTTGAAGCAATAACGCATTAGCTTTCATTTTTCGATTCCTGTGTTGCTTTTTGTAGTGCCAGTTCGTGCATTTTTGACTTTGTATTCCTCTTTTCTTTTTCCGATGCTTTGGTCAATTTGTCCACCCTGTATGTCAAGTCATCACAACTCTAACATGTTTTCTTGTTGAATTTCTCTTGTGATGTCTCCTAAAATTATAGCTCTTAACCTCTCATTTTCTTTCAGCAGATCATTCATTTTCTGTCTAAGATGATTTTCTTTATCAAAGTTGATCTTATGTCCCCTCACAGCTTCATTCATCCTGTCAAAAGCACACACAAAGGACTCTTGCAAAGAAGAAACTGTTGATTTCTGTAAGTCTTGAAGATCAACCAGCTGAAAGTTTTTGTCAGGTTGGCATGAACTGGATTTCCTTTCTATTGTGCTCTCTTGATGGTAAAAAGGTAAGAGTAGTTTGGTTATCAGTCTGGCAAATGGTAGTTTTTCTCTTCTTGACAATCAAAGGATAGCTGTCTGTCTGGGCGTAAAGTGATTTACTTTCCGCAGCCTTTATGAGTATGTTCTGGTTACTACTGGTTTGTGTTCTGATGTCATCTTGAGTTAGTTTCGGTGCCTGACAAAGACTGAAGACTTCATTAGTGTTGGTTACTTCTGTGTTTGTCGAACATAATGAGTTCTGACTAGCTTTGAAGTTTTCTGAAAATTCATCATCAATGTCAACGCAGAATGTGCAGTAAATCTTCTTTGCGTACATTCGTGAGATCGTCTACTTTTTTATTGCCCTCACTATCCTTGTGTCCTTCCACCCAACACCAATCCACCGTTAGTTCTTCATGCAGGAAATCTAAGGTGAGGCAAAGGTCCTTATTAAGCACATCTCTATCCTCTTGGTGGTTTTCCAGTCATTCAGTTTCCATTCTTTAATCCATTTCATAATTTCATCCTTAACATACTTACTGTCTGTGAGAACAACGATCCAATTTATCTTACAAGTAATTGCTCGGGTGATAGTCATTATTGCAGGTAACAGTTCTCCTCTATTACTCGTTTGTTTGCCACCTCTCAAAAATTCAGCACAATTCAAAAGATGAAAAGGACCCCAGTACACTCCACAGCCTGCTTGAGTGTTGTTGTGGCCATTATTCCTACAGGCCCCATCAAAATTATTTCTACAGGTTCCATTTGCATGGGTAAATTTCAGATTTCTGTTTGTTGATCTTCGCATCAACTGTCAAATCTATTCAACGCATCGGAAGTGCAACTTTTATTCTGCTATCTCGATAATAATTTTTGCTGGGTAGATCGCGGTTTTATAAATATAACTTCGTTTTACCGTCAACAAAGCCTTCCCTCTTGAATTTCAATATTTAAAACATATTTTTCTTTTCACTTTTCAAAACTGCAGCCGTTTTCTTTATCTCGTGACGTCACCGCACAAATAACTTAAGACGTTTGAAATTTGCAGAGATGGCGTCCGTTAGAGCTGACATGAAATTTACGCGCCATTATTATTATTTTTATTATTATTGTTTTAAACTGCAGTTTTATTGAGCAAAACGAATCAAGGCTTGTTTTAAGGGATGCACCGGATGTGCATATACGGATATTACGTGTTTAATGCATACTTCCCACGCACGATTTATTATATTATATTAATATATTATGTATAAAGGTAATTAGAAAATATTATAATTATGCGACGTAAGAAAATACAATTATTAACAAACTAAACGATTTACTGGGACAACCTCTTATATCACAGATAAAGCCTATAATTTTATTGACTTTCCTGACAGATGAATGCAGAGGCCGCAGTTTGCTACACTAATTTTCTTCGTGCAATTTAATGTTTAATTCAGCCTTGGCGAGTAGCCGCTTGAGATTTTTTGGTTGTCATTTAGTTTTAATTATTTTATAATTTTCATTTTTTTACCTTTCTTTAAAATTGGCAAATTGTATAACACTGAATATTTTTTGATCATTTGGATTGAATGTTGAGGTTTGTTGGATATTTTTTTTCCGAAATTATTGTACGGAGTCGACGTGCTAAATTATAAGTATATAAGTTCCAGTAAAGTTTGGATGGCAAGAATACAGAAAAACAGGTACTGTTTGCTATCTATTTGTTTATAGTAAATATCAGTTTCTATTTTCTGTCTCTATATTTTACTGTTACATCTAAACATTGTGCAGTGTTACTGTATTGTAACTTAAATTTTATATCTTTCTTAAAATATTATGTAGCAATTCTTCAACATATTTTGTCCATGATATAAAACAGTTATACCTTAAGGAATGAGTGTAAACCTGGGCTCTGGCCTTTTGTGTTAGCACTTGCGGATCATGAAATAGATCGTTTTTTTTTTTTGTTTTTTTTTTTGTTAAAGGTAATTAAAGCACAAACAGTGTCATCATGAAAGGGCAACCGTTACTTTAAATGCACTTTGATTTTATTGCGAAAAAATGCATCTTGCAGGCAAAAATATAATATGGCTTATCTAAAAAGAATCATGAAATCGCATTTAGTGTTTCATCGATATTTCTTCCGTCATCGGAGTTTACTCCTGTCTCAAGAAAACGGAACACATAATATCAAAAAAAAATATAGTATGCGGCTTTGAGTGTAAGATTTTTGATAAAAGCACAGCAGAAGTAAATGTTTGCTTTCAGCGGGGCACCATCAGTTGTTAATGGCTCGTGATTCCCAAGATCCAGCTTGTATGTATATTCTGATTGGATTTACCGATGTCGGTTCATTTGCTCTTAATTTATTTAAAAAGACAACAAAAAAAAAAATGTTTTATTTGACGGAATGCGGCAAAATCCGATATGTTTACCTAAATTAATACTTCTCGCTAAAGGTCCTTTGCCTTTCATACAAACAAACCATATCGGACAGATTCAATTTTATCATTACAACAAAACTGACAGTTTGTCTAGTCTACTACATTTTTCATTTCATTACGTCTTCGCCAACGACTCACTGGTGAAATTAACCCAGTCTACAGTGTCAATCAGAGTTCCTACATGACACAGTTCAAGACTGCCCGCCTGTTACGATAGCAACTGTATATATCCTATTTTTAAAGGTTTTTGAACATAATATTTTGTAAACCGTTATATTTGAACTTGGTTCTTCTTCTTCTTATTATTATTATTATTATTATTATTACTTCTGTTGTTGTATGTTGGTGTTAGTAGTAGAAGTAGAAGTACTATTTAACTTTGTAGTAGTGCTGTTTAATACGAATGCTGAAAAAGACTTTATAGATATATTTAGTACTTATTTATTGATGTTGTTGAGAAGAAAGGTTTTATACGTTCACGTTCTGCTACGGGATGCAGTTTTTGTTTGTACTAAAATTTCTTCGTTGTGACCAGAAAGAGCTTAAATATGCACCTCCCCTGGAAGCATTCATTTTCAAATCGGTATTTAAGTTATACGTTTTAAGTTTTGGGACGCCTTTACCATACTTGTCCTAAAATTTGAAATAGTCCATTCCACTATCTCTTGATGTGTCGGTACTATTGCTGTATTTATGTACACTCATATGATTATTTGTGTTATGGATAGTTTGGTTGTCAATGCGGGATCGTTGAGAAATCGTCACGGGAAGGGTCGAAATTGGGTGGTTACGCATTAGATCTAAATAGATAAGCACAAAACTTACAGCTCTAATGCGTAACCACTCATTTTCGACCCTTACCGTGGCGATTTCTCAATAATGCTGCACTGACAACCAAACTGTCCATAACACTAATAATCATATGTGTCTATCGGTGTACGTGATGATATGCTGAACTTCTATCAAAGCGCAAATTTAAGTAAAGGACAATGAACACCACGAATTTCTACGTTTTTTTTCTATGGCTTTCGGTACACCTTTAGCACGCGAAAAATAATTCAGCCAATATGCGTGAAGTAGGTGGTCTGAGATCTACTCCACAGACGCCGAGATCAATGGGCGGTTGAATGTACTTCCCCGTTTTTCAAATAATGTCCTGAAAAAACATTTATATCGCTCATGAAACAAAGAAAATGCAAAGTTTGTTTACTTGTTTTGAGTCATCGAATGCCTAACCGATGTCGCTCAAATTGTTTCACGTTCTGAACCGATGGTTACGCATTCATTCGTTTGGTAGGCTTGACAAAGAGTATTGAGATGTCTTGCTACGCTTCTTTTTCCTTATTTATTTATCATTATATGTTTTGTTGTTCAGATGGTAGAATGTCAGACTGAGAGGATAATTGTATACTTCAAGAGTCATCTCTCTTGGAAGTGTATTCATTTATCTTAAAAGAATCCCGGATCCACTTGTGAAGTGTTTTGTACTTTTTCTTTCAGATTCTTTGTTTGTTTTATTTGGTTTTAACGTCACGTCAACACTGTTAGGGTCATGTAGGCCGGTCAGGTAATCTACGCATCATACCATATAAGCACACCATGTCTCAAGGCCCTACATTAGCTCAAATAGTTTTCGAGATATCTTGCTGACAAGATTTCATTATCATTATATTACAACAGGATAACTCCGTAAAAATTCAGTTAATCAGGTAATTGACTCATCATTCCCAATCAGCATACCAAGTTTCAAGGTTCTAGCTTAAAAACTTTTTGAGATATCTTGCTGACTACAATCTATTATGTACGTCGAAAAAAGGGCATACCTCTGGAACTACAATTTCGACGGAAAACATGCGAGTCCAGTTATTTTTATCTTAACTCTACACATTAAATTTCAAGATACAAAGTGTGTTAAACGAACGGACGAAAGAACGAACAAACTACCCAAATGCAATATACCCCTCCGACTTCTTGTATTTTTTTCTTTCTTTCTTTCCTTTCTTTATTATTATGCTTGATTGTGTAATTCATAGTTCTGATGTCTAACTCGGAATCGAGTGGTCCTGAGTCCGAGTTCTGTGACAGGTACTGACAAAGGACGTTAACCGCTTGACCAGGACCTACACTGTGTACATGAAATAAAGTATTTCTGACATAAAGAATAATAAATAAACTATAGACACCCCAGAATCAGAAATGAACCTGTTCAATCTATAAGGAGAAAGATTTTATTTGAATAAGCGTGTTAAGCTATATGATTAAGGTCGACGATGAAGAATGCCGGACACATCTGTGAAAAATTCATATACAAAATTTACAACAGACTGCGTTTATCAGGCGTAGTCATTCATTTCGAGTATAATGACAATAAAGAGTGCCAACGTAACAGAAATGCTGTTCAACCAAATGTATGAATAGACTGAGCCATTTTGACAGTGATAGGCAATGTCATTTGCTCACATTTAGACCACACCTGGTCTCGTTCACATTTAGACCACAGACCACGCCCGGTACTTGTAACCGGAGTATACCGTGTATTTTGTTCAAGATGGTGGAACGGGAACCTGTGAATACCTTTTGAATTTGCTGCAAATGACTTCTTGATTTCAGCGCCACATTTGTGATTCGACCCTGTGGATCCTAGCCGAGATTTATTAAAACGAAGCGGAGATCCGTGCGAAAATTCTGTTATTCCGATATTTCTAATTGGCTCCCAGTCTACTAAAATGCCTGGACGCCTTCCACTGGGCCCAAAAGCCAACAAAAATAGATGACGATAATAAACTTGGACTGGTACCTGCGTTGTATGAAAAATCGGTTGAGACTCCCTACTGCTCACTTTCTACTTCCCCTTCTATTTCTAACTTCCTGTTTCACATATTCTACTTCTTACTTCCAACTGGCTACTTCCGATTTAAAACTTCTCACTTCCTACTCCTGCATTCATATACCCAAGGCTTCCCAAGGCTCGTTTATCCTGCTTCTGACTGTTAACCCCTACTATTCACTTCGGACTTTCGAATTTTTACTCCATAATTCCCACATTCTGTTGCCGACTTCTGATCTGATTACATTTTTCAAATCCTACAACTGACATCCCACTTTATGGTTCTCACTACCTAAAGATTTACTTCAGACTTAATTGTGCATTTCTTCTCTGTTCGAATGTCGATTATTGTAAAAGGTTTGGTCATTCTTTGTTCTTCTGTCGATGCCTCAGGAAGGCTCTGCTTCTTGATTCTGGTCTTTCCTGGGTAATTTTGTTTATATTTTTACTGCTGACACTTTTTCCTTTCTCCTTTTCTCACTTCACGCCTTTATGTTATAGAAGCGATGAACTATCATTTAGGAAGTAAGGAATTGTGAAGAAAGAAGGGAGCGACTTGGAAGTCACCATCGACTTTGCTTGTAATGAAACACATTTAAGGTGCTTTCAAACTTTTGGTTATATCTTAAAAAGAACTTCCGTTAATAGACTGAAATTTCATATACGTATATATAGTTCATAGTTATAAAGCTGTCAGAAAATACTATTATCTTATTTTGGCCCTGTATCTCATTCGACCAAAATTCTCCTGGATGGTCACAAATCTTTACATTCCGGCAAACTTATTACTTTCTTCGGTATCCAGTTTTACTTTCGGAAAAAAAGGGTCAGCGCTTATGATCTAAATATCGAATCTAGTTGATATTCAAAACAAAAAAAAAAACCGTTAAGATCTGAGATATTGCGGACAAGATGTGATGTATATTTTATCAAATACAGGACGAAACTGTAAATTGTTTGAACACGAAAGAGACGTAATGTTTATAAACGTGAATTAAAACAATGATAATTTTATGTCATGACTCCATACGACAAAGCTGTATCGTAATAGATGCAAGAGGATAGTTATACTTTAGAGTCTTTAGAACATTACATATATTTGATTCTCAAAGAGAAAAAACTATTTCTTTCTGATAGTATATTGTAAAAGGGCTACTCAATTTAATAAAACTTATATTGGTACATGAGCTATAAAGTATTGTTGACTTTAATTAACAATAAAAATCTAAAAGGTTGCCTTTGGAAAAAAGAACACACAAAAGAACGAAAATCGGAGATCGGACACCCGGTTTTATTAAAGGTCAGTCTGTTGTAGAAAGTACAGCTCGACTTTGTAGGCTGGCTGATAAGGGATCAGATGAGGTCAAACACAGGTCAAGTGTTGGTCAGTTCCCTTGGACATAAAAGTAAATTCTAGGAGTATAAAAATAAACTCTGTATTCTGCAGGATCAGCTGATTTTACGGCTTTGATTAACAGAAGTTGTAAAGCTCCAGGTAAAGACATAAAGCAGCAACTGAGGTACTGATTAAGGATACTTGTTTTTCATTGTATTTTCACCAAAACATGCATTTTGGTAGTCATTAGAATCACCTTGGTGATGCAATTCTAATGAGCATCTGCAATCAATGATTTAGAACAAAAGTAGCAAATATTATATTTTATATAATGGTTTTGCTGAAGCTTTATCTGAGAAGACAAAAACAACTTTTTTTTTGTAGAATATGTAACATTTTTTATTAAATACCGATACATGGCTCCACTAGTTCACTAGGGTTATAGTGCATTCGACACAATAAATAAAATCTTCCAAACTTTAAGTTAATATTATAAGTGATGGACGCTTTTACCTGTGCGGAACGTGTTGTAAACCACGGCATTTGTCCTTGCAGGTAAAATCAAAGCGCTGATAGCACTGGTGACCCGACTGTCTCAAAGTGCAGACTGTGAAAATGGTCTAGAATGGGAACTTAAGACTGTTTCATTTAACCCTTAACTTTCTGTAATTTAAGCAAACAGTGCAGAACCCGGCGTCTGATATGGGTCTGCACTGTTTGCAAATGTCCCAGTCCAGGTTTTACAGATAACTCTCTTTACACGGCAGTCTGGCGTCACAGACACAAGAATAGCGCGGCTATAAATAACCGTAACCTGGATTTCGTATAAACGCGCGGTTTTATTTCACTGGTCAAAGGAAATTTTACCGTAAGGAAATTTTGGTGTATGTATACTCTGGCTCGATTCTATACAATCTACCCAAAAATTTATAACATCTAAATGACAATCTGAAAAATTGGACTGACTTAACTGCATTTTTGTCAAATACCCCATATCGCCAGTGATACTGAAATATTTTTAAGATGATAAAATCCATTTACAGCGTATTCATAAAAAGCTTAGTATGACATATGAGTAGGCATCGTTTTTGCCGTCAGGACAAACTCTATTGACTCTGTTCTGTTTTGTTTTGGTTATTACTGATATAAAGTTTATCCCTGAATAATATCCATAATTTTTTCGCAAAACGTGTTTGATTTCTTCTTCAAATTTTTATGTCCTGACCGCATTCTTGGATTTGTTGCACAAAACCAATAAAGAAAATTCACGATCAACATTTTCATTCCAATCAGTTATAATCATATGTGTCTTCACATGGTGTCCTTTTGTCATGGTACATAAGAGCCGCATTGTTGAGTGATTCAACATAATGCGTGTCAACACAAACAACATAGTCCGCTGGTGTCCTTTCTGATGACTTTTGTTAAAAGTTCAATGGCTGTAGGATCATTCATAGAGCATTTACTTGATTCATAACTTTCCTCTTTCTGTTGGCATCTAGCCTCGAATGAACACTCAGTATGGTTTCCTTTGTAATGCTCAGGTTTATTATCTAGTAGTTCCTTGAGTTTGTTCTCTGATCCGTCGCAACGTTTAATTGCAAAATATGTAGCTGCGTTAACAGCAGCGGTTTTATCACTCAGTTCTTCATGCCACGTTATTCCATGCATTTCTTAGGGTCTGGTGTGATGGACTGTAAACCTTTTGTACATGATGCCTTTTGTGCCATCCAAGTGTCATTGGCAGTTTTGACTGTAGGATGGTAACTTACTTATAAATTAGTTCTTGTCATGTCCATGGACTCTGATTTTATGTTGTTGTTTTTTCTATTAAATTCTTTGTACATATGTTTCACACTCATTAACTCATGTCTTTGACTTATGCTATCTTCTTCTGTTGACACAGTTCTGGCTGAATCAACTTTTTCTCCTAATAAACTGTTCATTCTTTTTTGTCCTATGTCTAGCATCAGTTATTATGTCTATGCACTGATAGCAGAATTTTCATGGTTTGCCACTGACTGATCGATCTCTAAATGCATTGCATCTTCCATGGATTTTGTGCACAACGTTCAGTGACATCACTATGAATATCATGCACGTCCGAAAATATGGATTCAGAACAAATTCCAAGCCCTGCTGCATTAACAAATATCTTTAATAATGTACATTTCGTAATCCAAGTTCATGCTATAAATCATCCTCAAATTTACTAGAAGTTTTCCACCAGTGCGAGGAGAAGACTTGGATTTAACTACATGTCCAGCTGAACATTTTATAACAATTTTGCAAACACAATTTTACAAATAACAATCCCCTCATCTGTTTGCTCGTTTTGACTGTATAAGTATCCAAAGAACTAAGTTTTCTGTGTTTTGCTGTGTTGAGTTCTTTTTGTATTGACTCTCAATGAAGTAATCCAGAGCTTTGTCTATAAATGAATAATTGTTTACATTACTTATTTTGTAATTAATGCGTAATTTAGCTTCTTCGAGTTTGTTGAATCAAAGCAGTGACAGCACCGGTGGTCAATTGTCTCAGAGTGTAGGCATGGAAAATGGTCCTAAACGGAGACTTAAGACTTTTATTTAATCCTTAATTTTCTGGAATTTAAAAAAAAATAATAAAAAAAATAGTGCATACGACTCCGTATTCTGCGGCGTCTGATCCGGGTCTGCACTATTTACCAATGTCCCGGTCCAGATTTTACAGATAACCCCCTTTTCACGGCACTTTGACGTCACAGTGACAAGAATAGCGCGGCTATAAATAATCATTAGAATAGCGCGGCTATAAATAACCATTACCTGGATTTTGTACAAACTGGCGGTTTGATTTTATTGGTCAACAACCTCAAGGAAATTTTGTGTATGTATGCTTAGGCTATATTGTAAACAATTGACCCAAAAATAGTGTAATTATTTCCATTTCTTTTAATTTCAGTTTCTGAAGGCTGTTGGTTATTCTCCATAATTAATTGTTTTGATCTCTTAGTACCAAATTATTCTGATGATATGGTAAATGCACAATGAAAGAAATGGTAATTTTCTGATTGTCTGCTCATTTTGATCTCAGAGAATGACCTTGAGGTTCAGGTATAGAGAAGAGAAATTACAAAAACAAAGCGCTACTTTGTATGTTCTCTGTGTGGTAAAATTAGTAAATGCTACACATGATTGCTAATAGTTGTCAAATCTTTAATTAAATTTCGAGGAGAAAAGTCTTATGTTATGAAAAACAAATAATAATAATAATAATAATAATAATAACCCTTAATGGGCACTTTCCTTCTAGTTCACTTTGCCATTAACCGCAAGATTGGCATCAGAGCTGTGCCATAATCCTTAGACATGGCCCAGGCTGAAAATGTGAAGTATTTTAATTTTAAGCTGAATAAATTGCAATTTGAAATTATTCAACAGATATTTTATCACTATGATTGGAATTTTGAAGCTGCGTCATAGGTGACATTTAATGCCCAAAACAATGAAAGTAGTGAAATCCAAAACAACAGCAGCTTATTGTACAAAAGCAAAATGACAATGAAACAGCCATAACAGTGATGATGCTGATGAGAACAATAATAACAACAACAACAGCCATAACAATGATGATTGAGGTGATGATGATGGGAACAACCATAGTTTTCGAGATAATTATAATAAGGAATGTTTGTTTTGTTTTTGCTCACCATGTATAGCACAAAATAAGCAGAGTTGGCTGGGTGATCCTGTTCCACCATATGTAAGAAATTTTGCAATGCATAAAAGTAAATATAACAAGTTTAGGTAATGATGGAAAGAAGAGAAAAATGGAGCTTTCAGAGGTAGTTGGAATAAGGATCAAAACCATCAGAACGTTTGGACACAGTGTATACTAATGCCACAGTGTATACTAGAGCAAGTTCGAACAACTTATCCCAACCCTGCTGGTCAACTGTACATGGGACATAAGTGGTAGTGACAGTTTATTATCTCACTGATTTTATTATTATTATTATTATTATTTTACTATTTTATTTCTGATTCTTTCTGCATTTTGCCTTTTTGTTTGGAATTAACTAAAAAATTGAATGAAGCATATAATGGTTGTATTTATTTGTGCTGGAATAAAAGAAAAGAATACATGAAATCTGAGCAAGTTCTGCACCAAAGACATATTCCTTAATCTGGTGAGTGATTTGTGTTATCTTAGCTAATGTTCTGTGTATCTTGGAAAGTCCATCCTGCTATTAATTGATAGCTACAGCTGTCAGTGCTTGGGCCAAAGGTGAATTTGTAAACTAACTGTCAAATTTAGAAGACAGCTGAAAACTTTTAGCTTATAAATCAGCTCATGGAATGTACATTATGTGAGTTAATATGCTCAAATAAAAAAAAACTGAAATCTCAATCTATTATTGGGAAAAAATGCAGAAACAAAATAATTATGCATACCATTTTTTTTAAAAAAGATATCTTCCTAAACCACTGTGTGTCTAAATTCTGTTTGAATTTGTCATCTTTGCAGAAATAGGTTCCGCCTCCTCTCCTTCCTTTTATACTGAGCTCTGGGGTTTAAGTCACTTCATATACAACAATGTAGTTTTCTAGGCTGCATACGCCCCCACCCTCTCTCCCGCTAGCACCGGCTAAAGCGGTATTAGATTTTTCAAAGTAACCAGAATTTGCTCGATGCTCATAAAAGAAATGAAAATATAATTTGCACTATAATGAAGTACGGGGAGACGTTTTACGGCCGCCACACGGCACTTAACACCAGTGCAATGAAGTAAATAAAATCTGAAACGCTGTATTTGAAAACGAAGAACACACAACGAACACACAAAAGAACGGACTGTCTCTACAACAATATATATAGTTTGCGAGGCTACATATGTCCCTAGCACTGGCTTAAGCGGTATTCGATTTTCAAAGTGATTAGAATTGACTCAATGGTCTCAAAGGATATAAAAATAATATGAATTTAATAGGTGCTACCTATATCCGTGCGTCCAAATTATCATCACTTGCTTCTATGTGGGGTGGCCAAACTCAATCACAAACAAAAGCTCCATTTTATTATTATTATTATTATTATTATTATTATTATTATTTTTTTTTTTTTTTTTTTTTTTTTTTTTTTTTTTTGTCAATGACCAAAATCTACTTTAATCTCATAAAAATAATGCTGTTTTACGCATCCCCTCCAATCTCCAAATGAATGTTGTCCTTTCGAACTTTGTGTCAAAATGACAATAAACTTACAATGATTAAAGAAACTATAGACATTCTAAAAATCTACTGTTTGATACACAAACATGACATTATGACATTGCCTTTTACTGATACCGCATTCTGAAAAAAATCAAGAGAAACAACGGATCAACATTGCTGTTCTGAATCCCTTTTTACCGCATTTCTGGACCCTCATAGGACCTGAGTTATGCATATATGATGGATCTAATATTTTATTTATTTCTGGCTTTGTATTTTAATCTACATGTATCTGCCACCTAAACAACAAGAATTATCTTTGGTTCACCCCTTTAAGATAATGCCCGTCTATCAAGGACTCCTTTTTTTTCCTGCAGTGAGTCCCTGAAACCCTCGTTTTCGAACTCTGAGAGAAAACCCTGATTATTATTTACTATTAGTTGGTAAAAGAGGTACAGAACCAAAATGTCTTGTTATTTTCTTCAACCTTTCAGAACTAATTAACCCTTGGAACATAAGAACCTTTATTGTTTTATCACTTACCTGGAATGCAAAATGAAGTGTTTTATCTCTCAAATCAGGAACTCTAAGAATCTATATTGTTTTTCTGTCTTATCCCTCTTTTCTGGAGCCCTAATAACTCTTTTATATCATATCTTTTCTATAGCCAAAAGAGCCTTTATTGTTTCTTCTCTCATTGGAGCCCCATGTTTTATTTTTTTCTGGAGCCGAAGAGAAAATTGTTTATCTCTCTTATCTGTTTTATCTTATTCTGGAGCACTTGAAACCTCTATTGTGAACTTATATTAGGAGATTTAAGAAGCTCTTTTCTGGAGCCGTAAGAATCTTTATTGTCTTATCACTCTTATCTGGAGCTTTAAGAACGTTTGCTGTTTTATCCCCCTAATTCGGAGCCCCAAGAGCCACTATTTTTGTCTCTCTTCTTAGAGCCCTAAGAACCTTTCTTGTTTATTCCCTCTTATCTGGAGCCCAAATAATATCTATTGGCTTTAGCTCTTATCTGGAGCCAAA
Source organism: Anodontia alba (assembly GCA_964016985.1). NCBI lineage: Eukaryota > Metazoa > Mollusca > Bivalvia > Lucinida > Lucinidae > Anodontia > Anodontia alba. The sequence continues at coordinate 66,027,297 of OZ024826.1, read as the reverse complement.
AGAAAATTGTTTTATCTCTTATTATCTGGAGCTCAAAGAATTTGTTCCTCTTATCTGGAACCCTAAGAAAATTGTTATCTCTTTATTTGAACCAGCGCTAAGAACCTTTATTGGTTTATCTCTCTTATCTGGAGCCCTAAGAACCTTGATTGTTCAATGTCTCTTATCTGGAGCCCTAAGAGCCTTTCTTGTTTAATCTATCTTATCGGGAACCCTAAGAACCTTTACTGTCTTATCTCTCTTATCAGGACCCCTAAGAAACTTTATTGTTAAATACCCTAATATGGAAAACCTCTATTTTTGTAGCTCTCTTATCTGAAGCCCAAAGAACGTCTAGTCTATTTTATCTCTTTTCAGGAGCCCTTAGAATTGGTTAATTGTTGTTGTTGTTGTTGTTGTTTTTTTTTTTTTTTTTTTTTTTTTTTTTTTTTTCAACTTAGCTTGAGCCCTACGAACCTTTATCGCTTAATGTCTCTTATCTGGGGCCCTATGAACCTTTACTGTTTACTCTCTCTTATCTGGAGCCCAGAGAAGCTCTATTGTATTGGCTCTTATCTGCAGCATTGATTGTGATGGGGTTTAATGACACATCAACCCTTGTGGGTCATTTTGTGTCCTCTCCCAGAGCAAGGACGAAAAGTGATAGAAGAGATAGTAGAGCAGATGAAAGAGAAGGACAGGGAAGAAAGAGGAAACTGAAGAAACACAGGAAATAAAAACATTCCCCCTCTACCCTTACCTGCTACAAGGATAGCAGGCCTTGCCCAAAATGTAAGCCAATATCAGTTGGACGTCCTGGTGACATAAGATACACGACACCTTCGCCACACCCGACCAAGTGACCAAGCTTATCTGGAGCACAAAGGAAATTGTTTTATTTTTATGCCCTAAGATTCGCTATTGTGTTACGGCTTATCACTCCTACCTTCGATAATCTGCCATAGCTTGTAGATATATATTCCTTACAACTGCTTCAGGGAGTCGACTCTTTGGCTCAGTAGTTAGAGCATTGGATTTTTATCCGGGCAGACCGGGTTCGAATCCCATGATAGGCGGGAAATTTATTCAGCTACGCTTCATTCCTCTGTTACGACTTTCATTTCGTAAGATTGGGAGCTCGTCCGAAATTGGACTTAACTTCGCCAAAAATGGCTTCGTGTCATCATAAATGATGACTTTCTTGAATATGGCGGTGGAGGGGGTGGGGGGAGGGGGCGGTTACGGCCTATCACTACTACCTTCTTCTAGATATGTATTAAATCTCTGACAACTGCGGGTCATGGAGTTTACTCTTTCGCTCAGTGGTTAGAAAATTGGAGTTTTATTCGGGCAGACCGGGTTTGAATCCCTCGATAGGCGGGAAATTTATTTAGTTATGCTTCATTCCTTTGTTGCGATTTTCTTGTCATAAGAATTGTTTTATCTCTCTTATCTGGTGCCATGAGAATCTTTACTGTTTTATCCCTCTTGTATGTATCTGCCTGCCATTAATTATCATAATATTCCAAGCGGTTTAAAAGGTTTTAGCAATTTTCACAAATTGATTACAGACAGAGAGACAGACATGCCTTGGCAAGGCTGTTTATAAAGAAATCTGGCATTTGACAATTTCATTTGTTAGATCTTGTCAATATCGGCATGCCAAAAATTATCAAAAAATTCCAAGCGGTTTAAAACCTAAGTACCTTTAATGATTTTGATCTCTTATCTGGAGCCCTCAAATCTCTATTGTTTTATGAGGAGTACACATTTATTACACCAGGTTGCATTTGTCAATTTCATTGGTTAGGTCTTGTCAATACCTATCTGCATGCGATAAATAATAAATATAGTTCAAGCGATGTAAAAGGTATAGTAATTTTCAGTCAACTATTTATTAAGAAATCCATCACGAAAACATGCCTACATAATGTTGACCCCCTTAAACCCCACTTTTATATAGTAAAACTGGGATTTACAGGGGTATATATTATTTTTCTTATTTCTGCTTAAAACATTGATTGTGTGTATGCGTTAGAACCGCCTTGTCGAGGCGGCTGTAACGAGTACCCACAATATATATTTTGAACAGAAATGTGAAAAACATCAGACATTTTTTTCTGAAAATTCTCATTTTTTTAGTGGTAAAATCTTCAGTATATATTTGAATAGGCTTGTTTTCGTAATGACTTCTGACAAAGCCGTTGGTTAGATCTTGTAAATATGTATCAGCATACAAAACATTATCAAAATATTCCCAGCAGTTTAAAACCTAAGAACCTTTATTTTCTCTCTCTCTCTCTCTCTCTCTCTCTCTCTCTCTCTCTCTCTCTCTCTCTCTCTCTCTCTCTCTCTCTCTCTCTCTCTCTCTCTCTCTCTCTCTCTCTCTCTCTCTCTCTCTCTCTCTCTCTTTCTCTCTTATCTGGAGCCCTAAAACCTCTATTATTTTATGAGGTGTACCTATTTATTACACCAGGTTGCATTTGACATTTTCATTTATTGAGATTTTCACAAACTAATTATGGATGGACAAGCCTCACAAGGCTAATAAATGCTGATGCCAACGCCAATGCAGAGGTAGTGCAATAGGTCTAACTGTATTTTTGTACAGGCGAGCTAAAAATGACCCAGTGATTTCAGAGGAGAAGTCCTTCAAAGGTGTTGACTGACAGATCATAATATCTCGTCCTGAGCCGTCAGATAAGAAATAGTGGACCTAGTTATAATGCTCCAAACTTCAAAGAAGGTGGAGGGGCATAAAACTCTGTGGTTGTTTGACCGTTACTTTGTCCAATCTTCGCATATAGCCAAGAACAGTTACAGATAGGATCTTGAAATTTTAAATAATATTCCAGGAATAAGGGGACCCATATCTTTTTTTTTTTAGAGTTTAACTGGTATGGTTTTGTAGTTATACTACAGAGAAAATACTAATTTTGGCTTAGATACAACCAACCAATTATTCTACTTGTTAAATATCCTTACAGAAAATGAGTGTTATTCTACGTTAATGTTACAGGAGAAACAACACTAATCGTCAATGCCGCTGCCGGGGATCAAACGCATGCAACGCATGAAAGGCCAACACTCTACCACGTCACTATTATGCTGGCGGCATTGTGTTTTAAAATCTTTTCAATATTATTTAAGTCATATCAAGACATTAGAAAGATGTTAATGAAAAGCTCTGTGCCATGAAGCACCCTACAATCAAGAGCTGAATTTCGGTTTTTGAAACTGGGACTTTGTGATCGGTGAGCTAAACTCTCAGCTATCCAGCCATCCCACCTCTAAAAGAGCTGGCTTGTATTGCAAGGTAGTACAATTTTGTCATATACTACATTAAACCAAATAAAAAAAAATATGTACATTTCGGGTAACCATTCCCTACCTAATTTTCTTGGTGAAATCTCTCATTTTTTTATGTTTTTTTTTTTTTTTGTTTTTTTTGTTTTTTTTTTCAAAACAAAAAAAAATAAAATAAATAAATAAATAAATAAATAAAAAAGAAGGTGGTACTAGGATACAATATTTATACTAAATATTCTGACAAGAAGATCTGAGCAAACAGTGTAGACCCAGATCAAACTGCTCCTATAGGTAAACTGTTTGCCAGTCTGTCAGTATTTTAGACACATCTAAGGATAGGCAAACCAGTTTGGTAAAAATTTATGTGCAAACAGGCTTTCAAATGCCCTTAAGTGAAAAAGTAGCGATAAAGTAGGGCTCAAAATTTTGAAAAAATAGGGCAAAAGTAGGCTTTTCAATCATGTAAAGTAGGGATAGTAAGGACGTTTTGAGTGTTTTCAGACTTAGAAAAAGATATAATAAGCAACAGTGTTTTCTCGGAACAAAAACACTGCATTGCCATGGAAAGGAAATGCCAAACTAAATATTCCAAAAAAGGAGTTACAACTGAAGTAAAAATATTTTATAAACTTTTGCATCGCGGCTGCTCAGATCAAGCTGATCTGATTTTTACAAACTCCGAGCAAGCGAGGAAAAAATTACAATGTTTGGTCACTTCAAACATTTTTGGACTTAAAGTAGGGATAATAGGGCATTTTCAGAAAAAAAAGAAAAGGAACACAAAAAAAGTAGGGAAAAGTAGGGCCCACTTGAAAGCCTATGCAAAGTCTAAATATATTTGGTAATTATGGTATAATTATAAATGGAAAAATGGAAAAACAAAGAGATTCACAATAATGCTATCAGATCTAACTGAATTGGATTTCAGACCACACTTGACTTCTGAATCCACTGCATGAATTACGATATAATTTCTAAGTCAACAATATTTCAGTAGTTTCTAAAGAGAAATTGCCTCCAAATTTGTAGGACTTTTATCCGACCCGATCACATGAATTCGGGTCCTGCTTAGTTACTTGCAGCTCTGCCATGGAGGCTTAGGCAGCCCATCTAATTCGCGGGCCCCGATGGGCGGGGGCCATGATTTCCGAAAACTAGTGCATGCCGGTGACAGGTGCAACGACAATACACTATCGTTTGCTTACCTGAAATCCATTTTATTGCTTCAGGATTTTTTTGCTAAAGAATTTTTACCGTTTGTGCCTTTTTGTCTTTGTAAAAAAAAAAAAAAAACATACCGGTCGAACGAACACATTATTGTGTCGAAGTTTTTTTTAGATTATCACGTCAGAAGAGCGTTAAGTCTATGTGTTATCTGAAAATCTACATCAAAGTGTACCTTATGCACAAAACGAATCATGTTTGGCTTGTTAACAGACGGAGAATGGATAGAAATAAAATTCGAAGTGGAGACAAAATTTAAAATGGCCGCGATCGCAAATTTTGTAGATTGACGTCATAAGTCTCGTGATTCACCACCTTCAATTGGAATACTTGGCGTTATTGGCTGTTTTGTTATTCTTATCGGCCCGGCCGCCGTGTCAATAGCCTCTGCCAAATCACGAAACGCTTATTGTTTTTCAGGATCAGCACCGAACCAACCAAGCGTTTGTTGGACCATCACATTTTTGGTGTCACGCGATTAGTCTATAGTAGTGCGTCTGCACGCCGAACCGCTCTGCAGTTCGAGGAACCTCGCAGTTTCCGTTAGACACACTTATAATCTGGACTATGACTAAGTACGGGGAGAAGTTTAACAAGTCTTATTTGTATTACACGGCTAGGTGTGTGACAATGTGTGTGTGTGTGTGTGTGTGTGTGTGTGTGTGTGTGTGTGTGTGTGTGTGTGTGTGTGTGTGTGTGTGTGTGTGTGTGCGTGTGTGTGCGCGCGCGCGCGTAGTGTAATATTTATTAAGTTTTGTTGTCTCCCTTTCTTATCACATGAAATCGTCCACATATAAAAATGTATAATTAATTACTCGAAATGGGTCCAGTATTGGATAATAAATCATTATTGTCTGTGCTATGCTATGCTATGCTATGCTATGTTATGCCATGCCATGCCATATTTGTACCATGCCTTGCCGTTCTGTTCTATGCTTTGCCGTGCATCTCTCTTCTCTGTAGTCTCTGTAAGGGCCCTGTGTCAGGGATCTTGTCTTGCCACCTGATCTGTAGGAGTTTCTTCAGGCAACTTGTGTGGAAGTGGTTAAGAATTTTAGTAAAACGATGCTAAATTGCCCAGGTTTCGTATGCATATAAAAGTGTTAGCAGTACTGCAGCTTCATCGATTTTCAGCATTCTATCCGGTCTAATTCCACTTCGATCCCAGATATTTCCAGGTAGCCTGCCAATGCTGAACTGACTTGAGCTACCCTGTTGTTTAATTTATCATTAGTGTGCACAACTTGTCAACAATTTGCCTTTATATATTTGACTTTACTGCAGCTGATGTGGTGGCTGTAAAAGGTTTCCCCCATATTTCATCATATTACAGTTTTTATTTTTATTTTACTTGGTTTCCTTGTCCATGATGGTTTGTTGGATAATCGAGATCTGCTTAAGCCGGTGGAAGGGCGCCTATGCTATCCTGCAGATTGCAATGCTGTCATATGAAGGATGTCTGAGTTAAACCGAGACTTTGATGTTCATTCCTGTATGTGCTCTTTCACCGTGGTGATGGGCTCATTGTATAACTTTCCAGTTGTAAGTTGGTGCTCAACCTTGGTCTTCTTGGTGTTGCTGGTGAAAACGTAGTTAACACAAGCATGTAAACTTCGATTATACCTTCTAGCATTTTCCTCTTTTGTCGGAGTTGAAAAGATTATTCAAAACTATCCTTACACATGAATTAGAGTTGAAATGGATTAGGGCATTGCAAACCCATTATCCACTGATCTGTAACTCGATTCGATGTTTTCTTTCTTTTTAATATTTGTAAGCGAAAAAAACAAAACTATCCCATAGAACACAAAAATGGCAACTTAAAAAGTAAACAACGCCATTTAATGGCACTTTCAGATTTAAGTGATACTTTGAAACAATCTAGACGTCATCAGATGCTTTCACGTTTGATTTCACTTTCTGTTTCTTCTCTCCGAAAAAAAGACGAATAGATAATAAACTGTACTGTAGAGCTCATGGACTTTATAATGCAGCTCTTCCCATGTCGCACTGATGACTTCATTGTAAACGCACTTGTTGTAAAATGGCAGGCGTCAGTGTTGAAGAACAACGGATAGTTATAAATAAAATCTACGTGAAATTAGGGAATTCGCTGAAGGCAACAAATGATGGTATGGAGACTTCGCTCTAACAATCCTTATGTCAGAAGTGTTTTGTTTTTGTTTTTTTTTTTTTTTTTTTTTTTGTTTTTTTGTTGTTTTTTTTTGCGATTTAAGAACGGGAGAGGGTCTGTGGAAGATTACTCTCGAAGAGGAAAGCACGTGACAGTAAAGACCATTTTGCCCTATTTGAAAGTTTAATGACTGAAAACAGACGAATCACAGTTCATGACGTTGAGGAGTATGGCATTTTTGATTCAGGACTTAGGAATGCGACGGGTTTGCGCTAAGTGGGTACCCGTCTTCTCCAGCCAGAATAAAAGAGGGTGAAGGTAAAAACTTGCAAAGCTCTCTTGGAAAGGTGATCAGTTTCTCAAAAAAGTGATTACTTGTGGCGAAGCTTGGGTACACTTTTTTGAGCCTGAGAGTAAACAGCAAAATATGGAAACATTCACCGTCTCCTTATCCTGAAAAAGCGAGACTTTTTAAGTCAGCCTGGCAAGTCATAGCAATCATTTTCTGTGATATTCTCTGCCACATAGTTTTGAACGAAATTACTGTTAATGGTGAATATTATTCAAATTGAATTCTAACTCAGCTGCAGAGAGCCGTTCGAGAAAAGCGCCCAGACCTTTACCAATCAGGCTATATTTACATCAAGCCAACGCTCCTGTACATAAGGGTCGTCAAGTTAAGGACACCATTCTTAGTCTGGGTATCAAGACTTCCTCATCCCCCACCCCCACCCCCACCCCCTTATAGCCCAGACCTGGCAATTGTGACTTTTGGTTGTGTCATTTAATGAAGGAAAGTTACGTGGAAAGAAGCACGAGTCCATAGAGGGGATAGTGGTGGCCTTAACGAAGGCGCTGAGGGTGATGTCACGTGACGGGCTCGAGCAGGTGTACTTGTACCAAGGGAATATACTTTGAAAAATTGTCACTAAATGTAAGTACTTTGTTTCTTATTTTTAAGTAAGTTATAAAAGAAACGTACTTTTCGATCACCCCACGTTGATTACTCTTAGGAAGAGTTTTGTAAATGGTTATGCAAATGAGAACATATTCAGCCTAATGATTTAAATCATTGGAATTTCAGCATCTTTAATATCACTGATAAACGAATTTCGTTCCACTTCCTCTTAAACCTTAAGTTTTCCTTTCGACATTTGAAGAAAAGTAACCAGGATTTTCATGAAAATTATGTTTTGCTACCAATGGTATTGTTGTCTGACGGCATTATATTAAAACCTTAAAACAGGAACTTGGTAACGTGTTATAATATGCGTGAAAACTCGAGATATATCGTACAGAGGCATTTTCATTACGTACTGTTTAAGACTTTGAATTTTTCTTTACTTGACTGAAATTAAATGAAATATATATCAGTAAAACTGCAATGAAAGGTATAAAAAGGCTTTAAATGTTTGTTTAATATACCCTTGTAGCTGGGTAATGGTAAAAATTCAGATTAAAAATCTTTCTTGGCATAACTCTTCTACATTTTGTCAACACGACTCTGAAAATTTGATTAATTAGTTTGGGATCTTCATGCCAGAAACAATATCGCAACAGACCTTCCCCTGCAAATTTAATTCTGTGTCACGATATGTCAGTAATTGAGGGTGAAGAAGACAGTTGATTGAAATCCAAGTTAATTAATAGAATGCTTCTACCATCGAAATGGAACCGCAGAACGCGATACAGTAGCGAATTTATATGGTTACTAAATGGGCAATTGAATGTGTTGGGAATTAACGACACGTCAACCCTTGAGGATCATTTTGTGTCGTCTCCCAGAGAAAGGGAGAAAAGAGATAGAAGAGATAGTAGAGGAGATGAAAGAGAGGAATAGGGAAGAAAGAGGAATAGGAATGAAAGTGAAGAAACAGAAGAAATAAAAACATTCCCCGTCTACCCTTTCCTGCTACAAGGATAGCAGGCCTTACCCAACTGTAAGCCAATATCAGTTGGACGCCCCGGTGACCTAAGATACACGACACCTTCGCACCACCCGACCACCCCCTAAAATGGGCAATACAGTCCCTATATTATTAAGAGAAAGCACTTACTTATATACATATGAGTTAAGAAAAATAAAACAAACTAAGCAATAACTCAGTCTTATCATGGTCTTTATTCGATATACATATATGATCTAAATATGATACAGACTTAATAAATACGACACGTATTCCTTAATAAGTTTCGTCGCAGTCTGCGGCATTTGTTGTATGCAATAAAATGCAAACTCATTGGTATTTTGTCATTGCGATGAGGTTTACTAGAGTTTATAATTGCATGTCAATACACTTATCAGTAGTTTGAGGCAAAGCCGGGAAATTATTTTGTAAAAATTGTGCAGTGACCGAGTCTCATCACATGTACACAAATATAAATGGAAGCACAGCCTTTCCGAGGCAGCAAAACGAAGAAGAGCTGAAGAACACACAATGACCAGACACAACTGCACAGTTGCAATAACAAACAGTAAGAAAATCCACAGAGGAACTGCCTTGAAACGGTCAGTAGAAACAACCACTCGGTGTTTAAACTAGTTTTAATCGATAAACCTCGCCCTTAATTCTGATGCATCTCAGAATTACAGATATGTGTTAGGTCCACGTAGGTCCTCTGTCTCATTAGTGAAAGATCACAGTAAAACACAAATAATCGCAAAATTGTCATGAAATAAAATAAAAGGCTGAATGCCAATCTGAAGTCAGAGCAAAAGAAAACCACAATTTGGACCACGATAGCCCCGACCACAGACAGCAACAGTCAGGCGCCAACCTTCCGAAACAGATTGAGGAAGGAGCCTTATTCAGTTAGAGGCCCGACTCACCTTAGTACTATTAAAGAAGGAAAGTTATCAACCAGAATTGGGGTAACAACCATGCTTGCAGTTTGCCGCATAACAATCATGTTATAATTTATCTTTTTGTAACAAGTCGGCATAAAACGCTGATAAGCCTCGCGCTGATTTGGATGCTGATATTGGCCACGTGTTTCTCTCTGTGGGGTCCACTAAAGGAGTCATTCAGTCGATAAAATATGCTATATAAGTAATGTATACTGAAAGGAAAACGAAACGCAGGGTAAATTTTATTCCTAAATTTCATTCAAGTTTGAAAAAGTTTGTTAAATATTTTACTATGATTACAAAACGGTACATGTATGGAACAAAAGTTCCAAATTTCATTGGTTTGTGATCAACAAGTCTCGAGTTATTGAAGTTCATTGGTAGCTACCCCCCAAATCTTGAAATCAAAATCAAACTGAAAATCAGTATCGGGTGTGCCCCCCTCTTGCTGCCGTTGCTGCCCTAATTCTCCTTTGGATAGAGTTAACCAAAGCATTGACAGTTCGCATCGGGATGTTATTCCATTCATCGATTAACGCATTCCTTAGTTGTGCGAGAGTTGCGGGGGGATTTCGGCGCTTCCTAACCCTTCTGTCCAGCTCATCCCACATGTGCTCTATTGGGGTCAAATCTGGACTGTACGGTGGCCATGCTAGTGGTGCGATGTTATTGTTTGCCAGGAAATCCTGACAAACTCGGGCAACATGTGGTCGGGCATTGTCCTGCTGCAGAATCAGATTACGTTGTTGCACAAGCGGGACTGCAACAGGACGCAAGATCTCATCCCTATACCTTACTGCAATCATATTGCCCGCAACAATAACCAACTGTGATTTTATCCCGTGAGCAATGCCTCCCCAGACCATAACGGAGCCACCCCCTCCCCCCCCCCCAAACCGATCCCGTTCGACAACACAGGCGTCGGCAAAGCGTTCTCCGCGACGTCGGTACACACGACGTCGACCATCTGCGCGATAGAGAGTGAACCTAGACTCGTCCGTAAAAAGAACTCGTCTCCACTGCCTCATCGGAAATAGCCTGTGCGCATGCGCCGTCAACCACGCCATACGACGCAACCTACGTGCCTGGGTCAGAGGCAGACCAACGTATGGACGACGAGCTCGAAGACCAATCTCACGCAATCGACTTCCAACAGTCTTCGGAGAAATTTGTCGATTATGCGTACCTACTGTATTAAGGGCAGTTTCGGTAGCAGTGAGATGACGATTCCGCAAATGTGCCAGACGGATTGTCCTGTCTTGACGTCGCGACGTCACGCGTGGACGCCCAGACCGCGGTCGGTCTGCTAAATGCCCTGTCTCCCTTAAACGTCTAACAAGACGTTCAATTGTTGAGACGTTAACCCCAAAATGATTGGCAACTTGCTGTTGCCTCTGACCCTGCATCAGCAACGCAATTGCCCTACCCCTCTGAACATCAGTCAATCGTACCATGATTGAAAAAAAGTTCAAAGTAACGTAAAAATGAAAAGAAAAATCGGTAAAAGAATCGAAGAGCGTTGTGTATCGTTGAAGTGTACCAAATGGCGTGAGGAAATCTTGTGCTGAAGGTTTAAACATGCTTGTTTTGCACGAAATTTTTGCTTTCCGTATTGTCCGTGCAATGCACTGTGTAGTGCATGGTTGAATGATTTCACACACTGGGTAGATAGCACATCGACCAAAGACTCGTATACCCGCGGTTCACATTCACAGGACAATCTGTAAAAGTGTATGGCTATAGTAAACACCGTAAAAAATGGTTAAAATAAGAAGGAAAAAACTCTACCCTGCGTTTCTTTTTCCTTTCAGTATAAGTTCGTCTGTCATTATTGACAATGACCAATCCTAATCAATGCGTGAAGTGATAGTGTTTGTTCTAAGATAGCTGATGAGACCAGTATTAGCTCTATACTGCCTGTTGAGAGAGGTCTGAGGAAGAAAGCTCTGTTGGTAATGCCTTAGCTAAAGCTTTCCGCTGTGCACGTTTCTGCTCGGCTTCGCTGATTCTTTTTGCTTTGTATTCGCCAGCACCCCTTCTTATGAGGCCTTGCCACTTTGTTCGATCCTGTGAAATCTGTTCCCATGACTTTTAGTATGTTGAAGTATTAATGGGAGGCTTTGAGGGTGTCCTTGTTTCGCCTCTTCTGACCACCATGGAAGCGCTTTCCTCTTTGTAGTTCTTCTTTGGCAAACGTTCATCAGGCATTCTTGTAACATGGCCTGTCCATCTTAACTGTGTCAATTTCACAAGAGTATGTACACTCTGCACCCTGCCCTTTTCAGGACTTCTACACTTGAAGACACTTAAAGTAATATATAAGTAACGAATGAAAAGATGGATAGATAATGGAATTTATATATTCTATCTTGCGTCTGTTACTGGCGAAAGTATGTGCACAAGTAACTGGTTAACCGTTAAGAGGACTAAGCTTGCCCAGGAAAAGTGTGAGTAGGTTAAGTGACCGGCTGAACATGACCTTAACACTGATGATTGGACCGTAAAACTCCAATTTAACAACATTCTACCTTGCGGTTTCAATCTTCATTTAACCATTAAAAGCCACACAGGCATGGTAAAGTGCTGATCATTAAAGTCATACATTAATTAATATATGGCAAAATATACTTTGTAATGTTGACATATGGCAAAATATACCTGTGTGTTGACATTTAGTCATGAAATATATTTACCAAGTCATGAAATATATTATTGTATTTCATGACTTGGTAAATATGTTTCATGACTAAATGTCAACACACAGATTGAGGTACAACATCGGCTGATAACACATTCACACACAGAGTAGAATGTGAAATTCGTATGTATTATGATGTTAAATGTGAGTGCTGTATCGTGCAAAATGTAATCTGCAATCTTACATGTTGGGCAATTGCTGTAGTTTACAGCGGGTAGTAGAGGAGGGATTATTTGGAATTGGAATTAAATAAGGAAATTTCAGTTAATTTTAGTGTTGATGCATTCTTTCTGCCTTTGACAAATGGTGATCGCATGTATTACATTTTCCATTACACAAAAAGAAATAACCAAACAGGCACGTTTAGATATCATTGTAGAAATTGGCGTTTATGCAGAACATACCATAATTGATATTTCTCTGATATACAGAATAGCTTCAAAACGATAATACTTACTTTTCATTACTTTTCCTTTTTTTGCGGTCATATGTCAAATCAATAACTCGTGAACGGATGATATTCATGCATGTAGTTTTCCAGTAAATCCATCAGTGATTTAGGTGATTTTTAGTAAATGCTTTTAAGGAGAGGTCAAATTACTATCACAAGATTTAAAATCTGATATATATGATTGTTGAATGTTTCAATACTTCGTATGTCCTTCAAATGAAGAAGTCACACAAATACAACTAGAAACTGTGTTTATAACACATTATGCCCCGAACTATATGCTTTCCCATAAACATGACTGACCGTTATTCATAAGCACCAAAAATGGCTAAGCTCAAAAGTCGAAAAAAGTGACAAAAATTAAATTGAAAATAATGTCAAAAACACATTTACATCTTCAGACCATGACAAAAAGGCCTGCAGAGTTTCAAATTGATCAGTATAAAATTGTAGAAGGAGTTATGCGCACAAGATACCAATGGTAATGCATTTTTGTAGTATTTAAGCCCCAAAAAACGGCTATGATTAAAGCTCCAACCATTTGATATGAAAAAGGAAAAACAACACTGGTCCTTATAATCGTTCCTATCCCTAAAGGCAACTCCTCACTACAAATGTCGAATGATATCAATGCATCCCTTCAAAAGTTATTGCGGGAAAACAATATCTTTACCTTGTATTTTACCAAAACAACAAAAACTAAGTCGAAAAAAGGCCATGATTACCAATACCGAACGACCTGTATTTACAATGATATATCCTTCTGCAAACTTTCAATAAAATCAATACATCCCAGCAAAAGCTATTGAGCGGAAACCAATATCAACATACCAACACAAAGTAAGTCGAAAAAGGGCCATAACTCTTCCAAAATTTTGCGGATGATTACTAATATCGAACTTGACCTGTATTTTACAATGATATATCCATCTGCAAACTTTCAATAAAATCAATGCATCCCTGCAAAAGTTATTGAGTGGAAGCCAATATCAACACACCAACAAAAGCATAGTCGAAAAAGGGCCATAACTCAGCCAAAATTTTGCGGATAATTACTAATATTGATCTAGACCTGTATTTTACAATGATATATCCATCTGCAAACTTTCAATAAAATACATCCCTGCAAACGTTATTGATCGGAAACCAATATCAACACACCAACAAAAACTAAGTCGAAAAAGGGCCATAACTCAGCTAAAATTTGGCGGACGATTACCAGTATCAAACTTGACCTGTATTTTACGTTGATATAAAGTTTTGCAAAGTTTGAATGAAATCAATGCATCCCTTCAAAAGTTATTGAGTGGAAACGAACAACAAAAGTTAAGTCGACGACGCCGACGCCGCCGACGGACAATATGATCCCTATGTGTCTGCTATGCTACGTAGGCGACACAAAAAGTGACAAAACTTTAATTGACAATCATGCCAAACTTTCATGCACATCTGCAGACCATGACAAAAGAACCTGCAAAGTTTCAAATTGATCGATATAAAACTTATGAAGATTTGCGCACACAAGGTATCCTCCCTCTGTCTTCAAATGCCAAAGTCGTAAAAGAGAAATAACTCCGCAAGAACCCGTCTGAACACAAATGAAAAAATATAGGTCCGCTTTTTTTTGGGCTGATGCTATATATAAAATTTCAGCATCCTAGCTCTTACCATTCCTGACCGTATGCAAAGCATAACGGATAGACGAACAGAAATGGCTAAGTTCAAAAGTCGAAAAAGTGACAAAAATTAAACTTAAGATAATGCCAAAACCACGTGCACATCTACATACCAGGACAGGAGGGCCCGAAAAGTTTCAAATTGATCGCTATAAAACTGTATGAGGAGTTGCGCACACAAGGTAACCACCATCTGTCTTTAAATGCCTTAGTCGAAAGAGGGGAATAGCTCCGCAAGGAGAGCCCCGACGGAATAAACGAAATAATATGGGTCCGCTTATTTTTCATGCTGATGCTATATGTAAAATTTCAAGATCCTAGTTCTAACCATTCCTGACTGTATGCAAAGCATAACAGATAGACGGACAGAAATGGCTAAGTTCAAAAGTCGAAAAAAGAGACAAAAATTAGATATACGGATAGCTTTCTTCAACGCCGGTTGAAGCGATGCAATATGCGGGTATTAAATTGGTACTGAGTGACACCAAGGCCTATAAAGAGACTTTGGAAGAATAGAAGTGAGGTGTCTATTGCCACCGCAACCATTTAGCCCTGAAGTTTTCTGTTAATGTTAAGGAACAGCAAGACAAGGTTCCTACTAATGCCAAAACTACATGCACACCTAAAGACAATGACAAAAGAGCATCCAAAGTTTCAAATTGAACGGTATAAAACTGTAGGAAGAGTTGTGCACACAAGGTAATACACTTTAATAGTCATAGCCCCGGAAAAGGCTAAGTGCAAAAGTAAAATAAAAAGTGACGAAAATTAAACTGTCGATAATGCCAAAATCACATGCATATATACAGACCATGAAAAAAGAGCCTGCAAAGTTTCAAACTGATCAGTAAAAAACCTATATGAGGAGTTGCCCACATAAGGTACCCACCGCCTGTCGTCAAATACCGAAGTCTAAAAAGGGTAATAGCTCTGCAAGGAGAATCCCGACGGAAAAATGAAAAAAAAAATATGGGTCCGCTTACTTTTCATGCTGATGCTATACGAGTATATAAAATTTCAGGATCCTAGCTCTAATCATCCCTGACAGTATGCAAGTGTAACGGATGGACAGACGGACCAACGGACAGGCCCAAACCAATATACCCCCCTCAACTTCTTTGAAGTAGAGGGCATAACCATTTCATCTGAAGACTGACCCCAAATAGTTGGCAAAATATCAGGATCCTACTTCAAGCAGTTCTCTAGATATCATGTTGACAAGGTTTTCAAGCTACTATAACCTTAGAACGGCCGAGAGTTTTGAAAAAATGCAGCCAAAATGAGGGTAGGGTTTACCTCTGGAATCCAACATAAGCAACTGATCAAACACAAAGTAAATATGTTATACTTCACAATCAAGCACTGTCTTTTTTTTACACTCACGAAAGGTCATGGCGCAGGGGTCACGGTGTGAAACTGTATGCGCATGGAGATGTTTTTTTTTTTTTTTTTTTTTTTTTTTGTTTTGTTTTATTTTTATTTTATTTTTTTTATTTATTTATTTATTTATATTTGCGATTTGATCCCGCATTTTTTCCTCCTTTTTTCTCTCTTTCTCTCCTTTTTCTTTTGCCTTTTCTTGTGCATTTCGTATGCTTGGCCATTTGAGCCGCTCATGATAGATGTTGACGGGGCTGCATTACGAAGGTACAACGGTAAACCGAACATTTTTGGTTCGAAAACTTGACCATTTTTTCTTAATTTTTCTTACATCGGAAGCCTTTCGCGCCCTTCCTTTACATGATAGAGAGCTCGTGTTCATACTTTTATTAATTTATTACCCCGCATACTACCTTGTTAAATGGTACTGGAACTGGGAGATTGCTTGTATTAATCTTGCCGTGAGGGTCGTTCAAAAAGTGTTGGACAGCAATTACGCGTAAATATGCTATCGCCGTCGAAAGGATAATGGCAAAGTCCAAAAACTGGCATAACCAGGTCAATATTTTACGGAATTCGCTGAAAAGTTAATCAAGTCATCTAAACATTCATCATACACTGTGTGCAAAATATCAGAATCTAGATTGAGCAGCTTTTAGATATCGTGTTGACAATGTTTTCTCATTGCAACTCATGAAAAGTCGAAAGGGGTATAACTCTGCCATTTTTTATGGAATTTGGTCAAAAGGTAATCAGGTCAGCATAACGTTGATTCTAAACTGTGTGCAAAATATCAGGAACCTAGCTCAAGCGGTTTTCTAGACAACGTATTGTCAAGGTTTTCCCACTATAACAAAGGCAGACTGGAAAGGGGCAAGACAGAATTAGCTCGAAATCATGTCGTCTAAACATTGACTCCAAAAAATTGTTGGTAAAATATCAGGATTCTATTTTAGCAGTTCCCTAGATATTGTGTCGACAAAGATTTCCAGCTGCTATAATGGCAAAGCCCAAAAAAAGGGGCAGAACTGAGACAATATTCTACGGAATTTGCCAAAAAGTTAATCAGGTCATTTAAACATTGATCCTAAACTGTGTGCAAAATATCAGAATCCTAGCTCATGCAGTTTTCTAGATATCGTGTTGACAACGTTTTTCCATTTTAATAAAGGCAAATTCGAAAGGGACATAACCCTGCCATCGTTTTATGAATTCCGCCCAAAATATAATCAGATCATCTAAACATTGATCCTAAACAGTACACAACAAATCAGAATCCTAGATCAAGTGCTTCTCTAGAAATTGTTTTGACAAGGTTTTCCTATTGTTATAATAGCTGTCTGAAAAGTGGAGTAATTCAGCCATTTTACGGAATTTGCTGAAACTTTATTCGTCTACAAACTGATCCTTATGAATTTCAGAATATTTGAGACGTTTTTGATTAGTCAATAAAAATTTGAATTATACACCATTTGGCATATGTGGCACATTTTTAGGCAAAAATCATAGGTTGACATAAATTTGAATATGAAGATGTATTTCTTCTTTGTCATATTTTCATCTAAAATTTAATCTAATTTTGATTTTTAATCTTCAATATAACTATAACAGAAATGTATACAAAGCTTTAATGGTAGTGAAGTATTCCTTATTGGGTTGCTTCACTACAACAATGGAAGTTTTTGGAAATCAGGTTGAATTGTTGATTTTATACTGATAGATTTCGAGATAGGTATACTTTTGAGCCGGATGTACATCAGGGACCCACAATTCTTTGATCTACTGAAAAACCAAAGTTATTTTTATAGTTACTGGGCCTTGTGCAAATGTGCAAAGTTTGAAGGAAATTCATGCCTTGGCAGGTTTGGAACTCCCCCTTTCGCCTAAAACTTAATCAGATCATCTAAATATTGATCGTAAACAGTATGCAAAATATCAGGGTGACAAGGTTTTCTTATTGTTATAATAGCAAAGTCCGCATAACTCCGTCAATAATTTACGGAATTCACTCAAAACATATTCAGGTCGTCTACACACTTATCCTAAACCGTATGTCAAATATCAGATTCCTAGCTCATGCGTTTGTTTTTTAGATATCATGTTGACAACGCTTTCCCGTTGTAATACAGGCATAGTCGAACGAGGCATAACTCTGCCACTTTTTTACGAATTTCGCTCAAGAGTCAATCAGATCATCTAATCATTAATCCGAAACAGTATGCAAAATATCAGAATCATAGCTCAAGCGGTTCTCTAGCTATCGTGTTGACAAGGTTTTCCTATTGTTATAATAGCAAAGTCCGAGAGGCGTTACTCTGTCAATATTTTACGGAAATCGCTAAAAATTAACCAGTGTCGAAAAACGGGCATAACTCTGGCATACTAAGTCCAACGGTAAAAATACGGGTTCACTTATTTTTTTTTAGACGAAGTCTTAAAAGATCATAATTATGTGAACTAAGTCTGTCAGCCTCTGTATGGAAGAATATACATGCCTTGAAGCGATCTCATGAAACAGTTACGAGTATTTTTGTCAAATATTTTGATTCAACTTTGATTGTATGCATTTTAAATCATCTTTACAATTCGATCTTCAAGTTCACGCCAAATCAAAACCCCGTCTACTTAAAATGATAATTTGATAGAATTAATGATCTACATGGCAAGAAGGACATGGCGCGAAGGTGCTTTCATAAAAAGGAATTACGTAGTCCATTGAAACGCACCCAACCACCACAAAAAAACAACAACAAAGAAACATTTTATTTGTTTACCGTTTCACACCAAACCAATTACTTTATCTATTTTTTGCTTTAAATTACTTTGTTTATCTATTCTCTCAAGTGGAATGTGGTAACAAAGACGTTTGATAGCACAGTATAATGAGCATCCATACAGTTTGATCTGGGTCTTTGCAGCAGATTAACGTAAGTGAAATATGGGCGGGTCAGGACTTTTGCAAAAACAAAAATCTTAATGAAATATAAAGTGATGCCCAAGAAACACCTGACCTGCAAAGTTCTGGATCTGCATACGCATGCGTGTGCAGCTGCGCGGTCTGATCAAGGTCTTTGGATCTTTACAGTAGAAAAAAAGACTTACATGAAATAAGTAACGGCATCCAAGAAAACATTTGACCAACAAAGTTCCAGATCAGCATGTGCATCCGGATAGTCTGAGCAGGATCTTTGCAATAGAAAACATTAATAATAATAATAATAATAATAATAATAATAAAACACGTAAGGCCGTTTTCTCTTCCACTGGACCTGCATGTGATGTTTTTTTTTTGTTTTTTTTTTGTTTTTTTTTGTTTTGTTTTTTGTTTTGTTTTGTTTTTTGTTTTTTCTTTAACACAGTAACAAACAAATAAATGAAAACAAAAAGGTGAATAAACATTTTATTTTGTCCTGTAATTTAACATCCAAAGAAGCTGTCTCAGTAGTGAAATTCACATCTTGCATACTATTGAACAAAGAAGATAATCATTAGGTAAAGTGCCTTTAATCATCAGAAGCTATGTAGAAATACTTTGTAAATGTTTATATAATGTATGCAGATGATTAATCAAATAATATTTATTCACATTTGATTTTTACCTGTTTGATTTGTGACTCAAATTTTTTTTTTTCTGTGAGTGGGGGTGGGGTGGTATGATATGGATGGTGTTAGTGCGGTTTGTGGATGTTTCAACGGACCCAGGAAGTATAAATCATGTGCCTATTTGCCGGAACCTAGTGGAAAATTAAATGGGACAAAATTATGGCGGACTTTAAGTTAAAGTTTTCAACGCCAGAAGATAAAATGAAATTTTGTTTGCTTTGTTTTAGCATGTTTAGGACCCTAATTCAGACGAAAGGAAATTTTTGAAACCCAACTGTGCAAGTGACAAGGCCTTTTATTGACACCAAGAAATAGGTGGTCTGCGTACCCAAGCCATAGAGCATTCGTTAAACGTTAAACTAGTGGCGAGTCAAAATGTTAAGGTGAACATACACAGACCCCAAAAGAAAGGGTGCAATCAGGCGTCCTAGAAATTTAAGGATTGTGATCATCATTCCATAGATTTATATTGCAGTATGTCTAAATGACAATGAGAAACTATTGTGCAAAGAAAGGCACATACATCGGTGAAATTAGATATCAACTTCGTATCCAGCGTTTCATAGGGTGGGAAATGACTTTGACAAGGAAATTGTCAAAACTTCGGGTGTAAAGTGGGCTTCGTTAAAAAATGCCAAAAATTATTTAATATTCTTCGTCGCTTATCTTCTTTTTTGAACATGCTTCTTGTTTTGTTCTTATGCCATGTATAAAATTATAAAATTCCAAGTTCCTAGCATAAACCAGTCTCTACTTTCACAAGCACCTAAAAGTGGTAACGCACAGACGAACAAGGCCAAACCAATATGCACCCCCTCCCCCGCTCCCCCCCCAGCCCCCCCCCCCTCTCCCCCTCACACACACACACTCTCAAAATTGGTCAAAGTTGGGGGTCATAATAAAATTATATTAATGACTGTCTTTTTGCTACTAGGACTGCTTCATATCGAGGACACGCCAGATGCTGAAAAATCGGGTATATTTAACAAGTGTAGTTTTGAAAACTGCGCCGTTTAAATCATAGATCTGACTGATGATACTGGGTTCAAAAACCAGAATGGTTCAAACTGAAAGAAACTGTACTATTCCTTTAATTACATTTACGTTTGTGGTAGGGTCGTTTTCGTGCGTCTATCGGACAGACTTGCTGTTTCACAAAATCAGTCAAGCGGATCGTATGGTTTTCTTTAGGCAGACATACAGACAAGTCTGACAGACATACGCCCCTCGAGCCACCCAGAGTAGGACCAGCACCTTGTCTGACAGCACTCCCGTGGATCGTACAGATAGGTTCGCTCACTGGGATATGCCGCTATATCTAACACAGAAACACAAGAAATATTCAATTTCAATAAATTTAATGATTATAACTTATAAAGAATTTCACGCGATGATGTGATGTGGGATGGAAAATATTCTTAAGAAAATAAATAATAACAATACTCTTCTTACCTTAATTGAAGGAATTAATCTCAGCTGGAAAAGCGGACGCCTATAACGCAAAGTCAGGAGGTCAGGGAGATGTTTCATGCAAGGTTTGATAGCTGTTTAGTCTTGTAGTTGATTAGAATACTTTGACGTAAATGTCGAACTTCGACATAAATATTGACAGGCGGACGGACGAACTGACGGACGAACGGAAAAGCGGATGCCTATGTCGCAAAGTCAGCAGGTCAGGGAGATGTTTCATGCAAGATTTGACGGTTGTTGAATCTTGTAGTTGATAAGAATACTAACTTTGACGTAAATGTCCAACTTCGACATAAATATTGACAGATGGATGGAGAGACGAACGGACAGACGAACGGAAAAGCGGACGCCTATATCGCGAAGTCAGGAGGTCAGGGAGATGTTTCTTGCAAGGTTTAATGGTTGTTTAGTCTTCTAGTTGATTAGAATACTAACTTTGACGTAAATGTCGAACTTCGACATAAATGTTTACAGACGGACGAACGAACGAACGGACGGACGAACGGACGGAAAAGCGGACGCCTATATCGCACCCTGCTACAAGCAGGAGCGACAATAATCATAAATTCGATAGACACAAATGCAAAATTAGGAATTTTTAGACAGACAGACATGGACCCAACATAAGTGGGGTATAATCAGGCGTCCATGCAAAGTAAGCATTACTTGATAAGCACGCTTCGCCCACCATGCATATTAGCCTGAACTGAGATTTAGGAAAATAAGGGAATTAATGTCCTGGGTTTAGAAAGTAATGAAAACGGTAAGTAGTTATTTGATATTTCATCAGTAGTCTGCGTTTGATACACTACACTGCAGAAACTGACTTTACCTCTTAAATAGAAAATATGTATAGTTTGCATTTTCTGTCTACCTTAAGTGCAACGAAATAAAACAAAATTTAAAATCAGCAGATATTACCGCTGGCAACAGCTAATGATGTCAACACATGATACTCTTAAATGTTTTCTACAAAACAAAACCATGAAAGTCCGCCATTTAGAGAGCAACTCATTGTGTATTTTCATTTGAAACCAATTTCTAGCTCTCAAAAGTGCCAATCTATTATAGGATATGTCGATCTTGAAAATGTTTACTGTAATTTGCATGCTTTCACTGCATCTATTGCCAGGCTGAAAAGACTTTTAGTCCTATTTTCACAGAAAAAAAAATTACATATCTCGGACCAGCCGTGTGAGTCTCGTGAAATACATGTATATCCCTCTGCAATTTAGCACCCATGTAGTTTCGTAGTAATCGTTTGTTCATCCATAATATGTTTCCTTCAAACTAGGATCCAGTTATTGTCCCCCGCCTTTTCGAAGAAAATATTAGCTTAACTATACCTAATTTAGTGCCACAGAGGCCTTTCTGTTATTTAAACTTCATCAGTGTGGCTAAACCCCAAAAGTTTGGAAATGAAACGTGTAAAAAGCGAAGGGACGTAGTATTTGGCTTTCCATGGGGCCTGGTGCGTGGTCGGAGTTTGTAATAAGTACCTTGTGAGCGCAACTCCTGCTACAGTTTTATTCGGCTCCTTCTGAAACTTTTCAGGTGTTTAATCATAGTCTGAAGATATGCATGTCCATTTTACAGAATCTTGAAGTTATTTCTTTTACTTTCTTCACATTTTTTAACTTAGACTTTTTTTATGCTTCAATGCTACGAAAGTGTATATGAAGTAGGTACCTTGTGAGCGCAACTTCTCTTACAGTTTTATACGGTTCCTTCTGAAACTTTACAGATGTTTTAATCATGATCTGAAAATATGCATGTATTTTTTACACTAACTTGAAAATATTTTATTTCTATTTTTTACATTTTTAACTGAGACTTTTTATGCTTCAATACTATGAAAGTGTATATGTAGGAGGTACCTTGTGAGCGCAACTACTCCTACAGTTTTATACGGATCCTTCTGAAACTTAACACCTGTTTCAATCATGGTCTGAAAATATGCATGTGCTTTTTACAGATTTTTTTTTTTTTTTTTTTTTACAGAATCTTAAAATAATTTTTTAAACTTTTTTTCACATTTTTAACTTAGGCTATTTTCAAGCTATAATACAAAGAAAGTGTATATGTTGTATGTACCTTGTGAGAGCAACTCCTCCTACAGTTTTAGGCCAATCCTTCTGAAACTTTACAGGTGTTTAACCTATATCCTGAGGATTTGCAGGTGTTGTTTACAGAGCCTTGAAATTATGTTATTGTTTTTTTTGTTTGTTGTTTTTTTTTTTTACTTTGTTCATATTTTTTTTTTATTTTATTGTAATGTTTCAGTTATGATGCCGTTGCTATATATGCCTCCTTCTTTCCTGTTGGTGTCTTATGCGGAAGGTTTCAGGTAATTGAATCAATTCCTGACCATTGCCTTCCATTCTGTTTCATACGTATTGATAGTAGGTACCTTGTGTGTACAACTCCTCTTACAGTAGTGAGTGATTCATAGACAAAAGGGCATCTTGGACCAGGTGTGTCCAGTGTGAAGGGGAGGCCTATGATAGACAACTTGACAAAACTCCCAACGGAATTTGCTTGTTCATGTATGTATTGGACTGCCACAATATGGTGAACTCAAAGGATGAATACAATGAATGTCCAGGTGTATTATCTATTTTCCACATTGATAGTATAATGTATATGGTAAAACCGTAATGCTATAAGACCTTATCTGCACAGCCCTTGCCAATGGTAAGTCCCTGCTAATAATATTCACTATTACTAGTCACTGCAAATAGTAGTAATCCTGTACTAGTCTGTATGACTTCTAAATGTTCATTTCATCTTTGCTGTTCTTTTCTGCTATGCTCTCTTTACTGTTTCTAACGTCATTCTACCTGACAACGACGTTGACGTCCTTAAGCTTAATGTCTAGTGACGTCGACGTGTAAACTAAAGATAAGCAATAAATGGAACTTAATTAAGAAACATGCCTATAAAGGTAAGTTAATTTAGGAATTGGAGATAAGTAGTTGCGGTCATGGTACCAAAGCCGTAATTCAAAATCATTCATCCATAAACGAATGACGAATCAGAATGTTCAGACCAACAGACATGGACCCCAGAACAAAGGGTGTAATCAGGCGTCCGCGGATAGTAAGCATTACTTGGTAAGCAAGCTTCGCCCACCATGCCCATGGGCCTGAACGAAGGAAATATCGGTAGAAGCGTATGTCCGGGATTTGGGAAGTCTACTTATGGCGCGTCACTGGCAAAAACATCAGAAACAATTCTGGAAACTGCCACATTGTAGGGATTGACTAGATCATGATGTCTCCCATAGAACTTCTTAAGTGTTGCTACCAGTTTGGTTTTTTGATACCCCTGGCTCAACAACTTTTGAGTGAGCACTTTCCCACGCTCCATGAAGTCCTGATAATTTGAACAAGTTCTGGCATAACGGATTAACTGTGAAACGTAAACGCCGTATGCTGGTGCAGAAGGGATATTACTGCTCAGGAAAGGAAAGTTAACGATGGGAAAATTGAAGTCATCCCGTTTGTCGTAAAGCCTAGATAAGTTAATTTAGGAATTGGAGATATTCATAAAACTAATATTGTGGATTTCCACAACAGTAGCTTCTCAAATGATTGATACCTATGTCAGTACTTAATGGTACAGATATTATGTTACAGTGTATTAGCCGTAATAGGCACCTATATATTGGGCTATGAAGTTCGCCAAGTCTTCTCTCTCTTTTGTTTAGATGTCACTACCAGATTCTGAAAAAAGGTCTCTCTGAACGTGAATTTTATGACGGCTAAGCCACTTTTAACTTTCAGAAAAAAAGTCGGCAAAACTGATTTTTCTAAACAATTTAAAAAGATTGTCAGTCACTACAAAAAGACAGATTACAACTTGGATATTCTGCAGCAATCTGCATACGTGGTTGCTAACCATTTATGGTAGGTACATATGTGTAACTATTTCCTTCTTTAATTGCAAGATGTCCGGTCCTCAGACCAAATGACAGCTCTCTCCTCCATCTGTTTCTGAAGGTTTGCGCCTGGCTATCAATGTCTGTTGTGTTTTGGCTGCAGATCAAAGACATATCTTCAAGCCCCAACCCACTGGTTAAAGTTTTACGAAGAGGCCGTCATTGAGTCTGAGGCCCGAACCGTCGTCGTGCAATTAAAGAGTGAAGCACAGCCATCAATAAAGATTAGGTTGCAAACTAGGCATGCAGTCTGCCGCATATTATACAGGCTATAGCCAATTCTTTTATTATGGTTAATCAATTTTCTGAATTGCTCCGAAAAGTTATATTTTCTCACAATTTTTCTAAATCTGTACTAAGTCACCGTAAAATTCTAGTTCCGATATACCTTGTTGCGGAAGTGTTTTCAGACTGATGTTATATTTTTCTACCAAGGCACTATGTCTGCGATAAAATTTCGAAAACGCCTTACGAAGTTTTAAATAATGATAGCCCTGCCTAAGATGTTTGGCAGTAGGGGCTTTATTACGGTAACCCTAAAAAATAAAATCGTTACTTACTTACTTATAAAAGTGTGTAATTTTTAATGTCTTCGTCTCTGAAATCGCTTGAGCAATTTTCACCAGATTTCTTACTGAGCCTTCTGTCGAAAGGATATTGACTTTTTTTTTTCAAAATAGTTGCGCGCCACTGAACAAGATGGCCACCATGCCCATATATGGTAAAAACACTTAAAAATCTTCTTCTCCAAAACCAGGAAAGCTTTGAGGCTGAATCTTGGTATATAGCATTGGGGACTCAAGGTCTACCAAGTTTGTTCAAATGATGGTCGTAGGCTGACCTATGACTTTTTAAAGGCAGGTTCAAATTTGCTCACCCATACATTTGTATGAGGAAAATGTTGGAAAATCATTTTCTCAATATATGTATTAAAGACTAATGTGACTAAGTTACAATGTATGATTAAAGAAGTTAAACTGTTTTATTAGCCACCGTCAAAATTTTTGGGGGTTATCTGTCCTTGCCCCTTTGCTACGTACATGTATAAAATCGTAAAATCTTTAAATGTCTTCTTTTCTGAAACCGCTTGAACAATTTTCACCTGATTTCACATGGGGCTTTAGTCGAAAGGATGTTGACAATTTATTCAAATGGGTCCGCGCCATTGAATAAGATGGTTGCCCTGCATATATGGTAAAACACTTAAAAAATCTCCTTCTCCAGAACTAAGAAAGCTTTGAGGCTGAATCTTGGTATACAGATCGGGGATTCAAAGTATACTAAGTTTGTTCAAATGATGATACTAGGATGAGCTTTGACCTTTTTACGGTATGGTCAAATTTGTGTCCTAGTTGCTGTGGCAATACTGGAAGAAGTTGCATGGCATTTGCAGATATGCAATAGCTGTTTTTATCAGGTGAGCGAATCGTGGCCCATGAGCCTCTTGTTTCATTACCGTTTTTGCGATTATATGAGTTTCACATTTTATGTTTCACTGGTGAGGTAAAGGACTCTTATGCGAACCGAATACGGACAGAATATATGTTTATTATTTGGACCTGCATCAGATCTACTGGCTACCTTCTCTTATCACATATTAAATAAATACAATGAAACCTCATCAGAAAAACATAAATGAAATCAGTTGTATGATTACGCTTGGGAATATATACCAGCCACTACGAATTTCAGATAATTTTGCAAAGTTAAGATGGTTTCAAACTTGTATAAATCATCATGCATTAATAACAAATAATTTTCTAAATAAATTCAATTTGATTTAAAGTCAAGTGTGCAGACACTTTGGGGGAAACAATAACACATATTTTGCACTATTCGGGAATCCATCTGTTTTAAGAGAAACAAAAACAATTCTGTAGTGTACAATAGTATACATGTATTTTGCGTGGGTTTGGTTTTCATATCTTTCAGCATTTTTGACACACTGTACAACTCCTGAAATTTATTCTGGCACAGTTACATCGACAAATCTTACATATTCTTAGAAAATGTTAATTTCACTTATTAAATCATTTACAAATCAATTTTATAAAAGCATGTTTTATTTAATGAGCTTCTCCCACCAATGATTAGATGCTTATTATAAAGACGGAGTGTGATAGATTTTCTGTGTATCTACATCTTTGTGGGTTATATGCTCTAATTTTAGTAACGCTTTATGAACATTTCGAAAGATCATTTTTAGTAGTCTGATCCATATATTTTTATTACTGATTGCTGGCCATTGTTATTTTGTAAAGTTCTTCTTATTCGAGTTATTTTAAGAGCTTCAGCACAGGCTTAAAAGTTATCATTCTTAAACCCCTTTCACAATACTGTTTTGCAACAACTTATCAACCGAATATTTCCCCTGTACCACTAGTTGTAATAAATTCTGCCTGATCTTTATCAACTATTTTATCTTTGTCTTCTCCTTGCAAAGGAAATCACAGTGCATATTGTTAAGTCCCTGCAATTTTTTATCATCAGAGTTTGGAAGAGAGTGTAGCAACTGTGTGAACAGAGGCACATGTTATTTTGATAATGTAAGCCTCAAGGTGAAAACAGTTAAGGTTTCACCTGAGTAAAACTGTTTTAAGCCTCGCAGCAGTTTTCCTACTGACAATTCCAAGGCGGTTTCTCTGTTGCAATTCTTTTTTGTTTGTGGGTATGTGGCGTTTGTTTTGTCATTATTTGCTCCTTTTTCTCTCCTTCTTTTGTATTTTTTATGATTGTGGCATTTCCTGTGTATCTTTACTAATATTTTCTATTCCACTGTTTATTGGCAAAATAACGTGCACAAGTACTGGTTAACCGCTAAGAGGACTAAACCTGCCCCCAAAAATTGTGGTTAGGTAGAATGACTGGCTCGACATGATCTTTATAGTGTTGACTGAGCCGTTAAACTCCAAACTATCCAAATTATTGTACTTTTTTCTGTCTTGTTACAAATTAAATGTATCTAAAATACATGTCAGTAATACAACAACAGGAATCTTAAATTTCATAGCACCCCTTTATTCTTTCCATTTTGTCTTTATATTCCAACCTGGCTTTGATCCTATTCATATTGCTTTGTTTTATCTAAGTTAGTTTTCAATCCTGATTGTTTTGAAAATATTTTCAGCTCATTCAGATACACCCGATATAACCGATGTAACATCTGCAAACATCTGCAGCGATATTTTTATTTCCCAGTTGTCAATTTAATATTCTTCCTGCTTTACGGGATCCTAAATCTCACCCCCAGCTTCCACCGTGGTAAAAAGTATATATTTGGTCGGTCCACGCGTGAAGGATTTCAAGTCGTCTATGATTCATTATGGGCAACAAAACAATTCAAGTTGAGACAGACCTTCTTGCAGAATTGTTTTCAAACCAACGTTATATTTGGACATTAATTCAGAATGACGGTGATAAAACTTATAAAATAGTTTACGTGGTTTATGATAATGGTATTCTTGCTTAAAGACACATATTCTGTGCCTCTTGGCTGGGGTAGTCCATCATGATTGCATGCAATATACAGCCCTGATAGTGATGGCTCACATCAAAGGCTAGTCTTATCTAAGTGATTATGAAGTGATTATCACTGTCTGAAGTCTATTTAGGTGGGGCCAGAAACACGCCTACCAAAGGAATGAATGCGTAACCACCGGTTAAGAACGTGAATCAATTAGATCGACATCCGGTTAGGGATAAGATGACTCAAAAAGGTAAACAAACTTTGCATTTCCTGTGTTTCATGAGCGATATAAATGTTTTGAAGAAATTATTAAAAAAACTGGGAATTACATTCAACTGTCCATTGATATTGGCGTCTGTGGAGTAAACCTCAGACCACCTACTTCACGCATATTGGCTGAATTATTTTTCGCATGCTGAAGATGTACCGAAAGGCATAGAAAACACGTGGTAATTCGTGGTGTTTTTGTCCTTTATTTAATTTTGCGCTTTGCTAGAAGTTCAACATATCATCACGCACATACGATAGACACATGTGGTTATTTGTGTTATGGATATTTTGGTTGTTAATGCAGCATTGTCGAAAAGTCGCCACGGGAAGGGTCGAAAATGGCTGGTTACGCATAAGATCTATATAAATAATAACAAAACTTACAGCTATAAATCGGGTCTGATTTCACCTCCACGTCTCCAAGAACACACGAAGCTTGTTCTACGGAACCATTTTTAGCCAACCTGATAAGCAGTGCACTGTTGATTCGGAAATAACATAGTATTTAATGCAAACATCTTCAATCTCCAGAATCATAGTGTATAATGACTTTGTTTGTGTTTTCACACCTATTCAATAGCCCCGCAATTGTCTGAAATGAAATTTAACAGGTTTTGGATTTTTTTCTGCGAAGAAGTGCTGATCTGCCTAGTTTTGCTGGTTAAGCATTAGATTGTCTGGTTATGAATTCGATGACCAAAGGAGAAAAGCACACCGTTTGTAAATGCCAGCAATTTACTACAATAACAGATGGTCTACCTATGATATGTAAGGTGTCGTGAAATCATCAGATGCAGAAAGTCATGGTGAAAAAAGGTTTTCTCGACAAGGCTAATGAAATACTGGATTTCAAGCTTATTTGACCGAATGGAGCATCAATTCATATATCAGAGGTTATTATTCGCTTCTGTAGAAAACAAAAAGGCCATTTTGCGTTTCATAATGGCGCATAACCTTATATCATTTTTCTATGGTAAAGCATTTGAGAACCCGGTTAAGCTTTAGAAACTCGATGAATGTGTAGAAATGCGGTAAAGTGAAGTACAAATGATAATATATTTGCAAGATCATAGCGTGCCTGTTTGACAAGTCTAGCTTTTTCTGACATTTTGGCATGTGATGAAGATGCTAGATTTGGGATTTAAGGGTTTCTGGTTCGATCGCCGGTCAGAACAATCGACGGCAATACTTTCTTAGCAGGTCTATGTCACTCCATACTACATTTGAAAACAAATTATTTGCATCGTTGTCTGTAAAAGCGACGGTTTATTTAGCCTCAGATGTTGTAATTCGTTTGATCTGTGCATATTATGATTATTTTGTACCGAGTTCAGGCTTACTGTTAATCGTTGCCAATTACAGTTAGTTGATGAGCTAGAAGACTTTCAAGCAAACTCAACAACTAATTAAGACATGTTTATTCATTTTGACCACTGAGAGTTTGCTTTGGGTTCCCACAATTGCAATGTTGTTGTTCACTGTTACGTTTTTGTTTTGTTTTTTTTTTTGTGTGTGTGTTCTTTCTCTTTTTTTTTGTTTGTTTTTTTTTTTTTTGTTTGTTTTTTTTTTTTTGTTTTTTTTTTGTTTTATCTATATTCGTCTTTCAAGATTGTTTTTTCAGGGCAGAACTAAGATGGTACTTGCTCATAGTTTTTTTTTTTTTTTTGTTTTTTCCGAATCACCTTTGAAGTTTTATTGACCTCATTATCCAGAGGCGGGGATGGGATCATCTGAATTTACCGGCTACATACTCGTAGGCTAGAGGCTAGTATCTAGTGTTCACACCACCTAAAAACAAGATTGCCCTGGGTAATACACCGGGTATTTATGGGGTGCAATCTTGTTTTTAGATGGGGTGAACACTAGACGCGTTTCAAAGCATATTACGAATACTATCACTAAATATATGAAATAACCTAAACTAGAAGTGAAGATAAAAATTGGTAATATCTTAGAGGTAAGCTAAAGATAAACATTGGTAATATTTGGGGGTAAGCTAAAGCATAAAACTTTTTGTGGGGGTTTGCGGATACACCAGGTATTTTGGATGGGGGAGGGCAATCTTGTTTTTAGGTGGTGTGAACACTAGAACATTGCAATTGCGGGAACCCAAAAAAATCAGTGGACATAATGGATAAAACATTTCTTAATTTCTGAATTCCTAGTTTTTAGAGTTGTCAAAAAGAAAACAAAAGAAAATCAGATTTTTTAATCTATTTTTTTATTTACTTTTATTTATGTATAAGGTAAAAGATGAACATGATGATCATGATGAAAAGAAGTCTTGGTTTACACAGATAATACATTTTGATTGGTTTTATGTTGTTGTTTTTACAAGTGTCATAAAGTGTCTTTGTATTTGATGACAATATTGTTTTGGTCACACCTTACTTCAAACTTCATTTTTTACAGTGTGTTACAATATATATCATTTATTTGTTTAGCAGGTGTCATAAAACCATACAGTTTTATTGGGTTGTATTTTGAAGGTTACGACATATTCAAAAGGTAATAATTTGTAGTTTGCAGAAGCCCATATTGTAATTTCTATTTTCTTGGTGAAACACAGAAAAAAGAAAAAGAAAATGTCAACACAAAAGATAACACAGAGGTTGACCCAAGAACAGAAAGATGCTATTATACAGTTCATAATAATAGTGGATTAAATGTTTAATTCCTGATTAAAAATAAATATAAAAACACCTATCTAAGTGATTTTATATAAATAAAGATACACTTGTTTATAAACCGTTTTAATCTTCAAATTCTATACTGCATCAAAATGGTTTCAAATGGATAAATCGATAAAAACTTATTTTATACTTCTAGCCATTTATCTTCTGCTCAAAAATGATTTCCCCATATATGGTCCCTACCTGTTTGAGAGCCATAGGTCACCACAGATGTATGATCTGTTACCTGCATATTTTACAAATAGGTTATTAGGATGTTACCCAATGGAATATGTGTCTTTAAGAAGTTTAGCATTTAAAATGTTATTTCGAGTACTAAAGTGACTTGACTAGTTACTCTTGTAAAACGAATTAACTGAGAAATACAGATACCATAGGATGTAGCACATCGTCATCCAAAAATGGACAATTTACATGATCAAAATCAGTCAGTTTTAGATGAGATTATCATAAATTTAGGTAGATATTATGTGTCATTAGATATTGATAAATTTGTCTCCAGAAACGGTGTTTCGGTGTCAGCGGTATTAGTTTTATTTGACTGTAGTTCTTCTGGATAAATATTATCAATCATATGTTCAAAATATTCGTAATAATATTTTAGAAAGTCATTTAAATATGGAGACGTTGAATTGAATACTTCAATAGAGTTGGCCTAATTTTCGTGAGAAAGCGGCAATATAAAGTCTCTTTCGTAACAATAATCTGAAATAAGGGGGCACGATTTGTACCCGTAGGTATACCAATAATTAGTTAGTATAATTTAGTACCAAACCAAATATATTTTCAAGAAGAAAGGAAAACGCCTCTCAAACCTTCTGATAAGACAACGTATAATGTTTGTGGTCCTCACAGGTAAACAAAAATCAGTTTCTCATTATCTGCAAGTTAAAGAGAATTTTCTCTTTAGAATGTTCTTTCAATCAAATCAAGAAGTTCATCTTTAATTAGCTTATGCGACAGTGCTTTCTGCAGCGTGGAAAATCATATGTAGAGAAAAACTAAACGCATGGAAATATCTAGATTTAAGTTTAAAAACCACACCGGAATTTTTATAGACCAAAAACGATTTTTATCTGGTCCTTCAAATATTGTCTCATAGTATTTAACTACATGCTTTTTAATTGTAGTAAGACAAGATCTTAATAAGTTTTTGAGTTCAGTCGTAGTTCATGACCTAGTATTTGCAATAAAGCGTGTATTATATGGTCTGTTATGGACTTTTGGTAACCAATACAACGTAGGAAGCTTATTCTGATTCTCTAAAATATTAACTGCGAAACCTCGTCCTTAATTCTCATGCAAATTAAAACATATCTTAGGTCTCCATAGGGGTTCTCTATCTCATCAGTGAAACAGTCAAGCTTCGAGCGAGTAAAACTGGTTAAATCCCCCGGTAGGTTGTTTTTCTACTGACCATTCCAAGGCAGTTCTCCTATTGCAGTGCTTCTTTGTAAGTGCGTCGGTGGTTTACTCTACTGACCGTTCTAAATGTGCTAGTCTTACTCTTTGTTGCTTTGTGGTTTATTCTACGAGGCGATTTGTTTTATGTCTTACCTTGTGTTATTTTGTTCTTGTGTTTTTCAGTCCTTTTAGCATTGCGATTACTTCGCTTGGGGAAGAGTGAGCTAATCTTAGTGCTTTTCGTACGTTTGTTCGATTTGTGCTTGTTTGGATTTGTCGGTTTCCTCTTCCTCTTAGTGTCTGGGAAGGGCTGCGGTTTGTGATTGTGGCACTCCCTGGACTTTTCTCTTACTTTTTTTCCATATGTAGTATTAAAGCTAGAGCCTTGATATTTGGTATACTGATTGTTTTGTTATTGTTTGTTCCCCATCTCTCTTTCTTTTGGTGCCTCGGGGTGTCTGTGCTTCGTGATTGTTGCGTACCCGGGTATCTTCACTTATATACAGCTATAAAGATCACAACTGTGTAATTAAATTTAGTTGATACAGGGACTGGTTTCGATTCTGTACCTTATCTAGCTCATTGCATCCACACTCCACTCAGAATTCGTTTAGGTCAAGGTCGTGGACAAGAAATTTTACTCTTTTTTTCGGAAACGCAATATCGCCCAAATGCCTTGATGTATTGATACTTGGACTGCTGTTAGTTACAGGTTAAAATTATATCTAGTAATGACACTCTCATGTCATGATATCGAGGTCATTGACATAGGAAGTTTATCTTAGACGTTTTGCTTAACGTTTTCTAAATACTTCCGTGTCCCTTTAATGCATGTATGTACATGTATCAAATTCGTACTTAGATTGTTGCAAAATACTGGTGCAAAATACTTGTTCAAAGATGTATCCTTTACAGACACTTCCCTCCCTCAGTGACAGTCAGATAAATGTCACACTAAGAGAAATTTTACCTTTACCTTTTAACTTAATTATGATTACAGCATTTGTAACAAAGCTGCTGTTCTAGCGAGCTACGCTGCCGTGCGATTTTAATTCTTATAGTGCTTTGGATGACTCTTTAGCAGGATTCCAAATGAATGACGTTAAAGATTTATAAGTACCATTTCAATGTTACAGTTGGAGAACAGTTGAATTTTTAAGTACTTCTGTATTAAGAGTAGCATCGGGGCCCAGGGTGAAGTTGGCTAGCTCTAAAAGTGCTTTAAAACCCTTGGTGGTTTATTCTACTGACCGTTCTAAGGCGGTGGTCCCGGTGTTAGTCTTCTCTTTGTTTCTTTGTGGTTTATTCTATGAGGCGATTTGCTTTAAGTCTTGCCTGGTATTATTTTGTTCTTGTGTTTTTCAGTCCTTTTAGCATTGCGATTACCTCGCTTGGGGAAGAGAGCTAATCTTAGTACCTTTCGTACGTTTGTTCGATTTGCGCTTGTTTGGTTTTGTCTGTTTTCTCTTCTTCTTGGTGTCTGGGATGGACTGCGGCTTGTGATTGTGGCACTCCCTGGACTATCTTATTTGATGGTGCAACGTAACGTTTATTTAAAAGAAGCAATATCTAAAACTAATGTTTAAACATGCATTGATATTAAACACACACACTGATATTAAACACACACACAAACACACACACACACACACACACACACACACACACACACACACAGAGGGCGAGCACTTCCTTAAGGGAGAAAAACAAGACTGTACGATTTTAGAGCTTGGTCCCTGTAAAACTTTACAGTTTCAGTAATAGCTCTGCACTGGGTATTTGGAATTGAAGAAAATTGTGTAAAGTACCCGTTTGCAAATTTGAGTTTTTTTTGTGATAACTGGTCGTTATTGCCTCTTTTCTAAACCAATGTTTGTTGTTTATCTGACTTTGAGGTTCGAAATAATTTACCCATGTTTCATCTGTAAGAAGTTCATTAAACCTCCTTTCAAATGCATTTTTTCTTATCCGAATTATCTCTCATTTTAGAGTTATTTCCCTTCTAATAAAATAACACTAGAATCTCGTTAGCATGATATCTCAAAAAGTATTAAAGCTAGAGCCTTGATATGTGGTATACTGATTGGGACTGAGGAGGAAATTACCTGATTAAATTTTCAACCAACTAAGTGAAATGTTGTAAGAGTAATGGCCCTTTGCAATTTTAGGCTATTTAATATTGTTGCTTTCGTGTGCATAGCATAAGTTTAGAACCATGTATGCTAATGTTTTGAAATGTCACATATGGATTCCTCATGAAAAAATAGGTGACCTGTATTTTTTTCTTATCCAAGCTATCTCCCATTTTAGAATTATTTCTCTTTTAATAAAATAACATTGAAATCGGGTTAGCAAGATATCTCAAAAAAGTATTTGAGCTTGAGCCTTGATATTTTGTATACTGATTGGACTGAGAAGGAGATCATCTGATTAAATGTTCAACCAATTAAATGCAATGTTGTTAGAGTTATGGGCTTTGCAAGTTTAGGCCATTTAATGTTGTTGCTTTCTTGTGCATAGCATAACTTTAAAACCAGGTATGCTAATGTTTTGAAATTTCATAAATGAATTTCACATGAAAAAATTGGTGACCCGTTTTTTTTTCTAATCCGAGTTATCTCCCATTTTAGAGTTATTTCCCTTTTAATAAAATAACATTGAAATCTCGTTAGCAAGATATCTCAAAAAGTATTTAAGCTAGAACCTTGATATTTGGTAAATTGATTGGAATTGAGGAGGAGATCACCTGAATATTTAGAACCAACTAAATGAAATTTTGTTGGAGTTCTGGCCCTTTGCAATTTTAGTCTATTTAATCTTGTTGCTTTCACGTACATAGCATAAGTTTAGAACTATGTAAGCTAATGTTTTGAAACTTCATATATGGATTCCTCATGAAAAAATAGGTGACCCGTATATTTTTTCTTAACCGAATTTCTCCCACTTTATAGTTATTTCCCTTTTAATAAAATAACATTGAAATCTCGTATATTTGTACTGTTGTTATCGCCATGGGCAAGCAGTGTTGGAGTCAAGCAGTGTTAGAGTCAGGCAGTTGGGGGCATAGTGTTTTACAAAAACCAGCTCTAGTTTGTGGAAAGTTGGGGTACCTACATTGCACACACCTTCTTTATTATTTTTCATGAGTTTAGTCAGAATTTCATGAACACTTCCCGATGAAATAACTGTAACGTAGTCGAGCGGTCTAGCCTTACTATTTCAACATACAACAAATACAAATATCTTTAAAATCTCAAATGCCTTAAAGAGTGGCTATAAATAATTTTCCTTGGGCTACCTTGCCAAATGATTAGAGAAAGAAAATAAGTACAACTAATAGGATTTGAATCATTTATAGGTTTGATTAAAAGACAATGATTTGCAATGGTTTGAAATATGAAATAAACTACCTCTAGCAACTGTCACAGTCAACGAACGATGCTTCTACAATGCAACCAATACAATATTTACTTACAACCAATGGTTCGTTAGCGCAATGCTAAACAAACCTTTTCAACAACAACAACAAAATAACCCTGAGTGCGATACTGAAAGGTTATATATCTAAACTATCTTCTCTATCCCCAATTACCTTTTCTTCTCATCAACTCATATTTCGCGCGTGTGGCATCCCTTATATATAGGTGGAATTTTCCATTTATTATTGACAGGGGTGTCTGGTAGGACTAATATACATTTATTTAGAATTACCGACGTAGTTACTAATTGAATCTTTCTGCAAATAAGTTATAATAAAATTGAATGTCTTACTTTAATTTTCTATTGACACATTTCTTAAAATTCTGATTAATTACCCGTCCTCAAATTAATATTATTTATCTAATAAAGAGATATTACCTTACGTTGATTGGTTTCAAGCTTAATCTTATAACAGAATTGATTAATTTGTGAAACGGGTACCAACCTTCCAAAATCGGATACTTCCGCTATTGTAAATGTTGTTGAAAAAATAGCATTATCGGGTGGGGAACCGAGGATTTTTTCGTTGATTTTACAGAGGTGAGTGTGTTTTTGAAAGTTCTGTATAGGCTAGACTACTTAGTTTTTGTTGATTCTATTAAACGATTATTTTATTTTCAATGTAGTGAAGGTTATTTCCATTTTAACTGTACAAGTATTGGCTTAATAAAAACAGCTTCCTAGCAGAGTATCCATTATTGTCACATAACCACTTATGTAGCTGTAAATCTCGAGATTCTGCAATAGCAGCAATATTATCACAGGATGCTGACGTTTTAATCTTGGACTCCAGATTCATCCTTACCCGCCTATAAACAGTGGTTTTGGATAAGGAAGTTTCATTATAAACATTATTAAATTCTTGCAGAATCTGCTGGTATATTCAGAGAACAACGCATCTTTATGAAAACACCGCATCTTTACGCATCCTTCCTAGCTGAGCCGAGCCTCCATGCTAAGCACCAGTGTATACGAGTGCAGTGTGTTAAAATGCTTGTTATTCAGCTATAACAAAACCAGTTATGTTGAAAGTTTCAATGAACATGACTGTTATAATCCCCTAGAAGTCATGAAAAAACAAAACAAAAAAAAAAAAACAAAAAAACAACGTGCTAATAGTTTCTACTGAAGCGTGTTAGTCTCATTTTTTTTCTGAATTCCCATTTATTAGCTAGTGTTGAACTTTTGAACTTTGGTAGTTTTAGCTTATAAATTTATTAGCAGAGTGGACCAATAATGGTTTCTACCGTATAATTTTATAATTTAATGTTTTGCGTGTAAATGATAATTTAGTTAATATTGAATATTATTAAAACTTTTAATTGTATAGTTTCCTGTTATTTGTAAAAGATATGTAAACACGCGATTCTAAAGTGAATCCACGTCGTGTTCTTTAAACTGATGTATTTCAGAAACTTTACCGAGGTCTCTTTGTTGTTTCATTGTCTGATAGATTTTTTTTTAAAGAAAATCATTAGAATTTAATAAAGTTGAACAGACGCGAATTAAAGGACTATGTTTAATTGGGGCCAGTCTGTTTCAACAATCTTAGTGATTGCCATTGTTTTACTACAGCAAACTATGCTTCTAAGAACAAATAATACTGTGTCTATGTCGACAGTTTTCTGAAAAACGCTAACTCTATTGCTTTTAGTAGACAAACGAATTAAGATGTATCTCCTAATCCGATTTCTCTAATAGATTCAGCAGTTTCTTCCTATTACGTGAAGAGGAAACATATGTACGCAAATTGATTCTTAAATTTGTAGTCTGTGATGAAAATAGTTGACGATTGTTTAGGAAAAAAATCACCTTTTTCCACATCATAGATCAGCCTGCGCAACAGTGCAGTAGGATAATAATAGCTTCACCATTCTCTGTTTGTATTCTACTGCATCCCTGTGTTGTTCATGTGCAGAGAGAATAGACATCGAGCGTCCTAGCAGTGTGTCCAAATGCTATTGCTGGATTCGCACAGAAAAAATATTCGTTTTCCCAAGGCGGACCACAGTTATCATTTAGACTAAGTTGTCTGGCTATTACAATTCTAAAACGTCTTAATCCTAGGTCAGTCTCAGTTTAAGGGTCTTACGTTCTTTACAGAAAAAATAAACTAATAACAGAAACATTTCAATTTAGTTCGGACACATGCACACTACTCTCTTGAGACCAATAAGTGATATTTTTTCTTATTTTCTCAGAAAATAAGGCCTGGCATGTCACGTGAAATATGTCTGTTGGAGACGATTCATTTTAAATGCCACACTCTGGTTCCTGTGAATAAAACGAGAAAAACAAAATCGTTGATCATGCTAAGGAGACCGGACACAATGGGAAGTTTTTCCACCACTTTTAATAGGGGAGTTTGTTTTTTTTTTTAATTCTGTCTTTTCCGGCACAAGAAGTCCCTTCTGAAAAGGGATCATCTATTTTAAAGTAGAATCGGTTTCGTGGAAACAAAAACAATTTTCATGGAGACAAAAACAAAGTAACTGTCACTGTGATGAAACAAAGACAAACTACGACCGCAGACAAATAAGGTCAGACTTCAACTTTCTATCAAACGTTTAAGGACCGTCATTTATTGTGCGGCCCCACCGTCCGTCGTGCAATTAAAGAGACTGTATCATTTGTTCGGATTTATGCAAAAATCATGAAGAGTGCATAAAACAGTAAAAAATCACTAAGTGCAGATGTCCTTTTTAGTACTGTTTGTCTCCAAAATGCGAACACCATATACATTCTAGTTATTCTACATACTTCGACCAATTACGCTTAACGGAATGGTATATAGTGATTATTACATGACAATTTTCATATCATACCCCCATATCAAGCCGAGACACCCATATCATATGGGTCTCGAGGGTTGATATGCGGTATGATATGAAAATTGCCATATCATAATCAATTTATCATACATTTTTCTTTCTGACAAGTTTGCCTATTTGATATCGTATGCTCCGAATGTGGTGATATGTTTGTTGTTGTTTTTTTTTGCCCGGGCAAAAAAGCCGTATCACCCACGTGACCTGGCGATATGTTCTGTTTTGCCCGGGCAAAAAATCCGTGTCACCCACGTGACCCATTATCACACCTTTTGCGCTCCACAAGATCTGTGCTTGAAAGCCATGTTAGTATTACATATGCAAAATGAACATATTTTCTAGTAAATGTATAATAATATTAAAAATCAACATGGATGGTCGAGTGTCTGAATATCCGTTACGTTTTAGAAGACCGATTTTTCGAAAGACAAACAGTCCGCAGGTCAATGAATTTTGTGCACTAAGTTAATTCAGCAAGATTCCTAAAACAAAAACAACATGTTACTGACAAAAATACAT
The DNA here is from genome assembly GCA_964016985.1 of Anodontia alba. NCBI lineage: Eukaryota > Metazoa > Mollusca > Bivalvia > Lucinida > Lucinidae > Anodontia > Anodontia alba. The sequence goes on along the minus strand of OZ024826.1, from coordinate 65,987,925 downwards.
GTCTTCTTCATCGTTATGACGTAGGTTGTAGGGGGGTGATTTAACCTTGAGTGGATTAAGCACTAGCAATGCAGTGGTTATGATATATCCTGGCATTTCATAATGATATTTTAATTGTTCTGGAAAATCAGACTTCCGAGTTGGTAAACTAAATTACAAACAATTTTACTCAGTAAACTAAACCACAAACAATTTAACTCAGTAAATTTAATCACGAACATTTTTACTGAGTTAGTGCACTACGTCCCGCACAATTTTACTGGGTTAGTAAACTAAATCACCATTGAACCTATCTGTCGATAGTATTATGTTTGTGGTCTTGCTTGGAGATACTTCAGACGTTAAGGGTGAGAATTGGTCTTGGTTTAAGGTTTAAAAGCTTCCAGCATTCTGCTATTAGTCGTTTCAAGGCTGCATTTCTGCTGCAGTTTCTGCTTGTTCGTTCTGTTTTCGATTTGTATTATCAGTTTATGTTTGCTATGTTGAGCCATTTTGAACTATCATTTCGTGTCATTCAACCCTTGTCCGATACCATAAAAAGGCTGCTTTCCGTGATTTCGGCCATCTCCATTTGGGCATCTCCATATTTATTCTTTTAGGTAGCCTGTCTTTAAAGAGTTATTTTTGCAAGTCAATGTTAATTTTTAAATATTAATGCAAAGCGCGAATAATAAAAATTAGAAAATGGTTGACGAAGTTTATGATACCAATACCAATCTTTCGGAAATATAGCCGCAGCAATTAAAAGTTTCTGTTGGTATAACAGATAACAGGAAGTTTTGTACTGTAAGTCAAATATTTTATTCACAAACATCAAGATCCACTGAAAAAATCCGGTTTATGAGCTAAAAGTATTTAATAACGACAATGTATGCGACGATGGCGTTTAAAATTTTACGTTTTAGATTTTTGCATACAGAAAAGTAAACGTATTTTGTCATTGTGCAGAGAAATACAATATTTTACACGTCATAGAATGTAAGTTTAGACTTATGAAATGTAAGAATCACCATTAACATAGCAGGTATATAATGATTGTTGATAGACCCACAATGGTTTTCAATGTCGCTTGGGGCTGAATACTTCATTGAATTATACGTTCTTTCCTTGTACAGAGCCTCTGATATGCAATCACCTTATCACCACCACAAACTGACTAAACTTCCGTTGAATCGGGCGTAATACAATAAAACATTGGACATGTGACTTAAACCGTTGGGCTTCAGTGTACGGTTACGTTATAGAGTGAGCAAACTAGACACTCTGCTACACTGACATACTATACTGATTTATGAAACGGAAGTTAATTTAAAACCTCACAACCAAAACGAACAAATAAACAAAAGGAACAAGATGGTCCAGTTTTGCTCAGATGAGCTCCTAAGATGTCGGTATGTATCCCAGAGGAAAAAATGATAAAATCAAGGGTATGCATGCAACATTTTTCAAATACAAATATTGTATAGGGAAGCAAATTCAGTATTGTCAACTTAGAAAATGAAGTACCAATAAATCAAGAATAGGTAGATAGTAAGCGTAAAGAGCTTCATCAGGACCCAGGGTAAAGTGCTACCCGTAAAACTGCTTTAACCTCCCGCCCCCGCCCCAATACCCAGGTGATTTATTCTACTGACCATTCTAAGGCGGTGGTCCTGGTGTTAGTCTTACTCTTTGTTGCTTTCTGGTTATCATACGAGGCAATTTGATGTATGTATTACCTTGTGTTATTTTGTTTTTGTGTTTTCCGTCCTTTTAGCATTGCGATTACCTCGCTTGGGGAAGAGAGAGCTAATCTTAGTGCTTTTCGTACGTTTGTTCGATTTGCGCTTGTTTGGTTTTGTCTGTTTCCTCTTCCTCTTGGTGTCTGGGGAGGGCTGCAGTTCGTGATTGTGGCACTCCCTGGACTTTTCTTTGACATTTTTTAATGATATAAGACAGGATAAAATGGAAAGCGTAAAAATAAGATCAAGTGTAAAATGGATAACAGAAGGAGAAAAAGTCACCAAATATTTTTGTATCCTTGAGAATAGAAATGTTATCAGTAAGAGTATGAATAGAAGAAGAAAAAAGAAATGGCAATATTATATAATACAATTCGGAAATTTTAAAGGAAACTATGTTATTTTATAAAGGGTTATATGCAAAGAAAACGGTTCAGGGTGTAGATTTAAATAATATGTTACATGGTTATGGCAAACCTCAAGTAGAAGAAAGGGATAAAGAAAGACTAGAAGGGCCAATTACATATGAAGAACTTTTAAAGCGTTTTAACAGCTAGCCAGCTAGTCCAGGGAGTGCCACAATTACAAACCGCAGCCCTTCCCAGACATCAAGAGGAAGAGGAAACCGACAAAACCAAACAAGCACAAATCGAACAAACGTACGAAAAGCACTAAGATTAGCCCTCTCTTCCCCAAGCGAGGTAATCGCAATGCTAAAAGGACTGAAAAGAACAAGAACAAAATAACACAAGGAAAGACATAAAACAAATCGCCTCGTAGAATAAACCACAAAGCAATTTTGAATTTTGTGTGTTAGGAATCACTTTCCCCAAAGATCTTAAGGATATTTAAAACTGAATTATAAAAGTAAAATAGAAGAAATGAAGAAGCTATTTTTAAACTGGTCTAAAAGAATCTTAACCCTAACTGGAAAAAATATTGTGTTTTTGAAAACAAATGAATTTTGTGTGTTAGGAATCACTTTCCCCAAAGATCTTAAGGATATTGTAAAACTGAATTATAAAAGTAAAATAGAAGAAATGAAGAAGCTATTTTTAAACTGGTCTAAAAGAATCTTAACCCCAACTTGAAAAATAATGGTTATTAAGAGCTTAGCATTGTCTAAAATTAACAATTTGATTTTAGCATTACCAAATCCTTCGGAAAAAATTGAGGATATTCAAGATATGTTTTACAATTACTTGTGGGATAAAGGTCCAGATGAACTAAAACGGTGTGTGGTCTGTCAAAATTATTATAAGGGAGGATTAAGAATGGTGGATGTAAAAATATTTATGGAGTCATTAAAATTAACTTGGATCCATAGAATTTTATTGAAAACAAATAAATATTTTACTCTTATCACAGAACTATACCCCAGTACAAATTAAAGTGTTATGTTTGGTAATAACTAACTCGAAGACAGAAGGATTCGGATAAATAATTGCTTTTGGAATAATGTTGTAAATAGTTTCAAAACTTTTGGTACAATTGCTAAACCTACGAATTGGTATGAATGTTTAAGTGTTCTATTATGGTGCGATAATAATATAATAATAATAGTTCGTCTGTCATTACTAACAGTGACCAATCTTAATCACATGCGAGAAATGCTACTGTTTGTGTGTTCTAAGATGGCTGATTAGACCAATTCTAGCTCTAAACTGTCTGTTGCAGATAGAACAACAGAGGTCAGATCAGGACAGCTCTGTTGGTGATGCCTGAGCTCTGGCTTTGCGCTGTGCACGTTTCTGCTCGAATTCGCTGATTCGTTTTGCCTCAGATTCACTAGCACCTCTTCTGATGACGCCTCGCCACTTTGCTCGGCCCTGTGCAATTTGTTCCCACGACTCTGTTGGTATGTTGAAATCCTTGAGGGAGGCTTTGAGGGTGTCTTTGTATCGCTTCTTTTGACCACCATGGGAGCGTTTGCCCATTTCTAGTTTTCCATACAGGATTTTCTTTGGCAAACGTTCCTCAGGCATCCTGGTAACATGACCTGTCCATCTTAACTGTGCTAGTTTCAGAAGAGTATGTGCACTCTGAATCCCTGCCATTTTCCGGACTTCTGTGTCTGGAATCCTGTCTTGCCACTTATCTTTAAAAGTTTCCTAAGGCAGCTTGTATGGAAATGGTTCAGTTTTTTTGGCGTGCTGTTGGTAAACGGTCCACATTTCGCATGCATACAATAGTGTTTGCAGCACCACAGCTTTGTAGACTTTCAGCTGTGTGTCAAGCCTGATTCCGCTTCGATCCCAAACACTACGTAACGTAACGTAGTCGGCCAAATGCTGCACTAGCTTTGGCAATCCTGGCATTGACTTCATCATCAATGTGCACGACTCTTGACAATGTGCTTCCAAGGTAGGTGTCTACCACTTGCAATCTTTGACCTTTAACTGTAATGGTGGGCTCCTTGTAAGGCTTGCCAGCTGCTTGTTGATAAACCACCTCGGTCTTTTTGATGCTGATCGTAAGGTCATAGCTGTCACAGGAGTCAGATACTTGATTTAAACGTTTTTGAATCTTCTCTTCTGTTGGAGCACCCTTTGCCATGTCATCAGCAAAGAGGAACTCGTCTAGCACCTCTTTCTGTACCTTGGATTTGGCTTGCAACCTTCTTAGGTTGAAAAGCTTCCCATCAAAGCGATACCTAATAGGTATACCATTGTCACCATCCTGGAAAGCAGCTGTGAGCATGGCAGAGAACATCATGCTGAACAGAGTTGGGGCTAGTTCACAGCCTTGCTTGACACCATTTGTCACAGGGAAAGGATCAGAAAACTCACCATCATTTTGGACCCGGGCAAGCATACCATCGTGGAACTGCTAACCATTGCTATGAACTTGGTCGGACAGCCAAACTTCGCCATAATTTTCCAAAGACCCTCACGACTGCTTTCATAAGGTCAACAAAGGTCATGTTGAGGTCCATGTTCTGTTCCTGGCGTTTCTCTTGGAGCTGCCTTGCTGCTGTGAAGATCATGTCAATTGTTCCTCCGTCCTTTCTGAATCCGCACTGGCTTTCTGGTAGAAGCCCTGACTGTTCAAGTTGTTCATTCAGTCGGTTAAGTAGAACTCTTGCAAGGACCTTCCCAGCAATTTACAATAAAGAGATGCCACGATGATTATCACAGAACTAAGGATTCCTTTTCCGTTTGAATAGGTGGATAATTGACGCATCCTTGAATTCTTGAGGGATGGCTTCTTTTCTCCACATAATATGAAATAACTCTGTCATCTTCTTTGCAGCTGGAGTTCCTCCTGCTTTGTAGATCTCAGCAGGTATCAACAGACTACCACAGGTAGAATGTAATCCGCTCAATCTGATCCTGGAGCCTTGCCAGCTGACAGAAGTTTTATTGCTTTCACTGTTTCAGAGACGGTTGGGAACTCGTCAAGCAGCAGATTACATTCTACCTGTGGTAGTCTGTTGATAGCGTCATCACTGATAGATGATGGCCGATTAAGAACAGTCCATCTTTTCAAGATAGCTTCTTTGTCAGTTCCATCTGTACTGAGAAGACGGGTGGTTCCTGACCTCTAGGGACGATAAACTGTCTTTATCACATCAAAAAACTTCTTCATATCCTTTCTATCTGCAAAGGACTGGATTTCATCTGCCTTACTGCTCAGCCAGGATTCTTGCATATCTCTAAGCCTAGTCTGGACTGTCTTGCATATATTTGAATATGCCGCCTTATTGGATACTGAACTGGTATCAATAAGGTATGACTTGTGTTTTTGGTGTTTCCCTTCAAAGGTCCCTGGATTTCTTCGTCATTCTCGTCAAACCAGTCTTGGTGTTTACGAGATACTGGTCCTAGGGAATCCATTGCTGAAGAGTGGACGGTGTATCTGAAGACTGACCAGTTCTCTTCTGGATCATCTGAACGGAGTTTCATTGCATCTGATCGGCTGCAGATATCATTGATGAAGGCTTCTTTCTCGCTGTCTTGTTTCAGCTTGGAGACATCCAGTCTCTTTGGCACTTTCTTGCCTTGTGGTCTCCGTGCAAGCTGAATGCGCAGGTTCAGTTTGCTGACAACAAGCCTGTTATCTGTCCAGCAGTCTGCACCACACATAATCTTTGTCACTCTGACATCCTGTCTGTCCTTCCTTCGTACTATGACATAATCAATGAGACGCCAGTGTTTGGAGCGAGGATGCATCCATGACATCCAGGAACCTCACTCTCTCGTCCTGACCTAGCTGAATCTAGAGGCAAGACAGTGTCAAGACATCTGGAGCAAAGCTTGGATGCAGTGGGTGACCATGTCTTCTTTAGTGCCTTGTCATGCTCTGCATGCTCCACACATGCCGCTGCATCGCCGTTTGGGCCGTTGAATCAGAGAAATGATATCTTCCGCCCAAGCTACCGAAGCAGACTTTACATAGCTGGAACAGGCAAATCCAGATATGTAGGTTTTTGTTTGGAGTTACCTTCTCCTAAATGGATTACCGACCTGGGTTTGAGGGCTCCATCTGGTGCGAGTTGCCGACGGAAGACTGTGTTAGTGATCAGCAGTTCATGCTCTGCACACTTCTTCAAAAGGAGGAGGCCATTGCTGTTGCACTTTCCTATTCCTTCAGTCCCAATCACTCCTTCCCAGGTTTGGTGGTCTGTGCCCACTCTAGCATTGAGGTCTCTTAGGAGGATGAGTTTGTCTGTCCGGGGTGTAGCAAAAATCACAGAATCCAGACCATCATAGAACTTGTCTTTCACCTCATCTGGGTTGGTCATTTTGGGTGCATAGGCTCTTTCAATAGTTGCATGCCTCTTACCAGATAAGAGAAGTCTCAGCGTCATCAGGCGGTCATTTATGCCTTTTGGAAGTCCTGATAGCTTGCTGACAATGTGTGACTTGGCGAATCCTACTCCTGCTTCACGCCGCTCTTCTTTCTTGCTTCCACCAGAAGAAAGTGTAGCTAGCACCAACTTCTTTTAATAGCCCTTCCTCTGCAAGGCGAACCTCACTCAGAGCTGCAATCTCGACTTTGTACCGATCAAGTTCTCTAACAACTAGATCTGTTCTACGCTGTGGTCTGTCTGAGCCAGCACTGTCCATCAAGTTGTGCACATTCCATGCGCCGATTGCCAAAGGTATAACCTTTATCTTCTTCTTTTTTGCTCGACCGCTAAATGGGATCCCCGCTGATCGTGGTTAACCAGCCAGGGGTTTTGAAGCAGGCAATTGTTTAGGGCACCTTTTCTAGCCCCTTCCCCATGCTAAGGGGGTGAGTAGTGCGATCCTAAAAAGGTCTGCTCAGTCACTCAGTTCGGCTGCCGAATTCCCCATACTGCTTCATTCTTGAGGAAAGCGACCATATAGAACCAAGCCGCCTGTGTGCAGGTCCGTAACTACAGCTTCAAGTGTTTCCTCGCCTGCTGCTTCGCCGCTCGCCCATCGCCACAGGGCTTTTTGTGTAGCTTGCTTACGTGTGCTTGCTGTTGCTGTGTGCATATGATTAAGATGACATGCGCTGTGAATTGGATTATAGTGAGGGAGAGGCGCGCAGAGTCAACCTCACTCTCTCGTTCTGACCTAGCTGAATCTAGAGGCAAGACAGTGTCAAGACATCTGGAGCTAAGCACGGATGCAGTGGGTGACCATGTCTTCTTTAATCCCTTGTAATGTTCTCCATGCTCCACACATGCTGCTGCATCGCCGTTTGGGCCGTTGAATTAGAGAAATGATTTCTTCCGCCCAAGCTACCGAAGCAGACTTTACATAGCTGGAACAGGCAAATCCAGATATGTAGGTTTTTGTTTGGAGTTGCCTTCTCCTAGATGGATTACCGAGCAGGGCTTGAGGGCTCCATCTGCCCTAGATATTGCTACACAGATTCGGTTAACAGCTATACAGAAGCAGTAACTCACGTATTTTATGTAGCTGTAGTATGTAATATACGTGTTGGCGGTTCAACAGTTTTCTATAAAACTTGGAAAGAAAAGGGTATATGGTTTATAAATGATCTGCTGGATGAAAACGGGGATTTATTAACTTACTAGAATTTCTGTGCTAAATATTTGATTCAGACAAACGTTTTACGGTTTGGAGGTTTTATAAGGAGTGTTAGAAATTTCATAGAAAATTGTAGAATTCGACATTTGGTCATCAGAAAAGCGAATCCAGTCCGTCCTTTAACAGCAATATATATATATTAAAACATCAGAGAGGGTGTAGAGATATTTATGATAAATCTAATTGCAAATATGACAGACCAACATCTTTAATGAAATGGCAGAATGAGTTAAACCTATTACAATACTTTGAGTGGAACAAAACGTTTAGTCTTCCATTTAAAATAACAAGGGATAGTTGCAAGTAAGAATAAATCATAGAATATTAGAGACAAACACTTTACTATTTAAAATGAATATAAGGGCAAATGATTTGTATACTCTCTGTTTACATGAAAAAGAAACTATGAAACATTTATTTTGGGACTGTGAAATTACCACTATTTTTTTTTTTTTTTTTTTTTTTTGGGGGGGGGGTGGGGGGGGGGGGGGGGGCTGGGAATTTGTTGAAAGAGTGGCTGAGGAGTAAATGTACGGTAGGAAATTTACAGTCGTTGACATATTATTCGGGAATCCAGCCTTTGACGATATTTTAAATAGATTATTAGTTTTAGGAAAACAGTTTATCTATAAAAATGAAAATGGAGCAAAGTGAACCACCTTTAGCTGGTTTCAGAAATGTTGTTTGGAAGCACTATAGATTGGAAAAATATATAGCAATACAATTACAAATAATAGAGAGTTGTTGTTTTACAGAAATGGTATAAGTATAGAGGCATACTAAATGAAAATTAATACTGTTGGTCCCGTCTGTTTTAATAGAAAATATTTTTGAGTGTTTATGTCAAGATAAAATAATGGTTATATCAGTTATATTCTGAGTTAGTGTTTACAGATATGTCGTTATTTTATTTTTTTTTTAATAAAAAAATACCGAATATAGCGGGATGTTTATTAGTGAAAAAAAAACAACAACACATTCTTAGGCCTAGAGCCGCCTTTGTATTCCGTTTGCAATATATTGCAAACTCTTAAGTTGCATAACCCATAAAACAAGCCGTCCCATGAATTTAGTAGTTATCTGAACTACGATGGTTCAAATAGTGATATACGGTAAATGTACCCGTTGAATCACATAATATGTCTTTAGCTTTCATGTATATAAGGCTGATTATTATTTACTGTATAAATCCTGCTGCTCAAACAGATTTATCTAGGGCGCCATGCTTTATTTCTATTAAAGCTGGAGATAATGTGATACAAAACATATTCACTATATAAAAGTATTGTTTCATAGGAAAAGGTTTGACGAAGAGTGAAATTCAGCGAAATAAAAGTTAAAAAGGTTTGCCTTTGGAAACAAAGAACACACAAAAATCACGAAAAGCGGGGACTCGGTTTGATTGAGTCTTCATATGCAACACTAGTTTGCGAAACTGCATACGCTTGCTAGCGTCGGCTTAAGCGGTATTCGATTTTCAAAATAATCAGGATGGGCTCAATGATCCCAAAGGAAATAAAATATAACCTTCACTATGATGATGTGCTAGGAGACTTTTTACGGCCGCCACACGGCACAACACCGGCTACAGTAGAGTAAAATATCCCATTTTGAGCTTATATAATTGCTGCCTAAAGGATTGATGGTGGTCTTTGATTTCAAGCTTAAAGAATATATTACATCATTGGTAAGGTAAAACTTTCCGCGCTATTGTCTGTCTGCCAGTGATCACGGTTGTCAGGGAAGCTTGTTTTTGCTATTAAATTAGTAACATGTCTTGACCTTTTTTCTTGCTTCCTTTTTATTATTTTTCTTTCGTAAAAAATATTTATTTTAGAAATCATACACATAGGTGTTTTTGCTATTAAATTAGCAACATGTCTTGTCCTTTTTTCTGACTTCCTTTTTATAATTTTTCTTTCGTAAAAAAAAATATTTGTTTTAGAAATCATACACATGGGTGGGAGTTTTGAAATATTCATTATTGCAGAGACTAATACCACATGTTCATAGTATTCAAAATTATTTAAGACTACTTTCAGACTTTCGAACTTTCGGACGTTAGAATTGTGGATGTTGTGAATATTGAGGTTTTCTTATATATGCATGTAAGTATATCTGTAATTGAGTTAAAACCCTTATTATTAATGGTAATTCTATTAGACGCATGACGTCGTTTTGATGACGCCGACGTCTTAATAGCGTCCATGGCGTGGAAATGACGTTATTTACAGCGTCGTGATCTTGCTTAGATATAGAGTGAATCCATAATTGAAATTTATATTCAAATAAACCATTGCTAAGGTGCACGGCCCGTCCCTTGGTTAGTATAAATGTATATAAAAAATTGTATCAAATCTCACATATGGTTGAAGACCAATGACGAATTCCATACTTTCACATTCTGATCTCGGCATTGACTTTGCTAATGAAAAGTGGCCTTCCGTTATAGAGCTTACCAATATTAATCTGCATACAACAGTTTATCAAAATAGCCCATATGGTTGGAAACCTACGGTGATTTTCATATTTGCATGTTTTTTTGGGGGGTTCGGCGTTGCCTTGGTCAGTGACAAACCCATTGGCTAATGCTTTTTTGCATCAGGTTGGGTAAGATAATTATCAAAATGAAAAATAATGCCAAACGGTTTAAGGGTTTTGGGATTTTCATATTTTCACATTTCTTGCCTTGGCTTAGCCTCTGTCAATGAAAACTCACATTTGGCAAGTTCATTGGCTATAGCGCTTAGACCATTGGGTACAGTTTTATAGTTTATTTGGCATACGGATAGATATTTATTGGCTAGATCCTGTTAGTATCTATCAGTGCGCCAGGGGTTTGTCGGGGTGTGACTTGTGGTTTAAGCGCTATAGCCATTTTCGCAAACTGCCCACGGACAAACCGACGGACAGACGGACACATAAGGTGATTACAGGACACTTTTCGAAAGTCAACCTTGCATTTGCTCGAATCGGTCGACTTTTCTGCGGGTCAATTGATTCTTTTATTACCATGCTTATTAAATTAATTATCAGTATTTCTGATGTCGCATGGTGATAGAATGTCATTTTGGTCATATCGGAAGATTCTGAATCTTTGGTGTTTTAGTGTTCTTTCTTCGTTATCGGGGAAGCTAAACTCTAGGCTGCTTTCAGATGCGCCGGTTACTCGCGAGTGTTTAGCCATGGATCCCTGCCCCTATCAGCGCTCGTCATTGGGTACAGAGAGCTATGGCGGAACACGCGCTATCACTTTGCGCTTCGGAACGCAGCCCAGAACTATAGAATATGGACATGTATATTAATTTCTTATTTATCTTTGTTCAAAAATATCCCATGCGTAGTGAGGTGTGAAGCATATTTTGTTACTCAGACAATTCATTAAGATACCATAACATATCTTGTTTGTCCTAAATATTCGGACACCTCGGCTCTTTATCATGTCTGTCCAAACCATTAAATTTGTAAATAGGTCGAATTATCGGAGGCTATGAGATGACGTCATGTAGTGTGGATCTGATCAGACTGTTTGCTCATACCTGTCTGTCCGAGGGCTTAGTGTAAATATGGTATCTACATAAGGAAAGAAAGAATATATATAGGATTATCTTGTGCATTTGTAAAATTATCAGCTCTTAGCTTTAGCATGGGTAATACCAAGGGAAAGAAAGAGAGAAAAAAGAATGGACGGACATTCTTCCTTTTTGCTCCAGTCTTCTCTCCAGTGGTGAACTCGATGGTATGTGTAAACAGAGGGAATGTTTGCGGACTGTTATATGGCATGGGGAGTGTTGGAACCTTGGGGTGGGAATCCAAGGCCGTGTCACAGTTAGTAAACATACAATGAATCATACAATATTTTGTTTATGTATAATTTAATATCTTGAATTTCTATGGTTATAGCATAGAATGAAGCAGTCTGCAATTTAAAATTATTGATAAGTATGTAGTATGTGTATGATTTTTTGAAAATAAAAATAAATTATAAAAAAAATAAATCTTGTTAAAAGAGTAAACATCTACCTAGGATTACATTAGAATATATACTGTAGCATTCAGCCTTCTGATTCTGGAGAAAAAATAAAATAAAATAGCTTTCAACATCTACGCTCACGGCAGCCATATTGATCGATGAAGCATGACTATTGAAGAAATTTTCCATTTCTAATTGATACGTTTCGTGAAAAATGGCCAAGTGGTTTGAGAGGGAAGTTGCGTTTAAAAATTTTATGATTTTGCACATGAATATAGCCCAAATTCAAGAGCAGATAGCCCTCGGTGTAACTAAAGGGTTTTGACCACTTTGATTGTAAATTTCAATCATTAATCTTTACTAGATTTTGAGTTAAACAACTTTCATTATTTTTCCCATACAAGTTTACAGGGAAGCAAAGGACCTCTGACAGTAACAATGTAAATTTGCCTAGAAAATGATGGAAAATAAAGTTTCAGTAAATTGCATAATTTGTATCAAAGCGGACCTCTAATGACCCATCATTAATGATATGAAAATATTTTTTCCAAATGAAATGTAACTGAATCCTAAATATGGATAAAATTGTCTATTTTTACTATAGAAATGCATGGAAAATGGAAGAAAAATTACAAAGTTCTGTTCCATCTCCTCCCTCACCTTCCCCCCTCCCCCCCCCTCCACCCCACCCTCAGCTAATCCGTTTGCAGGCATTTATATATACATATTTTACGCAATATATGTAAGTGGATACCTGAGTCAATGGCGAGGTGGAGGGGAGAGGGAACGATACCCTAGAGACAAAACACCCTATTTCTCACTCTCAGTGTAGCAGTTTTAAGCATAGAAAGAAGTACAACTGTTATAAATCGAACTATCTGAACTGTTTTGTCCTGGCATATTCATGTTAGTAAACACTAAGATTTAATCAGTCCATACATTTAGCCGTCTGCCTGACATCTGTTTCAGAAATGCAGCCTCCACTTAGTACGAGGGCAAGTCAATAAGTAACCAGCCTATCCCATTTCCAATTGACCGAGACACCCAAGATTCTCATGCCTTGTTTCAATACATGTTTTAGGCCTGAGGGCAAAATTGCACCCTTATCGTATTATTCACTCATAAGATATTGAATGTCAAACATGGCTAGCGATGCAAAAGTAAGCTTTTCGTCAAAAGTTGAGTACCGTGCTGTATTTCGGTACTTGTATTTGAAAGGGAAAACAGGTCAGGAAATACATTGCGAGTTGATCAATGTTTATAGGTCTTCTGCACCATCGTATGCACAAGTTAAATTCTGGGTTGGGGAATTCAAACGCAGTAGAACGTCTTTAGAAGACGAAACCAGGTCTGGACGCCCATCAGATGCCACCGATGAAGAAATGTGTAACAAAGTACGGGATCTGGTATACTCTGATAGGCGAATTAAGGTGGAAGAAATAACGAATGCATTTCACATTTCACATGGTAGCGTTTCAACAACTTTACTTGATCGCTTGGGTATGCACAAGCTAACAGCCCGTTGGGTCCCAAAATCCCTTAGCGACGAGCAAATGGCAACCAGGGCATCAGTATACAGCGCATTGTTGAAGCGGTTTAGGTCAAAGGAAGATGATTTCCTTTTACGTCTGGTGACTGTAGATGAGACCTGGTCCATTATTATGAGCCAGAGAATAAAGCTCAAAGTCGCCAGAGTGTAGGGCCGGGGTCTCCGAGGCCAAAGAAGTTCAAAACGCAACCCTCTGCTGGCAAGGTGATGGCAACTGTATTTTGGGATGCACAAGACGTTATTATGTTGGACTTTCTAGCAAAGAAAAGTACAATAACAGGTGCCTATTATGCAAATTTGCTCGACTAACTGAGAATTGTGATCCGTGAAAAACGCCGAGGTAAACTTTCCAAAGGGATTCTGCTCCAACAGAACAATGCGAGAGTCCACACTTGAAAATTGCAATGGATGTTGTTAAGCGGAATGGGTACGAGCTAATACCGCACCCCGCCTATTCTCCGGACTTAGCTCCTAGGGACTATTTCCTATTCCCAAACTTGAAAAAGAATATCCGTGGATGTCATTTCCGGTCCAACGAAGAAGTCGTGGCGGCAGTTGAGGAGTGGGTCAGAGACAAGGACCCTGGCTTCTTCAGTTCTGGGCTGATGGCACCAACACCGTTGGTCCAAGTGCATCATTCTAGAGGGCAATTACATCGAAAAAGAAGAGATTGATCTCACCCAGAAATAAGTTAGGCTGGTTTTTTATTGACTCGCCCTCGTACCTTAAGAATTTAAAGCCTAAGTCAGTAATGTGCATTTAAAAAGGCAACGGTACAACATAAGATACCTGTGCATATATTGTATATATAGCCAGTGAAGTGGAACCCACAGGTAGATGTGGGATACATTATAGGGTTCCAGTTACGTAGTCAGATGTGTTTTTATTTACTATTCTACTGAGACCAAAATAACCTTGGTTTTTAATTATCCATATTATCTTATAGCTCTAATGAGATTTCAAAACTTATTAATTTATATAAAAATGGTAAAAACTTACTGATATTTATCTCTATGATAACAATCTTACCTGGAGCACCTGGTTACAAATGGGATCACTTGAACGATAAATGGTTCAAGTGTTTATTTTTCTGTGGAAAATGAAAATTTATACCATCAATTGTAGTCAAATATTTACCCAAATATAAGTTTGTATTTTATAAGCTTATGCTTTAACATTCACTTACACGAAAAAATCCAAGTCTGGATCAATTTTATTTTTCTAAAAATGTTATCCCTCCCTCCTATTGAAATACAGCTTCTGTATGACAAATATTTACAATTTGGCTACTTCTGCTTCTTTATAGATAATGTGTCTTTATAAAATACCAGATATAATAGTATGAAGAAATCATGGAAGCTGAGACAACCCGCTAAAGAAGGCAGATTGCCTATGTCACCATCAGAGGCTCTTTGATCTTGTCGTAAAAAAGATAAACGTTTAACATTGGATCACCATTTGAATGGTACGAAGTCTTCGTACTTAGATCAGCTCGTACTTAAGTCAGTTCGCTCTCATTTTGGTTTACTCATACTTATTGTTCGATCAGTTCTTACTCATCAATATTTTCTTCGGGCGAGTCGTCCTCGTTTGGTCAACTCGTACTCATCTTGGTCAATTCGTTCTCAAACTGTAACAGAAAAAAAAAACATTATAATAACACGCAGTTATTTTGTATTAATTACCAATTAAATTCGTGCTTGTTTGATTGCGTTACATAATTATTATGTTACATAATTATTATGCGCTCAGAGATGTAGATAATGTAAACAATATCTTATACCACATAATTAGTTTAACTATTAGGAATATAACAGTTTGGAAAAATATTGTACATGTAACCCAAATAACATTTTTAAATCTATAATGGAACGTTGTCGACCCGAGAGGATTGCTGGACGATATAGGTCAGATATAGATTTAAGTAGAATGCTAGCTGGCAAAGTCTTTTTTCTCGTAAACTGTAAAAAGTTTTATTACTTCGGCTTCTATAGTATGCTAAAATATTGTACATATAACCCAGACAGCAATGTTTTTAAATCTATGTTGGACCGTAATCGACCCGACAGGATTGCTGTTGGGCCGATGACGGTACGATATAGATTTAAGTAGACTGCTAGCGGGGAATCGTCTTTTTATCAGAAACTGTGCAAATTTTGAATACTTCTGCATCTACATGTTACCCAGACAGCAGTATTATATACTCTATATTGGACCGTGAACGGCCCGACAGGATTCCTGTGGTGCCGATATTGGTCCTATATATATTTAAGCAGAATGCTAGCTGAGAATATCAGGTCGATTTTTGTCCTTTTTGACTTTTATTGATTGTATCATCTGTTATACGAACCATGGATTATTTTGTTATATGAGCCACGTGCTATTGAAACAATAATAAAACAGTGTAAATTAAAGAATGGTGTGTTTTTTAATTGACTTAATACTTTGACTGATTATAATATACTGAAGTGAAAAAGAAACGCAGGGAGAATTTTACGACGAATTAAAATACTGTTTAAAAAGGTATCTAAAATATTTTCATATGGTTTTAAAGTAACACCTTTCTTGAACCAATTTACAAAATTCCCTCAGTTTATAACTAAATTCTCGTCAGTAATTAAAGCGAAGTAACTGTAAATCAAAATCAACTGAATAAATCAGTATCTGGTGTGCTCCCACCCCTCTAGCCATTGTTGTCGACCTTATTCTCATCTGCATGGAGTTAATGAATTCATCGATCCTCTTCATTGGAATGTTGTTCCATTCTCCTAACAATGCATTTCTCAACTAGGCAAGAGTGGTGGGGATATTCCGGCGCCTCTCTACCCTTCTATCCAGTTCGTCCCACAAATACTGTCGGGGGCAAATCTGGACTGTATGGTGGCCAGTCGAGTTGGATAATGTTATGATTAGCCAGAAAGTTAAGACAACTCTGCGTACGTGGGGCCGAAAGTTAAGACAACTCTATGTGGGGCCGGGCATTATTATGCTGTAAAATCAGTTGACGTTGCTGCATAAGAGGGACTTCAAAGGGGTGGAGACCTTCACCCCTTTACCTTAAATTGCCCGCTATAACAATAAACATTTTACGCCATAAAATGCCTCCCAGACTATAACAGAACCGCCTTTAAGTATATCCAAATCGACAACGCAAGCCGTCGGCGAAACGTTCCAACGACATTGGTAAACGCGACTTCGACCATCTGGGTGAAAAAGAGTGAACCGGAACTCGTCAGTAAAAAGGACCTGTCTGCACTGCTTCATCGGAAACATTATTGGGGCATGTGCCATCAAACACGCCATACTATGTATGCGACGTGTCTGTCAGGGATGGACCCAAATACCAGCCTTGCGCAATCGATTTCTCACAGTTCCCTGCGGACGGGGCGATTATGAGTGCCAACAGTAATATGGGCAGGTTTCGAAGGCAGTTAGGTGAAGAATGCGCAAGTGTGAGAGACGGATAGCCCTGTCCTGTCTTAAACGTAGGTAGGAAACATATTACAAATTGCTTAAAATCTGAACAAAACCCCTTTACCCTGCGTTTCGTTTTTATTTCAGTATATTTCTAAGTTTAGACTTACTGCATAAACAGGTTGTATAGGTGAGTGAATACCTGTCTCACGTAAAATGCAGGATTTACTAACTGCCTAAATTATACAGTGGATTTATCCTTGTGAATAATAAATATAAAGGTCAAAACGACAGGTCCGTTTGGTCTGTTTATAACCCCTAGATATGCAAAATTGAAGTTTTTGACGCCATTAGTTCTGCAAAACAAAACTCCAAATGAGCCAGGTCCTGAGCAGCCAGTAATCATAAATTATATCAGACCAAACACTTCTCTAAATGAAAAAAAAAAGTATGGTAAGGAGATATGGTGTCCGAATATTAAGGGTAAATATGATAAAATTGCCATGACCTGGCCTTGTATTCTTGCATTCTATGTTGTATCAATAAGCTGTGCTATGCTCGACAAACATATGTTCTGTTCTGTTCTGCCTTATAAATGTTCATTTCCTTAAACTGCCTTGCATAACTTATATTAAATATCAAATTGTTTTCAGTACATCTGTATTAGTTAAACTGACATAAAGCAGAAAGAAATTAATGGCTGTTGGATGTTACAATTTTAATTTCACTAAATGTGGGTCGCACAAAGACAAAACAATGTCTTCGGTCGAATAATAACTGCATGTGGGTAGATTTGATTTGAGCTGGATTTTTACAAAGTAAATAAGAAAACAAAACTCAGGAACTGATAAAATCAGATCCACATCAAGCCCAAACACTAAAGGGAAAGACAGACAAATACAATAAAGTAGCCACAAAATAAAGAGACGGCAAACAGAGTTGGCAACCCTTTCTCAAAAAGGTAGGAACTCTGTTACCCAAACTTACCTGAATCAACTTACATAATTATTCAAAGAAAACATTAGAAAGTGAAACACTACATAATAATTAACAAAAAGTATCACAATGAAAATACCGCCTTGGAACGGTACATCCCTGTTAAGGTCATCCGAGCCGCTCTAACTACTTACACTTATCCTGGGCAGGCTTAATCCTCTGTTTAACCAGTACTTGTGCACATACTTTCGCCAAACATGTGGGTAGAATCGGATGCCTGTATGCACAGACTACACAAACAATACTTGCATCATGTAGAGTCAATCTATTGACAAAGGGGTGTGGGGAGGAGGGTCCATAAGGCCCTTTTTCTACTCCGTAATTAAGTTTTCATTTTTTTACGTTACCTATAGTATTGATTTTTTCAACGTAAGCCCAAGTTTTGGAGTAAAATGATCATGAAAATGGGTGGGGTAATTCAGTATGAACCTGAGGTACCATATTTTAAATTCTGTTTCTCTTTTAAAGTATGTCACACCCTGTTATACCTGTTTCTGTTTGTTAGACAAATGCTTAGGTAATATTCTATCACTCTTACCTCCCTTTAAAGAAAACTACTACTTCTGCAGCAACTCTTTTAATATGAAAGTCATCATTTTTTTTTTTTTTTTTTTTTTTTTTGCATTTTGGAATTCAATAAAACCTAGCCTGTCTTCGGAACTGAACTGTGAATTATTTTGAAACTTACCTGAAAACAACATTGGGACAGTGTACAAAGATGACAAAGTTTTGGTGACCTTGACCTTATTTTCAAGGTCACGTTGACTGTGGGACTATCAAAAGAGCAGGTACCCATTAGGCGCTATGGTCCTGATACCATAGCGCACATCAAAGACTTATTTTATCTAAGTGATTATGAGGTGATTATAAGGATGTTAAGTCTCCCTGGGTGGGGCCCTATAAGATGTAATTAGATATAATTGAGAAGTGTTCAATATGTTAATTTAGAACCAAATAAATTCATTTGACTGCAAAGTTAATGTGTTGATTTGATTGCATCATTTTATACTTTTTTGATAGTTTTTCCAAAATAAAAAAGTGCTGTTTTTCCTTGCATAGGGTAAAAAATAGATACAGTGGGAAATATAGATATATAAAATTTAAAGTAAATATGTTAAGAAAAAATGCTGAAAACAATGTATCTTATAATGAGGCTAATTGGGTCTCTCAGGTCAAATCACTTTTAGATGAGCTGGGTCTTACATATTTTGGATACAGCAGAAAGATATCAACATACCATGTAATTTGATACAACAAAGAATAATGGACATGTACAAACAAAGCTGGTGTGCAAATATCAATAATTATTACACTTTACAATTATTCCATAGCTGTCTCAAAACTAAAATTTCAGCTTCAATCAAATTAAATCTGCAAAAATTTTGTCTTGAGACGAGTTCACTAGGAAAAAACAAGAAAGGAATACTAAGTGTTGTTTAATTTATGAAAGTAAAAAATAATGGAATTATAAGAAAGTTTTCTTCAAGAAAAGCTTTACAAAATAAAATATGTTTCAGTATTTCAGTGTTCAAGTCATCATTTGAAATATAAATATTCCGTTTAATGAATTCCACAAGACACATATTTTGACACAAAGGACTTATTCTCTCAAATTTTCACTTCAGTAAAACAACACATCATGGAATATGTAGGAAAGTTCTTAAACAATATAAATAAATAAATAAATAAATAGATGAATAAATAATTGGTGTTAAATTAGCATAAAGGCATAAGTATCTGTTTTTCTGCATAGAACATGCAGTGAGTATTCATTAGAACTTCACTGGCGAGGCGATTCTAATGAATGACAACCAGATATATTTTATGGAATAATGTGAAAAAAATCAAATTATTACCAAATAACCCACCTTCTGTTTCTGTGTCTTCATCATAAACTTTGCTGATATCAAATCTTATTACACTTTATCAGGCCCTTACCTGCAAGAGAGAATAAGTCGCCAAGGATACTTACCTCTAATCTGCTTAGAGCCATGAGGGTGTTATGCAATCCAAATTGTGCCTTAAAAGTGTAAGAATACGCGGTTTTGGACTTTCCCTATTCACTTATACTATAGGACTATTTTACCATTTTATGGTTCCTATTGATATCATGTAGGAATTTGTTTTTGTGTGACACTTAAAACTAAACACAGTTTAAACTGGGTTCCTCAAAATTAAAGTTTATGTTATTTCATTGTAAGTACATGTATGAGACTGGTTTCATGCGGAGAACGGCCACGTGAACAAAGAAAAAAAATCGTCATTAAAGTATAATGCTGTGTTACACAAGCACAGTCTGATCTAGGCATTTATGTTCTGTCGATTTAATCTACACTGATTCTGTAAGTGGACGTCAATGATCCTGATTAGAAGCATACATGCACATGCTGGTCTGAGCCTTCATTGTCCGCATCTGTGTGATGACGCCTGTTACGCACTGCTCTTGTGATAAATTGTGTCTAGTTTACTAAGTCTGGCAGACAAGGCTGTATTAAGTATTATGTCCATACCAGTGGTAGAATGTCAGACAATCTTGCATCCTTTCAATCGTCTACGAAAAAAAATCTTACTAGACTTTGAGCATACCAGGTAATTTCTTTTTCTAATCAATTAATCTTGCTGACCAGGTGAGGTTTATTTTTGAAACAATAATATGGCAGACATGGTTAAATCCGTCGTATGATGTGATCAACTGCTGATCCGTGATTCGATCAGCAGCAGTGTCTGTGCCGGGTTTGTACATTACCGTGATTAGACAAGCGATGCGACAGGGACGTGCTGTTTGGACATCGGTTTCCGCCACATGTTCCTTGCCACACGGTGTATTCAAGTTCTAGGTAGTACGCTCGTTGTTTTCTGCCATTGCAATGTGGTTCAGTTATTTCAGTTGCATATTTTACATCCTATTATATTTGTATAAGAAACCAGCCGTTATATCATGCTATATTTGTCTAAGAGACCATCTTTTACATCATGTTATATTTGTCAAATAACCCGGATGAAAGCAAATATCTCGGACGAAAACATGACGCTACCAACTGTATCAAGTACTTCTGATTTGCGTAATATTTTGATAAACTGGAGCAACGACAAGCATGTCCCCCTCCAGGTCAGACAGTATGCTGACAAACGCTTCAAATATTCCCCAGGTATTCTCTAGTTTGCTTATGAACGTATCACTAGTTGCAACCTCATGTCACCGGGATTCATCAAAAGTAACGTTATTACAATTTTAGCGACATCAGGAATTCAAATTGATTTTATATAATTAAAATTGTTCTTAAAACTCAGTATAGCGTTTTATTTTACTGAGTATTTCTCTTGAAAGACAAGTTAAATCTGGGGTATGAAGAGTGACAATGGACCTCATCCCCGCTTTGCTGATGGTAACCTATATAGGCACCCACAGCAGAGAAATATTACTATTTGCTAAAGATAAGCGTCCAGAAATGAATTCATAAAATTTATTTGTTTTATAATTCTTATATGTGGCCATTTTAAGACGTTATTTGGCGACGATTCCGATACATCTGTAGACACTCCTCAATCCCCACCCCAGCTCCTATACCCACCCCAGCCTGAGCAAGCATCATATGCTTTACATTACTTGTTTTCACTTTTTAGCCAAGTCAAAATACTAGTTTCTGAAAAATGTAAAGTATTTGATACTCTGGTAAGATTCATCTTAAATTACAGTGCTGGAGTTATTGGTGCAGTTGGAGCAAAGGATATTGGATAAGTTTTCATACAAAATTTTGTTTTTGGATTCTTCATGTCAGGAAGTCTACAAACCTAACTGGACTGTATGGAAAACTTGGAAGTGTTCTTTTTGTAATTCCAGGAAAATAAGAATGATAAAGTATTGGGTCAAGTTATTGAAACTAGATGAAAATGCCATGCCCAAGAAAATTTATTTCATGTTAAGAAAAAATGCTGAAAAAATGTATCTTATAATGAGGCTAATTGGGTCTCTCAGGTCAAATCACTTTTAGATGAGCTGGGTCTTACATATTTTGGATACAGCAGAATGATATCAACATACCATGTAATTTGATACAACAAAGAATAATGGACATGTACAAACAAAGCTGGTGTGCAAATATCAATAATTCATCCAGAGTGCTTATGTATGCAATATTTGAACATGAGTTTGAAATTGAGTATTATTTAGATTTTGTCATTGAGAAAAAATATATAATTGCTATCACAAAAGTTAGACTGTCCTCCTTAGACTTAGCGATCGACCCATAATTAGGCTCAATAACACTGAACTGTAATTGCAGCCGCAGAGGTGTGGACAATTACATTGAAAAGTAATTATTCATACTTCTCAATTACTTTTGGAACTTGTAGTGCATTACAGCTCCATTACAGTTACATTGTTATTATCACATTGCCTATTTGGACTCGCTTACATTATACTGCAATTAATATCATTGCAATTATTTTCAAACTAGAAATCGTTAATGCAGTACACTTCCATTAAATTAGGAGCGGGGTTCAAAAACTTATCCCTTGGTAAAGTTCAGTTTAAATTAGCTGTATTTAATTACAAGTACTTTACAATACGTTACAGGTTCACTTCAGTTACATTTTCAGTTACCCCACCCTTGGTTGAGGAATGAAATGTAATAGTAGTTATAATTTATCAAATAACAAACCCTGCACTTTAAATATTACAGTCTTCAAAAAGTGATTTATTATTGAGCGATAACAATTTCAGACAAATATCAATAGCGTTGCATTAAGACAGAAAATAAAATCTCCAGGCGAATCCCAAACCAGAATCTCTAGGGAGCCTTTACTTGTAGAAATGTTGTGTGTAAGCAAATCTTGTATAGGAAAATAACACTAGAGTTGTTAGTCGATTTTAACAATGCTGCGACTGAAGATTTATGACGAGGAGACAGAAAGATTATTGTTTTTTTCTGGGATTAAATTGTTTTCTTATTATTGCGGCGTGGCGTGTAAAGCTTCCATGAACATTGATCTTACTCTACGCGGTCTACTGGGACCTTGTTCAATAATATTTATTTACGAAAGTTGAGACTTAGAATTTTCTGAGCTGCTTTAATAGAAATCTTGAGTATTTCTCTTACAGGTTTCACAGCGAGGAATTGATTCTTGTGCTTGGGCAGTATCTTAATTTCGCAAACCTTCCTTGACGGAAGCATACACAGTAATAATATACCACCGACCTACCTGGACAGTGATATAGTAACTTTATTCCCCATACTTCGTACCCGGACAGAATTATTTCAACTGCAAAAAAGGTAAGAGAAAAGTCCAGGGAGTGCCACAATCACAAGCCGCAGCGCTTCCCAGACACCAAGAGGAATAGGAAACAGACAAAACCAAACAAGCGCAGTTCGAACAAACGTACGAAAAGCACTAAGATTAGCTCTCTCTTCCCCAAGCGAGGTATTCGCAGTGCTAAAAGGACTGAGTAACACAAGAACAAAATAACACAAGGTATGACTTCGCCTCGCAACCCGCATATTGTTCCAGACTGATACCCGGATAGTAATAGAGTACCTTTATTCCGCAAACATTTCAGAACGAAAAAAAGGGGTAAGAGAAAAGTCCAGGGAGTGCCACAATCACAAACCGCAGCCCTTCCCAGAGACACCAAGAGGAAGAGGAAACAAACAAAACCAAACAAGCGCAAATCGAACAGACGTACGAAAAGCACCAAGACTAGCTCTCTCTTCCCCAAGCGAGGTAATCGCAATGCTTAAAGGACTGAAAAAACAAGAATAAAATAACACAAGGCAAGACATAAAACAAATCGCCTCGTAGAATAAACCACAAAGCAACAAAGAGTAAGACTAACACAGCTAGACAGTAACAAAACATTCTGACCGAGACCTAGACAGTAATACAGTAACTTTATTCCGTAAATTTTTCAGGCCGAAGTCTCAACAGTAATAGTGTAACTGTATCCCACAAACCGTTCAGACCGAAGCCTGGATAGTAATACAGTAACTTTATTCCGCAAATCTTTCAGACCGAAGTCTGGGCAGTATTACAGTAACTTTATTCCGCAAACCCTTTAGACCAAAGTCTGGGGTAGTAATACAGTAACTTTGTTTTACAAATCTTTCCGAACGAAGTTTGGACAGTAATACAGTAACTTTATTCCGCAAACCCTTTAGACCGAAGTCTTGACAGTAGTACAGTAACTTTATTCTGCAAATCTTTCAGAACAAAGTAACTTTATTCAGCAAACCGGTAAGACCGAAGTCTGAATAGTAATACAGCAATTTTATTCCACATACCTTTCAGAACGAAGCCTGGATGGTAACACAGTAATTTTACTCCGCAAACATTTCAGATCGAAGCCTGGACGGTAAAACAGTAACTTTAATCTGCTAACCTTTCAGACGAAAGCCTGGACAGTAATAGAGTAACTTTATTCCGCAAACCTTTCAGAGGTGGACAGTAATACAATAACTTTATTCCGCAAACATTTGACCAAACCCTAGACTGTAACACAGTGACTTTATTCCGCAAACCTTTCAGACCGGAGCCTGCCTGGTCAGAAATACCGTCCCTTTATTCCGCAAATCTTTGAGACCAAAGTCTTGACATTAATACAGTAACTTTATTCAACATTCTGTTTTAATCGAAGCCTGGACAGGAATCTAGAAAATTTATCCCGCAAACCTTTCAGAACGAAGCCTGGACAGCTACACAGTAACTTTATACCGCATACCTTTCAGACTGAAGTTTGGACAGTAATACAGTAGCTTTATTCCAAAAACTTTTCAAACCGAAGCCTTGACAATAATATTGTACATTTATTCCGCAGATCTTTCAGGCCAAAGCCTGGGGAGTAACCTAGTATCTTTATTCTGCAAACTTCCCAGACCGAAGCCTGGACAGTAACACAGTAATTTTATTCCGCAAACCCTTTAGACCGAAGCATGGACAGTAATAGAGTACCTGTATTCCGCAAAACCTTTCAGACCAAAGCCAGAGTAGTAACACAGTAACTTTATTCCGCAAACCATTCAGACCAAAGCCAGGGTAGTAACAAAGTAACTTTATTCCACAAACCATTCAGACCGAAGCTTTGACTGTCATACTGCACCTTTAATCCTCAAACCTTTCAGACCAAAGTCTTGACATTAATACTGTAACTTTAATTATTCCACATTTATTTCTAAACGAAACCTAGACAGGATTCCAGAAAATTTATCCCGCAAACTGGACAGTTACACAGCAACTTTATTCCGCATACCTTTTCAGACCGAAGTTTGGATTGTAATACAGTAACTTCATTTCGTAAGCCCTTTAGACCGAAACATGGAAAGTAATAGAATATCTGTATTCGGCAAACGTTTCAAACCAGAGCCAGGGCAGTAACACAGTACCTTTATTCAGCAAACCTTTCAAACCGAAGTAATTTTCTTGCAGTTACCATGGTCTACATCATGCAATAAACCTTAATGCGCAGATGAGTGTGTCTATATTTTACGCTAAAAGCTCTCAGAACACAAGACCAGGGAATTAAAATTATATAAATAATATTTAATGTGTAAAATTTAATTAATTTGTCTTCTATCAACGTTTTAACCTAAATCCCAGTGGCAATATTTTAGTACCGCATTTACTTAAGTATTCGAATGACTGAATACAGGCCTAAAGTCAACTAAAAGCCAAAGAGGATTGCCTTTGGAAACAAAGAACACACAAAATCACGAAAATCGGAGACTCGGTTTGATTGAGTCTCTTCATGTGCAACACTGTAGTTTGCGAGGAAAGTTTGAATTTCTGTTCATACTAATTTAAAAAAAAACAACAAAAAAAACCTAAGCATACGAAAAGACAGGCAGAACGCGGCGTCTTGTCAATATGTACACAGCTTGCAACTTATCCAGCAGTATTAGACACATCAACATTGATCAAATTGACAAGTATAGTAAGGAGTTAGGTTGTATGAATGAATAAAGCAGACACATTTCACTTTTGGCTGCAAGCATGCTAAAAAGAAAGACACGAGTCCATTGTTGAAAATCCCTGAAATAGTCCAAATACTTAAGAATTATTGAGATGTTACGTTTTCGCTCATTTGCATCTCATTAATATTCATGAGGAACTAGTTGTTTCTTTAAATATTTCAAAAACTTTAATGTGAAAGTAATCAGAAGAATGTATGCAAAGAAACAGATCTCCTCCATATTTATATTTGGGTTGCAGTGCTTTTTGATACACTTTCATAATCAGTTGGTTTTAAAATGGAATTTAACTTTAAAACATTTAATTTAAGTAAAATTTTAAAATTATTTTTAATACCATTTTCTGAAGTTTTGTCTATTGAATTTTTACATACTAATAATCTTTCGGATTGCAATTTGCAAAAATGTATATATTCTTGGTAAGGTTTTTGTCCGACATAGTGATCTGTATCTATGTAACTTGAGAACCAACAGGAATTTTTAATGCGGGTTTCAACTTGTAAATACAGTTTGGTCAGTTAAGCACGTAGACTTTGAATAATTATTTCACATAAATTCATACTCGGTACCCGTGTAAAAGAACTAACCATAACCTTAATAGAAAGAAAGTATTCACTGCAAATAATAAATAGAAAGGAAGGCAATGATCAGGAATCGACACAAATACCTAACACCTTCTGTCCAAGACACCAAAGGGAAAGAAAGACGCACTTAAAGCAACGGCACCACAATCAAAACACTGCAAGCAGAAAGCCAAAATGACAGTTTCTTTCCCAAAAAATGTTCAAACGGCTATCCAAAATAAAAATTTCACAAGGACATACATGCTAAGACAATGACAGAAATAGTAAACCACAGCAGAAGCAGCGCCCTGGAACGGTCAATAAAAACCTTACTAGAGGGCTTAAATCGATTTTATGTGTCCACACTCGTCCTTAGTTCTGCCGTGGTATACACATGACATTTCCCAGTAAGCATTCTACATAAATCTATAGCGGGCCGTTATCGGCCCTTCAGCTACCCTGACGGGCCGATAACGGCCCGCTATAGTTTTATGTAGAATAGCTGGGTTGTTCAGTCCGCGTGAAAAGTTTCTAACTCGTCAGTGCAACATCTCTAAGAACATAAAAGTCAAACGAATACAGAGATGAAACAACGATGAGGACTCGACAGCAAGAAATAACTAAACTGTTGAATCAAAAGAAAACCAACAGTTGGACTCCAGTGGGCCCGACCAGAGCCAGAGCATCAGGCACCAACCGACGTACTTAAAAGTCTTTAGGCCGGAGCTGTCATAGAGTATGAGGCCCGACCCGCCGGCGTGCAACCAAAGATGGAAGCAGTTATTAATCGTGATTGGGTTAACTACCATGCATGCAGTCCGTCGTATTACATTTATGTTGTACCCAATCTTTATATATCGAAGAATGATTTCACGAAATCGAGTGCTAAAGTCATTGCAAGCATATACTTTTCTGAATTTAGATACTAAGTCACGATAAAATTCAGGTTCCGATAGGCCTTGTTGCAGAAGAAATTTAGGTCCAACACTGAATTTTGAAACTAAATCGAAATGACATCTATAAAATTTAGAAAAGGCTTTGCGGAGTTTATGGTACCGATAACCCTGATTTAGAACTTTAGCAGTTAATAATTTATTTCGCGTGTTAAAGTCAGGAATAAGGCGTAAAAAAAGCTGTGTCCACTAACCCGACCGACCCTGTTTCAAACACCCGACTGCTATTTTCTATCAGTAAAAATGCAAAATAAAAAAGTAAAGCACCGACCCTCAACAAAATACCTGTATTTTCATAAAATTACAGGCCCGACCCTGTTCTTTTTTGAAGAAAAAAAAAATAGAAAAATAAAAAAAAATGTTTCTTCTACCTACCGACCAAATTTTTTTCAGCATGTTAGCGGAAACACAGCTATTTTTTACGCCTAACTAGAGCCTTGGAAATACCAATAAAAAGATTTATTAAGGGTCCAGGAAAAGTATGAAGAAAGCATAACACATTTCATCTCAACATACAATCCAAAGAATAAGGAAGTTTTTGGCATCTTGAAAAATAATGTGGAAATTTTAAAGAACGACGAAACACTGAAAAAGATTTTTAATAATACTAAGGTCTTAAAAAGCAAGTTAGTAAATGCAAAGAACTACGATGCGGACTTTGTAATTGTATCATAGAAGGGTCTTCATTAAAACTCAACAATAAGGTTTTCCATGTTAAGGAAAATATTAATTGTAATGTAAAAATGATTTGTATGTTTTAATTTGCAATGGCTGTCTTGAATATTATATCGGACAGACGGGAAACAAACTTCGTAACAGACGGACAGTTCATGAGCAACAAATCAAGGACCGACCAACAAGAGAATTAGCTTTCAGTTCTCATTTAGAGCAGCACTTTCGTACAAATCTTAAATTTTCTATTTTCCCTTTTAACAAATCTCATAACAATCATGTTTCAGCGAGGTTATCTAAAGAAAGGTTCTTCATGAAAATATTCAACTTAATAAAGACTAGCGACGTCGTTCGGACACCGTGACGTTTTAACGTGGTTGTGTACTATGTACATGTATTTAATGTTACAAAGTAACGTCGCCATATTTTACGCCCTATTGCTATTGTTTATTCCCCTGATGAGTTACAAATGATACCGGTTGGGAATATTATAATTACATGGATATACCTTGTGATGGCATTGTATAATTTAAGATTTAAACCAACTTCAACAAAGAATTCCGGCCCAGGATCATTACTGATGCAAGTACTTCAGAAAAAAAGTGTATAGGAAGAAATATGAAATACCACTGGGCTGAGTGAGGTTCGAACCCACGCCGGTTCCGACGGCAGCGCCTAGCCCGTCAGAGTCAGGAGACATAACCACTGCACCACTACGCTTGTTAAAAACACGTTTCATGGAACAGAATTATGTTTGATTTCTCTGAATAGAGAATAGAGTCGGATAGAGTCTATTTTGTGGTGCGCTAGCGCACTCATTATATAGAAGGAACTCTCTGGATCCACTGAAGCTTGGAAATATTATTATATTATGTCTCCTGATTCTGAAGGGCTAGTTTGTTTAAATCTTGAATTATAATATATGTCCATTGCACTCAAGAGCTATTCCTTTTAAAATATACATGAAAAGGACATTAAATATTAATCCATCGGATAGATTTCAACTTGAAAAAAGAAAGTTCCAAGGTGATTTTTATTTTATTTTATTCAGACGTAACGTCGCTTTCAACAATCGTTCAGTCATATCGCGATGGTGTCTGGATGTGACGGGGAGCTCAGTGCTCACTTTAAGAGTGCTGCCTCACTGACATATCACACCTCAGACACATGACGTGACATTCCACCCAGTCACATTATACTGACACCGGACCGACCAGTTCCGTTTTCTCAATGCTGAGCGCAAACGAAAAAGCAGCTAATACCATTTTTTAAAGTCTTGCCCAGGCTGATCTGAGTGCGCTGGGTGCACATGTCATTTTGTTGATTTTTTCATGTGAAAAGGACCCGCGCAAGCGCGGGTAAAATATTAAGTTAATGTTAATATATCCATCGGACAGATTTCAACCTGAAAATAGAAAGTTTTATTTATTTTTTATTCAGACATAATGTCGCTTTCAACAATCTTTCAGTTATATCGCGACGGTGTCTAGATATTACAGGGAGCTCAATGCTCACTTTAAGAGTGCTGCCTCCCAAACATATCACACCTCAGACACATGACGTGACATTCCACCCAGTCACATTATACTGACATCGGACAGACCAGTTCCGCTTTCTCAATGCCAAGCGCAAACGAAAGAGCAGCTGATACCATTTTGAAAGTTTTTGGTATGACTCGACCGGGGATCGAACCCACAACCTTCCGGACGCAAGCCGGACGCTCTAGTAACTGAACCACTGCACCTGTAGGTTCGAAGGTGATTGGCCTGCTGATTTAAACGGTTTTTACCATAACTGAGCCAGTGCATGACAAAACCGACAAAATGACTGGGTTCCCAGGGACGAATCAGATCAACATGGGTATCCGCACACTCTGATCAGTCTTCGCTGTGCACTCAATGGGTTGCTAAGTAGCTAGGGTTTCTAAGGTTTCCTTGGCTTTGGAAAATAAAGAATTTAATCGTAGATAGTGAAAACTGATCAGACTGGGCAGATTTGCAGGCTGATCTGAGTCTCCGCTGGGTGCACATGTCATTTTGTTGATTTGTTAGCGGCTCATACATGCAGTGTTGCCGCTAGGACCAATGTGATGGGGCCATTTGTTGCCCCATAACCATTGTTAAAGGACCGTCACCCATTTTAAGGGATTCTATTACCTTAAATATTAGCAACACGACTTAATATTGAGGGTCATCAAGGCCCCTTGTCCCATTCATGCTTTTAGGTGGAGAAATAACCCCTTGTCCTCATCTAAATACAACAATGAATATTGGCAAGGCGGATATCCTGATAACATCATTAGGCTTTGACAGCAAGGTTCTTGTCTCATTTGAAGTAAGTACAAGAATTGAGGCTTTTTTACGTCTATCCCATTCTCTTTTTTTATCTCTGTCCCTCTGGAGACGGTTTGACATAGCTGAAATATTGTAGACATTACCATTAAGCCTCAAAACAACAGCAACTTCAGAGAATGACAGTGTTTATTTATTTTTTTTTTTTTTTTTTTTTTTTTTTTTTATAAGCTTATAAGCTACCTGCCACGAAAAAAAAAAAAACAGGGTTATTTTATCAAAAAGGAGTTTCTGAGGAAGATGTATTGTTTTACTGAATGATTCATGTTCAACAGTGACATATTTTTCACATAAGCAAACACTGTTCATTGTTCTATTTGTTATGGTACTATAGTTCTACTTTCTTAAAAAAGATTACAAAACTTAATCGGCTTGAGCAGATGTACAATTGCGAATATCAGAAAATGGCATCATCAGTCTTTTCTTTAGCAGCATCGTCGTAATGTGCATGACTTTATGGTAACGTGACTTTCAGTTGGCCTGGTGTATATTTTTATGTGACCAGATATCGTCAAAATTAAAATACAATAAAAGGTAAACAGAATATAAAAGTTCCAAAACAGTGGAATACTGAATAAGGAGAGGTATCATGTTACTTTTGACTACAAACTTGTGAAATACATATAATATTTCAATGCGAAATCCTATGAATTCCATATATGAATATAATGGGATCCTTGTAATTCCTAGCTACGAATATAATAGGATCCCTATAATTCATTGCTACGAATATAATAGGATCCCTGTAATTCCTAGCTACGAATATAGTAGGATCCCTGTAACTCATAGCTACGAATATAATAGGATCCCTGTAATTCACAGCTACGAATATAATAGGATCCCTGTAATTTATAGCTACGAATATGATATGATCCCTGCAATTCATAACTAGGATCTTAATAGGATCCCTATAATTCATTGCTACGAGGTATACGAGGGATGTTCGAAATGAATTGCTTATTGTCCTCTAGCTCGATATCCACGTGGGGCACGATAAAAACCAATACATGCCTGTATAGGGCTATTCAATATCTACACAATGGTGTATAAATGTACATGTTAGACTAAGTGTAAAACATAAAATTTGCCATTTGAATACACGCAGTCATTGACCACTGCAGTAAAAATGGTTGGTAGAAGCGTCGACAAAAAAGATGAAATACGGGCTTACATCAAAGCTCGCTCAAAACTTGGTTGTTCTTTGAAGAAGCTGATGACTGAAATTTCTACTGCTTTTGGACCTTCTTGTGTGTCTTATGACACAGTTCGGCGGTGAAAAAAGAAATTTGAGTCTGGTGTAGAGTCCATCAAAAATGCACCGAAATCAGGTAGGCCAAAATCTGCATCTCGTAAAGAAATCGTTTCCAAAATAAAGGAAATCATTGAAGGAGATGCCAGATTTACAGTTCGTGATATTGCACGAAAGGTAAGCATATCACTGTCAACGGTTCACCTTATTTTGAAGAAGCATTTGAAAGTCAGAAAGATTTCTGCTAGATGGGTGCCACATCTGTTGATTGACGAGCAAAAGAGGCAACGGGTTAAAGTGGCCAAAAAGCTGCTTCAAATGTTTCCAAAATATGACAAAAAGCAGTTTGCCAATGTCGTCACAGGTGATGAAACCTGGGTCCATTATTTTGAGCCCGTCAGAAAGGTTAGCAATAAGATCTGGGCCACTAAACACAGCAAACGCCCAATAATTGCCAAACGTTCTTTGAGTACAAAGAACGAAAGGTTTTGTATGCAATCTTCTTCTCTGGTGAAGGAGTCGCAATAAAAGTGCCAGTGAAAAAGGGCAAAAGCATCACCGGAAAGTACTACAAAGACGTAGTACTGAAGAAACTGAAAAAGTATTATCAGAAACGACGCCCTGCCACTGGTTTTAAACATGTCCGTCTTCTACATGACAATGCCCCAGCTCATACCTCCGCAAAAGTTACGGCGTTTTTGAAGAAAGAAAAAGTAACTGTTTTGCCTCACCCCCCGTATTCCCCAGACCTTGCCCCATGTGATTTCTTTTTGTTTCCGAAATTGAAAGCATTCCTTGCTGGGCGGAAATACCAGTCCCGACAGGCACTTGGATCTGCCATTCATTAGTACCTTATTACTGTGCCCAAATCAGCGTACCGTGACGCCTTCAAGAAGTGGATACATCGGCTGAAACTTTGCATTTCTAGCCACGGGGAGTACTTCGAGGGCATGAAATGAGTACTTTTGAGCTAACTTGAAATTTGAAGTCTCCAGATAAAAATAAGCAATTCATTTCGAACATTCCTCGTATAATAGGATCCTTATAGTTAATTGCTACGAATCTAATAGGACCTCATAATTCAGCGCTACGAATATAATAGAATCCCTGTTATTTATAGCTACGAATATAATAGGTCCCTATAATTCATTGCTACGAATATATAAAAAACAAGAGGGCCATGATGGCCCTGTAACGCTCACCTGAGCAACATAGCACTTTGAGAACCTGCTCTAGAACTGATCAAGGCAAACATTCTGATCAAAGTTCAAAATGATTATATTAACAAGTAAGACAATGTAGCATGTCTAATGGACTGTGAAATAAAGGTCAACGTCAAATATGGATGACTGCACTAAAGAAGCCATGCTAAGATGTATGCATGTACTAAGTATCACTGGCTGTAGGAGCAATAGTTACTGAAAAACTGACCTAAACACAAACACTTCACAAGTACCAAATATCACTCTGTAGGACCAATAATTACTGAAACTGACCTAAACGGAAAACTTAAGAAAGTCACTGGATAGAAAAATACACATCACCTTGAAATCATCAAGACAAACATTTTGAGCAAGATTCATGATGATCACTTAAAAAATGTGACCTCTAGAGCATCAACAAGGTTTTCTTTTGATTTGGCCAGGTGACCTAGTTTCTGATATCAAGTGACCCAGTTTTAAACTTGACCTAGAAATCATCAAGACAAACATTTTAAGCAATATTTATGATGTTTATTTAAAAAATGTGACCTCTGGAGTGTTAATAGTTTTCTGCTGATTTGGCCTAGTGACCTAGTTTTCGACCCCATGTGACCCAGTTTCGAACTTGACCTAGAAATCATCAAGGCAAACATTTTGAGCAAGATTCATGATGATTGCTTCAAAAATGTGACCGCTAGAGTGTTAACAAGGTTTTCTGCTGATTTGGCAAGGTGACCTAGTTTTTGACCCCAAGTGACCCAGTTTTAAATTTGACCTAGAAATCACCAAAACAAACATTTTGAGCAAGATTCATGATGATTTCTTGAAAAATGTGACCGCTAGAGTGTTAACAAGGTTTTCCGCTGATCTGGCCAGGTGACCTAGTTTTTGACCCCAGGTGACCAGTTTCGCATTTGACCTAGAAATCATCATGACAAACATTTTGAGCAAAATTCATTATGACTGCTTCAAAAATGTGACCGCTAGAGTGTTAACAAGGTTTTCTGCTGATTTGGCCTGGTGACCTAGTTACCCAGTTTCAAACTTGACCTAAAAATCACCAAGATAAACAATTTCAACAAGATTCATGATGATTGCTTGAAAAATGTGACGCTACAGTGATAAGATTTTCACCTGATTTGGCCAGGTGACCTAGTTTTTGACCCCAGGTGACCCAGTTTCGAACTTGACCTAGAAATCATCAAGACAAATATTTTGAGTAAGATTCATGATGATTGCTTCAAAAATGTGACCGCTAGAGTGTTAACAAGGTTTTCTGATGATTTAGCCCCGTGACCTAGTTTTTGATCCCACGTAACCGAGTTTCAAACATGTCTTAGAACTCATTAAGACAAACATTTTGAGCAAGATTCATGATGATTGCTTTAAAATTGTGACCGCTAGAGTGTTAACAAGGTTTTCTGCTGTTTTGGCCTGGTGACCTAGATTTTTGACCCCACGTGACCAAGTTTCAAACTTGACCTAGAAATCAACAAGACAAACATTTTGAGCAAGATTCATGATGATTGCTTGAAAAATGTGACCGCTAGAGTGTTAACAAGGTGTTCTGCTGATTTGGCCCGGTGACCTAGTTTTTGACTCCAAGTGACCCAGTTTCGAACTTGACCTAGAAATCATCAAGACAAACATTTTGAATAAGATTCATGATGATTGCTTCAAAATGTGACCGCTAGAGTGTTAACAAGGTTATCTGCTGATTTGGCCCGGTGACCTAGTTTTTGACCCCAAGTGACCCAGTTTCGAACTTGACCTAGAAATCATCAAGACAAACATGTTGAGCAAGATTCATGATGATTTCTTGAAAAATGTGACCGCTAGAGTGTTAACAAGGTTTTCTGCTGATCTGGCCCGGTGACCTAGTTTTTGAACCCAAGTGACCCAGTTTCGAACTTGACCTAGATTTAATAGAGGCAAACATTTTGAGCAAGTTTCATTAAGATTGGGTTAAAACTATGACCTCTAAAATGTTAACAATTTTTTCCTTTGATTTGACCTGGTGACCTAGTTTTTGACCCCAAGTAACCCAGTATCGAACTTGACCTAGATTTAATAGAGGCAAACATTCTGAGCAAGTTTCATCAAGATTGGAACAAAACTGTGACCTCTAGAGTGTTAACAAACTAATTGTTGACGACGAACG
Organism: Anodontia alba; assembly: GCA_964016985.1. Taxonomy (NCBI): domain Eukaryota; kingdom Metazoa; phylum Mollusca; class Bivalvia; order Lucinida; family Lucinidae; genus Anodontia; species Anodontia alba. The sequence continues at coordinate 65,953,134 of OZ024826.1, read as the reverse complement.
ACGGACGATGACGGACGACGGACAGAGGGTGATGACAATAACTCACCCTGAGCTTTTGCTCAGGTGAGCTAAAAATACATTGCATATTTACTAGAGCTACTTTAGACTAGAAAACGGACTCTGCCATTTCGTTAATTTGATGTGTCGCTTTGTTTCCAAAATATTCCTGTTTTCATTATTTATTTATCTTTACTATAGCTGGTATTAAGCGTTATATATTCACTATAGTTTTGGTCCTTAGGGATCAGTGAGCTTTGTAGAATTTAGAAATCCCTTCATACGCCTAGTGTGTACTGTCATGCATTATCCGTATTGGTTTACCTGTTTTATAAGTTCACCTGGAGCTTATATCCGCCCGTTGTCCGGCCATCGTTAGCTTTTCACATTTTCGACATCTCCAGAATCGGATTCAGCTGAAACTTGGTGGAAGGCATTGTGGTTAAATGGAGATTCAGAATTGCTAAAATCGTTCCATTCCAATATCTAATATGGCCGCCACGGCGGCAATCTTGAAATTTCTTCACACAACATCACCTCCCAAACCATGTCGGATTGAGCTGAAACTTGATATGAGGCATTGCCGCGACATAGAGATTCAGAATTACTAAAATCGTTCCGTTCCGATATCAAAGATGGCCGCCATGGCAGCCATCTTGAAATTCTTCAAAGGACATCTCCTCCCAAACCTTAAGTTGGATTGAGCCGGAATCTGATGGGAGGCATCGGAGGGACATTCAGAATCGCTAATATCATTCCGTTCCAATATTCAAGACGGCCGCCATCTTGAAATTCTTCAAACGACACCTCCTCCCAAACCGTAAGTTGAATTGAGCTGAAACTTGATGGGAGGTATCGGAGCGACATAGACATTCAGATTTGCTATAATTGTTTTGTCCCGATATCCAAGATGACCGGCACAGCGGCCATGTTGAAATTCTTCAAACAACATCTCCTTCTAAACCATAAGTCGGATTGAGCCGAAACCTGATGGGAGGCATCGGATGGACATAAGATTCAGAATTGCTAAAATCGTTCCGTTCCCATATCCAAGATAGCTGCCGTGGTGGCCATCTTGAAAATCTTCAGACCACATCTGCTCCCGAATTCTAAGTCAGGTGGGAGGCATTGGGGCAACATGGAAGTTTAGAATTGCTAAAATTGTTCCTTTCCGATGTACAAGATGGCCGCTACCTTGAAATTGTTAAAAGATTATATCCTCCGGAACCATAATTCGGATTGAGCTGAAACTTGATGGGATGCATCAGGACGACTTGGAGATTGAGAATTGCTAAAATCGTTCCGTTCAGATATCCAAGGTGACTGCCATGGCGGACATCTTGAAAATCTTGAGCTTAAACTTAATATGGGAGGCATTGGGGTGTTATGGAGATTCAGAATTGCTAAACTCTTTCAGTTCGAATATCCAAGTTGACGGTCATGGTGGCAAACAATATCAGATTCTAACTAGCTAAAGGCAATCTGATCTGATAGCCAATATGGCCACCACAGCAGAACAGAACAGAACTTTTATTTCTCTCAAGTTGTAAATACAACATATGAGGTACTACATACTATCAAACAATAAACACATATTTCAAGTTGATGCGTGCCCAGCTTATCTGGCATAATGCTGTATTCATACACAATATATTTGAACCTATTTAAATCTAGACAGAATATGAGAAATAAATTCACCGAGTCTTTGCAATAGTCGAATATTAGTACTCGTCATAAGTTTAGTAAATTTATATGTATTGTGATGTGCAATATAATATTTTGGTAAATAAAAACTCATTTCTTTAAAATGTTCACACTAAAATAGACAGTGATATTCATCATCTATTAAATTTCTATCACACAGCAGGCAAAATCTTTGATTTCTATCAATATTTTCCCATCGTCCCTTTTCTATAGGTAGCTTGTTATTTCTTATATCTGGCTAGAGGAATAAATAGACTTGACTGCAAGTTCGTAATGTACTTTTCAAGATCTTATATATCCTATAATTGATATATTTTGAACTGTCAAATATTTGTTCGCCAATTTTGGATGAATTGACATTCAAGTGTCTCTTTAACCTCTTTACATAACCAATCTACGTTATTCACATGATTTTCTATCCATAGATAATTAAAACCAATAGTTTGAAGTATGTTTTCTATAGATGAAATCCACTTACTAGAATGTATATTATTTCTATGTAAGTACAAAAGCATCTTATAAGATTTATATGAAAGCTTATCCATTTTACCTGAAATAAGATTAAACCAATATTTAATCATACGGACTTTTCAATTGGAAATCGTCCTAATTCCCCATATATCATACCATGTGGTGTACTTTTCTTCAATTTTAAAATCTAAGTGTATTTTTTCAATGGCAAAATAACTTTCATAGCCACATATTTCAGAGCCATATGGGAACAATTGTTTAATCAAATAATTTTAACTGACATTCCACTGGTAACTGTAAATTAATAATACGTTTTCTTAATAAATACATCGCCTTGCATGCTATTTCAGATATGGGTATATGATCCTGAACAAACCTTCCATTTTTGGTGAACAAAACTCCCAGGTATTTAAATTCTTCAACCACTTCGATATTTTCATTTTCTATTGTAAACAATATATTATTAGACCGCGTATTCCCGCCAAAACTGATAATTTTTGTTTTGTTAATGTTAATTTGCAGTCTCCATATCTTGCAGTAACTAGCAAATCTATTAAGCAAATATTGAAAGTTATTAACATCATTACTTATCACCGCCGCATCGTCTGCATAAAAATTAAAAGTAATTTAACCAATAGTCGAGCGGTTTCGTCAGGAATCTCGAAATTTACGCCCTTAAAGTCATCTTTAAAAGATACGTCTCAGCGTCATTTAGGTAAATAGAGAACAGCAGAGGCGATAAATTTTCTCCTTGGCGTACTCCTTTTTCGCAACTAAAATAACAAGAATTTTACCCATTAGCCAAAATACGTGATTTCACATCTGTATACATGTTTTTTATTACATTTAATATTTTTCCTTGATTACCCTGTTTTAGTAGCTTTTGCCATAATCGTACCCTCCAAACATTATCAAACGCTTTTGTATAGTTTACGAAACAGCAATATAACTTTAACTTTCTACTTTTACAAATTTCTAATAATGCATGCAGAGTAAAAATATTGTCTATAGTTGAATATTGTTTTCTAAAGCCTGCTTGCATTTCAGATAAGAGTCTATTTTCTTCCAAATACTTTGCGTTTCTATTATTTAAAATACTAGTAAACACTTCATCCGAACAGCTAAGCAGGGTAATCGATCTATAATTAGACGGATCGCGTTTATTTCCTTTATTTTTGTAAATCGGAATTATAGTGCCTTGAGTCCAATCCATGGTACTATTCCACTGTCTAAAGTGCAGTTAAACAATCGTGTATAAATAGTCAACACAAAATGTTTTGTCGATATTATGTATTCGTTTATAATTTGGTCATGTCCGCTAGATTTATTTAACTTCAAAGATTTTATCGCTAAAGAAATTTCATCATTGGTGATAGGATCATTTAGCGCTGCCGACGGTATTGAAAACTCACTATCGTCGAGTTCGTTACCGGACTGGTCGTTAATCTGTGCGTTGTCATCATTTATTGAATTCGCGTCTTCAACGTTTAGCGTTTTAAAATAATCTACCAGCGTTTGCATATCTAGCGGAAGCTCTTCTTGCCTCTTATCAATACTATTGATTAACTTCCAAGTCTTTAGGACTCTCTGTACTAAGTCTTTTTAATCTTTTGCTGAATTTTTTTAATATATTGTTTATGACACTTTTTAACAGTAGATTTATACTTTTTACAGCTGTTTAGCAGTCTTCTTCTCGAAGAATAGTTTATTTGTATATTATTATTTCTTCGTCCCAAGTAATATTTTTTTCTGAGCCTTGTAACATTGCAACTCAAACCAAGGGTTTCTATATTTTATCTTAGATGAAATTACTGTACGCTTCCTAAAGGTAATTTTCGCAATATTTAAAAATGATGATATATATGTGTTACTACATTTTCAATGTTTTCCCTATCACAGTGAACGTCTGTCCTATCAAATAAACTTTCGATTTCACGAACGAATGCATATTTACATTATTTACAAAATCTGCTTTCTTACCGGATTCCCATTTTTTATGGAATTCTTTTATACTAGCGGAAAAAATAAACTGTGCATGTGAAAAATGTTCAGGTATCGCTCCATTTTATAAATTAAAGCTTGAAACTTTACACAGGCAAGTTGTGTATCCATCCCGGTTATTTACACTGGTCAGTGCATGAGTTGCATGGGTAGTTTGTCTGTTTGGCCAACGTCTTCGTTTCCACGTTTTTTTCGGGCAGAAATCAAATCGCAAACTCGTTTGTCGACTAAACATGTGTACAAACATAATGTTGATGCCTGTAAAACAGAAAACCAGGATAATTTTGAAAAACGTCTTTGATACGCCATGCCAAGACTGAATGAATCTGACAGATGGCGCGCCGTAGGCATGATTGAAGCTGGTGTACGTCATACTGATGTTGCAAGACAATTTGATGTGCACCGAAATACTGTAGACGCCTTGTGGAGACGGTACCAACAGTTTGGGACCACCAGAGACCGGCCTCGGTCAGGACGTCCACGCGTAACGTCTAATCGTCAGGATACGTACATCCGGGTGGTTCATCTCCGTGATCGACTCAGAACTGCTACTTTGACAGCTAGAAGTATTCCTGGTCTTAAGAGGATTAGTCCCTGAACGGTACGTAATCGATTGCGTGAACGAGGCATACGGCCACGACGTCCAGCCGTACGTCCTGTTCTCCAGCAACGTCATCGTGTAGCACGTTTCGCCTGGTGTAGACGACACATACACTTCACGCAACAGGACTGGGCACGTGTTCTTTTCACGGATGAATCCAGGTTTCATCTCGACAGCAGCGACGGTCGTTCTAGAGTGTACCGTCGTGTTGGTGAACGTTTCCATGACGTGTGATTCAGCGGCGTCCTTTCGGCGGAGGTAGTGTCATGGTGTGGGGTGGAATCTCATCCCGTGGCAGAACAGCTCTTGTGGTTGTGGAAGGCACACTTACAGGCATCAGATACCGTGCAACAACATAACGCCACGCTGCAATAGGATAACGCTCGCCCACATGTCGCGCTTGTCGTCACCGACTTCTTGATCCAGAACAATGTTAATGTGCTGCCCCGGCCTGCAATGTCACCGGATTTGTCTCCTATAGAGCACGTTTGGGATGAGATACAGCGTCGCTTACGTGGCCTCCAAAATCAGCCGTTGACGTTACCTGAACTGTCACGTGCGCTTGTGAGAATTTGGAATGTATTCCCCATGCATTTTTCAGAAAATTTGTTGCATTAATGAGGCGTCGTTGCCAAGCATGCATCGATTCCAGTGGTACAGTATTGATGAGCTGAACAGTGTTTAGAAAACATCTCTGAAAACTGATCTCTATTCAAGACGATGCTGATGCAATAACCATGTCAATTGAGCTGGTGTTAAATAAAGGTCAGATAAAACCCTGATATATTTTGTGTAGCAATTTCTTGTATACCTCCTAAGTTATAGCATATTATACGCACGCACAGTTTATTTTTTCCGCTAGTATATTTTAACATGTTTTCCGGTCTTCATGCTAATAACATAAGTAAACGAGATTGCACTGTGTATATCAGACAGCAGGGTGAAAAAAGACTGTACTGTGAAGTCAGACATATTCGAAATGCCACCAATATTTGAAATGACGTAGTCAATCACTGAGAGTCTTGTAGTCGTGTTTTATCATTTCCGCAACGTCCGTTGCATATATACAAGTTATTATTTTTATATATTTGTATTAATTTATGAACAACATTATTAATAGTAATATCGAGGGAATTTCTCGATAGCGGTATCCCGTGTTGTTTTCGCTCGTTTGCATTATTGGGATAACTTATTACATCATCATCAATCCCAAGATGCTCTGCAGTTGAATGGTCAAGGTCGAAATTATTGTATTCGGGCAATAACCTAACTCGTGCGTTGCAGTCTCCCATCAAAATAAAAATGTTTACAGGTTTCAATAATGGGCAATAACTCTTGTTCTATTTCCGTCAGACTATCATAATTGCTGCAATCCGAACCCTCCGGTGGGAGGTATACAAATATTATAACAAAACCATTGTCATCACTTTTGGTTTTGCATGTGTTAACGTTTAGAGTAATTAAAATTCGGAGTCTTTTTCGACTAATTCTACAAAAGGTAAGATTTCATTTTTAACAAAAAATTCTCAAGCCGCCTGACTTCCTTATAAATCTTTTCCTATGTTTTGAGAAAAATGCGTAACCCGGAAAATTGATCATATCATCTACACATAATTTAGTCTCGCCAATACCTATTATTTGGTAATTATTAATAAAATGTTCAAATTCTGGCAAGATTAACTTTGAGCTCAAACCACAAACATTAATATAACAACACTTTAGTTCAAGATTTATAACGGTTTGTGTATTGAAAACAGGTTCATCCGCCCTACTGAATTGTTTGTTTGCGTTGAGGTTTTATGGCCCAGTCAACCCAATGGGGTCATGTCGAGCGCGGTCAATTTAGCTAACTACACGTTTACTGGGCAGGCTTAGTCCTCTAAGCGGTTAACCAGTATTGTGCACATTCTTTTGCCAGAAACTGACAACCCCTTCTTGGATCAGCGGAAGGGAGAGAATGACCGTAGAAAATATTTCATGATTAATCTCATCGAAAGAATGTTCGAACCCGCGACTTTGATATTTGTGAAAAGATTAGTGTATTGGATTCAAATTTTATACATCGGTATATAATCATAAAATGTAGGCCATGTTCGATTTAGTATACAATCCACCAATTATTATGGCCCTTTTTTCAACTTTGAAAAATGGTTTCCATTCGATATTTTTTTTTTAAAGATTAGTGTACAGGGGTATATAATCATAAAATATTGGTCAAACTCGATTTACGGTAAAATCCACCAAATATTATGGCAGTTATGGCCTTTTTCAACTTTGAAACATGGTTTCCGTTTGATATCTTTTGAATAGACGAGTGTAATGGATTCATATTTAAAACACAGGTATATAATCATAATATATAGGTCATGTTCAGTTTAAGGTAAACTCCATCAAATATTATGCGAGTTATGGCTCTTTTCCAACTTCGAAAAAATTGTTTCCGTTCTATATCTTTTGAAAAGATTTGTTTTTTGAGTTCATATTTTATACAGGGGTATATGATCATAAAATATAGGTCATTTGATTTAGGGTAAAGTCCGCCAATAATTATGAGAGTTATGACCCTTTTTCAACTTCATGTTTTGCAAAATGCTTGCGTCCGGGTGAGGATGGCCCCTGGGCGGGGGCATCTGTGTCATATATTTACACATTTTTGGTTTTACTGAACGTTCCAAGGGGGTTTCTCTCTTGCTGTTCTTTGTTCGTGCGTCGGTAGTTTCATATGTAGCGTTTGCTTTAACATTATTTGTTCTTTATCACTCCTTCTTTTTGTGCCTTTGTCGGTGACGTTTTCTTGGTACTTTCATTTATATATTCGTACACAAAAATTTATATTTTCCTAAATGCTGCATTATTTAATGTCAAATTGTGGTGGGTGGGGGGCAGGCAGGCAATTTCGTTCCTTTTAGAGAATACCTCTTTTCAGAAGAGGGAGTGGGAGGGGTGGGGTGGTGTGTGTGTGGGTGGGGGGGGCCATGTAAAATATTTTGACAGTCTTATCCCATTTTTTTGAAGTATATCCATTCCCTTACCCTGTATATTTCGTATTGATGAAATGAGTTTACATGTGGCACAGACTGTTATTGGGCACGAGTTTTGAGCCAATGAATCAATGAATATTGTGTAGTAGTTTATAAAGTGACAAAATCTGGACTAGGGTCATTTGGCAGCAGTTGCACATACTGCGTATGAAATCTCCAGCATCTGAGATTACGAAATTGATTTTCTGTACAGTTTATATCAGAATCTTAAAGAAAGACTTGTCATCAGTATGATACGTTATTCGTATAGTCCCAGAGTTCGTGGTAGGTTTATTCAAGTGGTCGATGCCAAAAGGTTTGAAAATGTATTCTTATGTAAAAAGTATGCTGAAATCAAAAATCAAAGTCGGTACATGAAGTATACGCAACGGATTACACATGGTAATTCTCCAAATAGCGTCAAAATGGGGGTACCCTTATAGTTAGTACCTTTTCCCACCCAATGCGTGTACTGAAATACTCATTTTGACATCCAACAATACCAAATGACTGATGTTAAAGATAAAATGACAACTGGCAGATTTGTTTTGCCACACTGAGAAAAAATATTTAAATCCAAAATAAGATTTTGTTTTCAAAAGCCGCGAAAACTGATTTTCTTCAATCTATTGATTTTTTTTCCGCAAATATGACCGCCAGCCATGGATGATTTCATTGAACTAGTTTGAACAACAGTTTCCTTCATAATTACTGTTTATCACACGTTATAAATTATATCACTTTTGATGTAGATGAAATTAACAATTAGAAGGAAATAAAAAACTGGCAGGTTTTGTTTTCTGTTTGTTAATTTATAGGTTGGTCACTGCCACATCGAATCACCTTGAATAAGAAGTAGAATGTGTGTGCGTGCGTGCGTGCGTGCGTGCGTGCGTGCATGTGTGTGTGTGTACAGAGAGCGATTGAGGGTTGGCTGATATGTGATATGAATGCCTTTTTGACTCTTTGTTAGAAATTCTTGATGTCTCCAACAACGTAAACTTGCTCATACCAGCATATAAGGCCACTCCCCTTAGGAGCAACATATAAGAAATTTACAAAATATATAATATCTTCTTGATATACATAATTGAATCAAATTATCTCAATAATAATCGTATTTGCAATCCCAAAAATGACAATCATGTCTGTATGTTAATAGGAAATAATTGTTACTAGTCTTTTAGATGCACTAGATTTTGGTAACTTAAGGTTTCAAGAACAACAGTTGTGTTTGTGTCTTTACAAAAGAGCTCATGCATATGCTTGTTTATCATTTAGTCACGTTTGTTTTTCTATATTCTCATTTAAATTATCATTAAAAGAGTTATAGGAATCCTTAATTCCATACTCTTTTTTGAAGAGGAACCTTAAATACCGCTACTAGTTTCATTGTTAGGTTCATCAGAGTTTAATGCATAGGTATACTCTTTATCTGAATCATAATCCACTGTAGTCTCATCAATAACCCTTCCAACAGACTGTTACGCCCAAGGGCGGCCAAGACGTACAGAGGGTGACTTCCTATTTGATTAAGCTCTGGGTTGGGCGATGCCTAACTACACAGAGACTCTAACAACGTTAGATTGTTTACAATCTTTTTTTTAACATGTATTATTTACAACAGATAATTACAATAACGTAAACAAACAAAATGTAACCGCCTGCAGTACTCTTCGGCTGCGGCAAAGGACACAGGAGGAACGGAGAATATACTGGACTATAACTTGATTAACCTGGCTTGGTTAAACAAAATATTTGACAACCAGTATAAATTAATCCGAGTGCGGTGAACTTCACCGTGTCAATGCAAAAAGAATGTCCCTCTTCTTCCTAATTTTTTTAACGCTGCCATAATGACTGACGTCAAAATTTAAACAACTCAAATCAAAATTGATCCAACTAACATGCATACGCATTAAGGTCAATTGCACCCTAGCTTTACAATATCAGCGACGTAACGGTGATGTTCGGAACTGACGGCTATTAAGAACCGAATATATAGTATCTATACAATATACTAACGTTACTAGTTGACGTCACGTATGTCGTCTAAATTACTGTATCTATGTTACGCTAGGTAACCACGTCACTGACTAAACGTCATAAGTTAACGTATATACAAACGTAAGTATAACGCATAGTCACTGACAACTGAACGACCTCAATAATTGACGTAAGTGTTACCGTCGTATATGACGTTATCCTACATGTAATATTACGTAAATAACGTAAAATCAGGCATAAGTCGGATCTGAGAAATGGCTATGCGTTTAACTAAACTTGATTACGCAAGAAAAATATTGAGATACTGTCAACTAATCTGATCAAATTTGTTATACGTGTTCAAGAAACCCTTTAATGTTTGCCGTGTGGAAAAGTATGATAGTCAGAAAGTCGGTACCTACGCAGCGATCTATAATATTTTTGGAAGCACAATTTATGCACACGTGTACTTCATGTGCGAGACAGTAGGAGTGTACGTTTCTTCGTACCGACATTTTAGTTCAGCGATTTCTTGACGTATAATCTGTCCACCGATTTCTTTATACAGGATCAACTTTGCTACACCACCAAAAACAGGGACGCGGGGAATAAGTATGGGGACCGAGAGGGCTTAATCAACAAGAGACACTATCAGGAACATCTCAGTCATGATACAAACATAATTTTTTTCTGGGAGCATCTGTGGTTATCCTTGCCTCAAGTTTATCAAAAAGCTTTACTTTATAAGTAATATCTAAGTTCCATCAACATGGGCAAGGATCATAGGAGTGTCAGCGGGTAATGCTAGAACGATTTTAAGATCAATATATAAAGAAGATGGCCAAATGAATCTCTTGTAACCTGAGGTTCCTTAATTTTACTGTCCTTGAGCAGCAGTTTTACAGACATTATATTGCAGGCAAATGACTTGACCTTCCTTCTCAAACCTGTTACTATCGGCAAATAGCAAGTCTTAAACAAACCAATTACTCTTTTTGTCAATTGTGTGCACCAAAGCTGTTCTGTCTCGCAGGACTGCTTCAGATCACCAATGAGCCCTTTGCTTCGCTGCATAACAGTGTTTATGATCAAATGTGTTTTACTTTGATGTCTCTTAGATGAGGTAGAGGACCCCTATATGGACCGAACATATCAGCATCAGAATAAGGGTTGGGTTTCGTACGAGTAAAACTGGTTTAAGTCCTCCGCTTTCCACCCCCCCCCCCCCCCCAACCCACCTCCCCCTCCCCCAGTAGATTTCCTACTGACCGCTCGAAGAAAATCTATTTTTCGCTTCTTCTCATGAACCAAAAGGCCAATTGACTTGAAACTCGGTAGGAAGCATCAGGATGACTTGTAGATCAAAAATAGATAAAATCATTTCGATCGGAAATCCATGATAGCCGCCGAGGCGGCCATCTTGAAAATCTATTTTTCGCTTCTTCTCCTGAACAAAATGGCCAGTTGACTTGAAATTTGGTAGGAAGCCTCGCGGTGACTTGTAGATCAAAAATAGCTAAAGTCGTTCCGATTGGAAATCCAAGATGGCCGCCATGGCCGCCATCTTGAAAATCTGTTTTTTGCTTCTTCTCCTGAACCGAAAGGCCAATTGAAGCATCGCAGTGACTAGTAGATCAAAAATAGCTAAACTTGTTTCGATGGGAAATCCAAAATGAACGCCATCTTAAAAATCTGTTGTTTTTTTTTTTCTTCTCCTCCTGATCCGAAAGACCAATTCATTTGACACTTGGTAGGAAGCATCGGGGTGACTTGTAGATCAAAAGTAGCTGAAACCGTTCCGATCAGAAATCCATGATGGCCGCCATCTTGAAAATTTATTTTTCGCTTCTTTTCCTGAATTAAAAGATTAATTGACTGAGATCTTGGTACGAAACATCGGATGACTTGTAGATCAAAAATACCTAAAATCGTTCCGATCGGAAATCAAGTTGGCCGCCATAGCTGCTATCTTGAAACTCTCTTTTTCGCTTCTTCTCCAGAACCGAAAGCCAGTTGTCTTAAAACTTGGTAAGAAGCATCGGGGTGTCTTTTAGAGCAAAAAAAAAAAATCGTTAAAACTGTTCTGATCCGAAATCCAAGATGGCCGCTATGACCACCATCTTGAAAATCTATTTTTCACTTCTTCTACTGAAACGAAAGGCCACTTGACATGAAACTTGTTAGGAAGCATCAGAATGACTTGTAGATAAAAATAGCTTAAAAATGTTTGGATGGGAAATCTAAGATGGCCGTCATCTTGAAATTCTATTTTTCGCTTCTTCTCCTGAAACAAAAGGCCGATTGTCTTGAAACGATAGGAAGCATCGGGGTGACTAGTAGAAACAGCAAAAATCATTCTGATCGGAAATCCAAGCAAAACAGCAAAAATCATTCTGATCGGAAATCCAAGAGATGGCTGCCACGTGATCTGGAAACTCCATTTTTTGCTTATTCTGCTGAACCAAAAGGCCAATTGACTCCAAACTTGGTAGGAAGCATCAGAGTGACTTGTAAATAAAAAAGAGCTAAAATCATTCCGATCAGAAATCCAAGATGGCCACCATGGCCGCTATCTTGGAAATACTTCTTCTCCTGAAACGAAAGGCCAATTTATCTGGTAATCAGGTGAGCGATACAGGGCCATCTTGGCCCTCTTGTCTATATTATCACTATTTAGGTATGTACCAGAGACTCCTTCCGAATAAAAAGGTCCTTGATATGTAGACACCGATAAGGTTTGACATTGTCTTTCATACTGCCTTCATTAATTTTACATTCCTCCTATGTAATGCGTTTAGGTCTCATTCGCTTAAACGATAAGGGCTAGTGTTATTTTGTTCTTGTGTTTTTCAGTCCTTTTAGCATTGCAATTACCTCGCCTGGGGAAGAGAGAGCTAATCTTAGTGCTTTTCGTATGTTAGTTTGCGCTTGTTTGGTTTTGTCTGTTTCCTCTTGGTGTCTGGGAAAGGCTGCGGCTTGTGATTATGGCACTCCCTGGACTTTTTTCTTACCTTTTCTGACTGTTAATACCTTTTTCGGCTTTAATTTTCGCGATAACGTTTTTATTTTTATTTTTAGCTAAAGTGTGTTCAGCGACAAAGTTTCTCTTTATGGTTCCAGCTTTTAACATTTCTCAGACATTGCTTCAGTTAGGTAAGTATTTTTCCACTTTTCTTCAAGAAAATAAATCACAATAAAGCCTTACCTATTACGTCGTAATGTTTGACTGCAGCTGTTGTTGGTCAGTCAAGCAGAGGTGTAAAGATCCATGTATCGCTAAAACGTTTATTCGTTTACTTATTTAATTATTTGACCAACGCAATGGGAAAATATGTTAGTTGAGTATATGATAGAGGAAAGATCCAGATCAGCAGACGAAGCCATACGACCATATAAAAAGACTTTGCTATACACCCATACATGTTAAAGTATCCAGTGATTCTGTAAGCGGACAGCAAAGTCCCTGATCAGACTGCGTGGATGACAGACTGAACCGAGCATTGGCTTTGTTTGTTTGATGTTTTAGTTGAGGTTTAACGTCAATATTTCTGTCATATTGCGGCAGTGTCTGTATGTGATGGTGGGCACTGATGCCCTTTTAAAGAGCTACCTCATTGTAGTAGTCATATGATTCTGCCACCGGTGCGACCAGTCCTAAATGGGGCCAAGCAAATTAGCTGCTAGTACCTAAGGATGACCCGATTCGGGATCCGACAACCTCGCGATCAACAGATGGGCACTCTGCCAATTAAATGATAAGTGCAGCTACCCAGGAAACGCCACAATCATGAAGTACAACCTTCCCGAGGCACATAAAGAAGAAGAGATGAGGAACAAATAATGACAAAACAAATGCCACATATGAAATCACAAGCTCACAAAAAGGAAAAAAAAAAAAAAAAAAAAAGAACTGCAACAGAGGAGCCGCCTTTGAACGGTCACTCAGCCACTGACCAGGTCCCGGGCTTTTGCTGTCTACATATGCCCCGAAGGCACATGTTCTCATAGCGCGGTTTATGAATTTATACTACTACTGAGCTAAAATCAGGTATAGCTCAAACGATTTCATTCTTCGTGCATTGATATGGCACATGCACATGAAATAGTGGAAGAATGGGAACAGTAGTGAGCAGGTATCCTTTCCCGCCCAGCTACCTCAGTCAGCCTCCCTCTAAATTTCAGTAACCGATCGGGAGGTTATTTTCTTTGATGAACAATGTCTGTCATACTCGTTCTGACGACTTATATGGGTTATACTTTTACGCTGTCTGCCAACTATTTCCCATGTATATTTAATAACGACTCACTGAGTATATTTACACAGAGCTCATTGATCGCTGGCATATGATCGTCATTGATCTCTACACGTTTTCATTTCGATACAAAAAGGAACGGACAAAAATAAAGAAAGCAGTAAAATTTAGATTCTTTCATCTTATTAGAGCAAGAATTGTAAGACCTAGGGAGCTGGGATATGTAGGAGAAGTCCACGGAGATTCCTCTGCAATTTTGTCGCTGGACATTTTTCGCAATTTTAAAACAGCACATAACTATAAGTGAAGATACCGAGGAAATGCCACAATCACGAAGCACAACCATCCCGAGGCACCAAATGAAGGAGAGATGAGGAACAAATAATGATAACACAAACGCCACATATGAAAACCACATACGCACAAAGAAGAACTGCAACAGATGAGCCGCCTTGGAAAACGTCTGGGGTGCTTACGTGCAAAGCCTCAACCGCTTCAAGTTACAGATATATGTTCGGTCCGCATAGGGGTCATCTAGCTCATTTTTGAAACGTCATAGTGAAACACATACAATAAATAAACTAATGAAACAAAGCTAATGGCTCAGTTGCGATCTGAGGCCAAAACACAAGAAAACCACAAACAGGACCACAGACACTGATAGTCAGGCATCGATCATAAACCTCATCTTTGAAACATCAGATGGAAAAATCTTTCAAACTTTCTCTTGTTTGCTTCCAGTAATACGGTACAATGACCCTATAGTTACTAGTGTCAAGCACGTTTTTTCACTATTTGTTTACACATCAATGACATGATTGGAAGATGCGGACTGACTAAAACGCTGTATAGGAACAGTAAGACTCTTGATTTAATCAGCAGAAAATCTGTAATTAATCTGAAGCTGGAACCTTTTGTACAAATTTGCGGAGGTAGCCAATTACAAATTCGAAATTGAACATTTCTCACTTAAATCAAAAATAAAAATAAAAATGGTCTAGGACTTTATGCATGAATAACCTGACAGAGAGTGTAAGGCCAAATTCTAGATAATGGATCATTCTTGTGTCTGAGAAAGAGCAACTGCATTTTACCGTCAATAATTTAATCGGATTTGTATTGCGGCTGTTCACTGGCTGCCGTTTGCGTTTTCTTTGATGAATCAGTGCTACCATTATCTCAGCATCTCGCAGAATATTGTTTTTTTACCTTGCGTTTTATTCTTACAAGACTGGACGTGAGTTAATATAAAAAAAACCTTTCTATTCCAGCCGAATATGCAGATGTATTATTGTTTTATTTTAACACTTAAAACATTGTGGCACTAACTTTGCGAGAGCAGCGACTCATGAGGTTAAATTGAATGAAAATTGGTATTTTCGTTTGTTCGAAAATCAGTAGACAGAAACGAGACTTTCTATCTAGAAAGTTCAAAAACATACAAGTTCTAATTTATAACAATCATTGGTCTGACCTATGTAATTTCTACAGTTTCTAAAAGTACTGCTAATATTTGTATATGGTGCGAGGCCTGGAGAGTTTATCAGCGTCATGCTGACAAACATTTCCACACAAGCTGCCTGGAAGATTCCTGACACAGAAGTCTTACAGAGGACACGAATACTCCTCTGAAGCTGAATGCCTGGTGAACGCTCACCAAAGAAAATCTTCTTTGGAGTACTTCGGGGGCCGCTCTAAGGCTAACCAGAATAAATGCTATATGGATACCCTAAAAGCCTCTCTCAAGATTTCAACATACCCCCCCCCCCCCCGCTCCCCCCCTACGGTCCCGGGAAGAGATTGCACAACCGAGCAGACTGCTGCGTTTTATCAAAAATATTTTTATTAAAAATCTTGAAAGTATTCCACTTTACCGACACACAGTTTGTAACTTTCCTGGACGCTTCTAATTGCAAAAGTGTATACGAGGTTACCCAGGAAAGGCAATAATCATAAAGTACAGCCATCCTGAGGCATCGAAAGACGACGAGATGAACAAACAATGACAAGACCCAACGTCACTTAATAACACACATACAAACAAAGAAGAACTGCAAAGAGAGGAAAATAGTTTTACTTTCTTCAGCACTGTTCAGTTCTTATAGAGGCGCCAAATGAATGTATGGCCAGCTGGACAAGGCATGTGAATTACTGGCCGCAAGAAAAAGAAAATGATGTACAAGATTTTCTTCGATGGTTCTCTTGGCAATACATGGGAGTATTTGAGCTTTTCTTTTTTATTTGTTGTTATCAGTCCTTCTCTGTAGCTCAAACATGTGCACTCAGAAGGCCGTAAAACGTATCCACGTACTTTACTATAATGTAGTTTATATTTTCTGGTTCTTTTTTATCACTGAGCTTATTCCGGGAAATTTCATATGAGGATCACTAATGAGGCCTATTTGACCGAAACTAGCTAGTCTGGCCCATAAAACTTTTGACACTTCAGCTGTTGTCACTTTTGTGAGTAGATTCACTATGTAAAATGCGGAAAAAGTGAAGAAAAAAAATCATGCACATCTTTAGGCCATGATGAAAACACTTGGTATAAAACCTGTTGGAGGAGGTGCGGACACAAGGTATCTAGATACTTTGATAGTGTACTGGAGCCCGAAA
This sequence comes from Anodontia alba, assembly GCA_964016985.1. Lineage (NCBI taxonomy): Eukaryota > Metazoa > Mollusca > Bivalvia > Lucinida > Lucinidae > Anodontia > Anodontia alba. Next base: position 65,936,485 of record OZ024826.1, on the reverse strand, counting down.
AATGACTAAGTTAAAAATGTTAAATAAAAACGTTAAACAATAATACTCAGCTACTATTGTGTTGCGGGCAGATATCTCTGTCAAAAATTGACAAAATTTGCTTATTGGCAATCCCAAATCAGATCTCCATAATATCAATGCGCATACTGAGTTTGGTGAAAATCCATTGATATTTACTCGTTATCGTCCGGAAACGAAAATATGGACGTGTGGCGGGCAGATAACTGTCAAAAATTGATGAAATTTGCCCATTAGCAATTCCAAATCAGATCTCTAAAATATCAATGCACATACCAAGTTTGGTGCAAATCCATTGATATTTACTCAAGTTAATGTCCGGAAACGAAAATACAGACATGTCGCGGGCAGATGACTCTGTCAAAATTTGACGAACTTTGTCCATCAACAATCCTAAACGAGATCTCCACAATGTCAATGCATTTGGTAGATTGGTAAAAATCGGAAATGAAACACGAACCGACAGACGTATGGCAGGCATATAGCGGACGGACACACAGACGGACACATCGACGTTTAACGTAAAGCCATAATACCCAGCCACTATTGTGTGGCGGAGTATAAAAAACGATTTTTTTTTTTTTTTTTTTTTTTTTTTTTTCAGAATTATACCCAAAGCACATGTACATCTTCAGATCATGTCAAAATGATTGGGATCAACGTGTGTAAGGAATTGCGCACACAAGATACCCCACTATCTGTACCCTTTAATAGTACTGTAGCACGAAAAGTCACTAAGTTAAACTGCAAAAAAAGTGAGAAAAAGTTACAAAAGCATCTGAAAAGTTTCGAAAAGGTTGGCATAAATATGTGGGAGTAGTTGCACACACAAGGTACGCACTATCTATGCACTTTGATGGAATGTTAAAAATAAAAAAAAAAATGAGAAAAACTACTTTCAGGATCATACCCAAAGCACATGCATATGTTCATACCATGGCAAAATATCTGAAAAGTTTAATAAAGATCGGCTTACAACTGTAAGAGGAGTTGCGCACACTCTATCTACTATCAGAAGTCGGAACTACGGAATCACGGAATTTCGGAAAGCCGAATACTAGGTATTTCGATTTTCTTCGGAAAAGCAGGAGACAATAACCCGATTTGTAGAGTTTTTTCGGGATTTTCTTTTTTTTAGAAGTCCCCGGGCATATTTTAGACTACGCTTCTTTAGCTCCTCGATGAGTTATCCATTCTTTCTCATGTGTAAATGCTTCTTCAAAATCGTTTGCACGCTGCCTTCTGATATGCCAGTACTATTGGCAACATCTTTCACCGACAATCGGGCATCCTGCTATATTACATAAAAAATATCCAGCCAACTACCTGAGGCACCGAAAGCAGCATAGATGAGGAAAATACAAGAACAAGACACAACGGCACAAAACAACAAACGACTTACAAAGACGAACTGCAATAGAGGAACCGCGTTTGAACGGTCTAAACATTACGGGATGGGGTGGTGGGCTCAAACGTGTTTCAATTGATTGAAACTACGCTCTTAATTCGAGTAGTGTGTAAAGCCGGTCCTCCGTCCTGGGCATTTCCACGCTGAGAACGATTATCTCCATCGTGGGAACACTCTCTTCCTGCAGTTACAGCTATAATTAGACTAATTGTTTTTGTGAACTTTCGCAGAATTGTTTCGCTCCTTCAATTCGAAGACTTCTCAGAGAAGCATTAAATTTTTTTCTGCCAATTTGAAAGCGCTGAAAGTTGTATTCAGCAGAAGTACGAGAGAAGCCCGTATCGTTAGAATTTTCAAGTTATGAGCAGAGTCGTCCTAATTTCGAAAACGCACAGCTTGGGAAGAGAAGTACTAGAATAACCTTTGCAAGGGAGATAATAAAAGATAGCACACTACAAGGAGAAGCTATAAATGTAAAAAAAAAAAAAAAATGTCCCTTGCATTTTATTATTTAGTAATTATTGTTGTTAAATTAGATATAAAAAAGTACGAATGTTTTTTAATTGTTGTTTAAAACTGTCTAGATTTCTAATTAAATTATTACGATTATACCAAATCAGAAATACGGCACCGAAATTACTAGCTCATGCACAATGACAGTTATATATGTGTTTTGTTTTGTTTTTTCGCTAATACATGATAATATCAGTAATAGGTATACCAACCGAAACTGAGAATAGATTTAGATAAAACATTTTTGTTAGCTCACCTGAGCACGATATGCTCAAGGTGAGCTGTTGGAAGTGCTCAAGGTGAGCTGTTATGATCAGTCAATGTCCGTCGTCCGTCGTCAACAATTTGCTTAAAAGCCTACTCCTCCTACACACCTGGGCCAATTGACTTGAAACTTTGTAGGAAGCGTTGTGGTATATTTGAAAATGGAGTTCTGCAGATGTATACGCTAGAGGGCGTAAGCAGTGTTACAAACTTCATTACTGCTTATGAAGAGTCTCAATAAAACCGAGACTCCCGTTTTCTAATCTGTATTGTGTTCTTTGTTTCCAAAGGCAATCTTGTTATGTTTATTGTAGATCGAAAATCATTCATATCGAAAGTTCAAGATGTCCGCTATGTCTGCCATCTTGAAAATCTATTTTTCGCTTCTTCTCCTGAACCGAAAGGTCAATTCTCGAAACGTGGTAGGAAGCATCTGGGTGACTTGTAGACCAAAAATAGCTAAAATCATTCTGATTGGAAATCCAAGATGGCCGCAATGGCCGCCATCTTGAAAATATATTTTTCGCTTCTTCTGAACCGGAAGTCCAATTGACTTGAAACTCGGTAGGAAGCATCGGGGTGACTTGTAAATCAAAACTAGCTAAATTATTCTGATCGTAAATCCAAGATGGCTGCCATGGCCACCATTTTGAAAATATATTTTTCGCTTCTTATCCTGAACCAAAAGGCCAATTGACTCGAAACTTTGGTAGAAAGCATCGGGGTGACTTTTTTTTTTTCTCGCTATTAGATGATATCAGTAATAGGTATACCAATTGAAACTGAGAATAGAATAAGTGAGCTATTGTGATCAGTCAATGCCCGTCGTCCGTCGTGTGGCGTCAACAATTTGCTTAAAAGCCTACTCCTCCTACTCACCTGGGCCAATTGATTTGAAACTTGGTAGGAAGCGTAGTTCATTTCCTTTTGAAAACGGAGTTCTGCACATGTATACGCTATAGAACGTAAGCAGTGTTGCAAACTTCATTACTGCTTATGATGAGTCTCAATAAAAGGTAGTTGCGGTCATGGTCCCTAAGCCATAATCCAAACTCATAAATCCGTAAACGAATGACGAATCAGAATATTCAGACCAACAGACATGGACCCCAGAATAAAGGGTGTAATCAGGCGTCCGCGGATAGTAAGCACTGCTTGGTAAGCAAGCTTAGCCCACCATGCCCATAGGCCTGGACGAAGAAAATATCGGTAGAAGCGTATGTCCGGGATTTTGGAAGTCTACTTATGGCGCGTCACTGGCAACGACATCAGAAACAATTCTGGAAACTGCCACATTGTAGGGATTGACCAGATCATGATGTCTCCCATAGAAAAGTGTTGCTACCAGTTTGGTTTTTTGATACCCCTGGCTCAACAACTTTCTAGTGAGCACTTTCCCACGCTCCATGAAGTCCTGATAATTTGAACAGGCTCTGGCATAACGGATTAACTGTGAAACGTGAACCCCGTATGCTGTTGCAGAAGGGATATTACTGCTCAGGAATGGAAAGTTAACAATGGGAAAATTGAAGTCATCCCGTTTGTCGTAAAGCCTAGTAGCAAGCTTTCCATTGTCAATGTAGAGATAACAATCCAAGTATGAGGAGGAGGCTGCAGTCTCCGTTGTTTCCTTCATTTCAAGTTTACGTGGATAGATGAATTCCAAATACTCTGCAAATTTTGTGTTTTTCAGAGACAATACATCATCTATATATCTGTAGGTGAAATTGAATTGTTGTGCGAGGTGTTTCTTGCCTGCTTCGAGGAGACTTTGTACAAACTCCGCCTCATACGAGTATAGTAACAAGTCGGCAAGTAACGGTGCACAGTTAGTACCCATCGGCATGCCGATTGTTTGCTGAAATATCCGTCCGCCGAACTCCACAAAAATATTGTCGATTAGATATTCCAGCATCTTTATGACATCTGCATCTGAATATTTTTGTTGCGCATCAGAGTGATCCCGAACGAAGTATGTGTCTTTGTAGCCAATGACAACATACTGAAATCGATGGTTACCATTCTTGTAGAAGAAACACTGGTTGATAATTTCCTTTAATTTAGATTTCAATTTATCATGAGCAAAAGTAGTGTAAAGAGTAGAGAAATCAAAAGATTTTATACTGTTGACGGAATGAAGAGATTGTGCCTTTAGGTTTTCTAAAAGCTCTTTGGAGTTTTTCAGGATCCACATCTGATTAACACCACTTCTGGCATATGCAGTGTCACAATACTTCTGAAGGCCTTCTTTAACTGCGGTTAGGATTCGTGTTAGAATGAGAAAGTGGCTTGGTTGAGCACTTAGCTGAACCCGCAATATATCTCTGCTTGTACGGGTTCTTGTGAAGTTTAGGAATCCAATACACTTTGGGAAGGTCAATATCTTCCTCTTGGAGGAAATTCCGAATGTCAGCATCACCGAACGGTGGTTTTGTAGAATTTCGTCCTTGGACATAGCAGTAAGATTATATGTAGGGTTTCCGGTCATGGTACTCATACCAAGCTCTTCCATTATGCAGTTTATATAGTGTGTTTTGCAAACAAACACAATGTTATTAGATACCTTGTCTGCTGGAACAACGACAAACTTCTCATGGATTTCAGCTAACTCAGCAGCAACATCTGGATCATCAAACACCGATTCATGTCGGCGAGACATGGTTCTGCTGAGTACTGAGACACGTCTGTTTACCAAGGACATTACCGATTTAACCCATTCAGACAGGGGGTCAACCTCCACGTCCTCTTCCTTAGCCCAGCGTCGTGCATACTCTTGAACAGAATCCAAAATTAATTTGGAATTCTGTTTCCAAGTAAAAGACCTGGGTTCCCTGTGTTTAGGGCCTTTGGAAAGAATGTCCCTGAGTTTGCTAATCCTGACTATATTGAGGTCACCTGTTATGATGTGATCGGCGGGATTATAGCAGAACTCCGATGTTTTACAGGAACACGCTGAGGGGTTTCGAGTAATGTTCTCAGTATTTAGCCCTTGCAGCACGTTTTTAAAATTGAAAATTTTAGGTGCAATTGGAGACGAATAACTGTAGGAGATGATAGGTGGGCTCTGGTTTTTGAAGTAAGCTGGTATGGTAAAACCGAGACTCCCATTTTCTAATCTGTATTGTGTTCTTTGTTTCCAAAGGCAATCTTTTTGACGTTTATTGTAGATCGAAAATCGTTCATATCGAAAATCCAAGATGCCCGCTATGGTCGCCGTCTTTAAAATCTATATTTCGCTTCTTCTCCTGAACCGAAAGGTCAATTCTCGAAACGTGGTAGGAAGCATCGGGGTGACATGTAGATCAAAAATAGCTAAAATCATTTTGATTGGCAATCCAAGATGACCGCAATGGCCGCCATCTTAAAAATCTATTTTTCGCTTCTTCTGAACCGAAAGTCCAGCTGACTTGAAACTTGATAGGAAGCATCGGGGTGACTTGTAAATCAAAACCAGCTAAAATTATTCCGATCGTAAATCCAAGACGGCCGCCGTGGCCGCCATTTTTTCTCCTGAACCAAAAGGCCAATTGACTCGAAACCTTGGTAGAAAGCATCGGGGTGACTTGTAGCCTCGCAAACTATAGTGTTGCATATGACAAAATGCAATCAAACAGAGTCTCCGATTTTCGTGATTTTGTGAGTTCTTTGTTTCCAAAGGTAATCCTTTTTGATTTTTATTGTAGATCAAAAAATAGCTTAAATCGTTCCGATCGGAAATCCAAGATAGCCGCCATCTTGAAAATCTATTTTTTGCTTCTATTTCTGAACCGAAAGGCCAATTGACTCGAAACTTGGTAGAAAGCATTGGGGTGACTTGTAGATCAAAAATAGTTAAATTCGTTCCGATCAGAAATCCAAGATAGCCGCCATTGCCGCCATCTTGAAAATCTATTTTGTCGATTCTTCTCCTGAACTGAAAGGCCAATTGACTTGAAACTTAGTAGGAAGCATCGGGGTCACTTGTAGCTCAAAAATAGCTAAAATAATTCCGATCGGAAATCCAAGATGGCCGCCATGGCCCCCATCTTGAAAAATCTATTTTTCGCTTCTTCTCCTGAACCCTAAGGCCAATTGATTCGAAACCTGCTAGGAAGCATCGGGGTGACTTGTAGATCAAAAATTGCCCAAATCCTACCGATCGGAAATCCAAGATGGCCGCAATCTTGTTCAAACTACAGCCCTGAAGTAAGAAATGGTCCGACCCAGCGGTCACTTGCCTGATACTCAGGTGAGCGATACAGGGCCATCTTGGCCCTCTCGTTTTACAAAGTTTATACTCGATTTTGCGTTGAACTGTTGTGATACGTTCAACATTATAATGCCGAGCACTTATTAAGTAATGGTTTACACCACCTTAGCTCTTTTAGGCAGGAAAAAATGATAAAACTCAAATGCTACTCTCTATGAAAAATTACCAATTTTTTACAGGTAAGGCTCTGTTGCATCAAATCATTATATAAATTTACTGATTAAAATACAGTCCAAATTGGACGTTTCCGCTGAATGCAGTAAAGGTTTTAAAGTCACTGAAAACATAATATATTAAAGACCCCATAAGAAACAAGTGCAACATTTCTCTGTCTATGTTCAGGCGAGCGTGTGCCAGAAATGTCGATGCTCGCTCACACAAACAGTGGGTGTAAGGAGAATAACCAACAAAAGAGTTAGACCTCAATGAGGCTCTTTAGGCAGAACAGACATAGACCAAAAAAAAATCTTCCATGAGGCCCTCATACAGGCATACAATATGAGATTAGACACTATGAGAATAGACACTATAGGTTATAAGGTCATAGACGGCAACCTCCACGCTGTAGGCAATCACTACTGTCAGTAACGATCGCCTACACTACTGTATATAGTGCCAGCTATGTACATCTCGGATTCTTCACCGTAGGAACACTGCTGTATACAGTGCCAGTAATAAAGGCCTCCATATTGGGAACACTACTGTATACAATGTCAGTATTGGCCACCTCAACTAAGGGAGCACTACTGTATACTGTCAGTAATAGCCGCCTACACCGTGCGAACACTACTGTATAAAGGATTAGAAATTACCACGTCCACCGTGGGAACACTACCGTATACAGTGCCAGTAATAACCACCTCCACCGTGGAACACTATTGTATACAGTGCCAATATTGGCCATCTCCATCGAGGGAGCACTACTGTATACAATGCTAGTAATGACTACCTCCTCCATTCGAAATCCATTATATACAGTGTCAGTTAATGTCCTTATGCATAGTGGGAAAATTTCTATATGTAGTGCCAGTATTGACCACTTACACCGTGGGAACACTTCCCACGATGGAGGTGGTCATTACTGGCACTATATAAAGCAGTGTTCCCATGATGGATATGGCTTTGCTGATACTGTATACAGTAGTGTACCCACGGTGGAGGTCATCATTACCAGTACTGTATAAAGTAGTGTTCCCACGGTGGAAATGGCCATTACTGGCACTATATACCGTTGTGTCCCAATGGTGGAGGTGGCTATTACTGGCACTGTATGAAGTAGGGTTCCCACAGTGCAGGTCGTTATTACTGGCACTGTATACAGTAGTGTTCCCACGGCGGAGGTTGCTGTCACTGGCACTGTATGCAGTAGTGTTCCCACGGTAAAGGTCGTCATTACAGGCAGTGTATCCAGTAGTGTTCTCATGGTGGAAGGCTATTACTGGCACTATATACAATAGTGTTCCCGCGGTAGAGATGGACATTACTGGCACTGTATTCATTCGTGTGCCCACGGTTGTGGAGGCTATTAATGGTACTGTATACATTAGTCCTCTCAAGGTGGAGGTGGATATTATTGGCACTGTATACAATACTCTTCCCATGGTGGAGGTGATCATTATCGCCAATATATACAGTAGTGTGGCTATTAGTGGCGCTATAAACAGCAGTGTGGAGGTGGTCATTATTGACACAGTATATAGTAGTGGTCCCACAATGGAGGTGGGTACTATCTGCAGTACAGTAGTGTTCCCATGGTGGAGGTGGTTATTACTGGTACTGTATATAGTAGTGTTCCCACGGCGGAGGTTGCTATTACTGACACTATGTTCGGTAGTGTTTCTACGTTGGAGGTGGCAATTAGTGTCATTGTATAATGTAGTGTTCCCGCGGTGGAGCGGGCCCCCGTAGCCTAGTCGATAGGAGAGTTGACTCTTTATCCACCACTGTGGTTCGAGCCTCGCTCGGGTCACATGTGGGAAAGCCAAGTTCTGCTTACGGATGGTCAGGTGGTTTTTTCCCCGGGTTCTTCGGTTTTCGCCCACCTTTGACGAACGATCGGCTCGATATAAGTGAAATATTCTTGAAAGGGCCGTAAAATCAAAATAAAAAAAAAAAAATCCCGCGGTGGAGGTGGCTATTTCTGGCACTTTATTCAGTAGTATTCCCACGCTGGAGGTGGCTATCATTGCTACTATATTCAACAGTATTCCCACGTAGAAATGTGCTAATACAATGCATTGTATACATTATTTAGTGTTCCCACGGTGGAGGTGGCTATTACTGGCTCTGTATACAGTAGTGTTCTCCCTGTGGCGGCGGCTATTACTGGCGCTCTCTTCAGTAGTGATTCCACGGTGGAGGTAGTCATTACCGGCACTATATACAGTAGTGTTCCAACGGTAGTGGTGGCAATTACTGATACGTTACACGTTACACTGTAGTGTTTCCACGTAAGAGGTGCACATTACTGGCATTGTGTACTGTAGTGTTCCCCCCGTGGAGGTGGTCATTACTGACACTGTATACAGTAGTATTCTCACGGTGGATGTGGACATTACTTGCACTCTATACAGTAGGCTACCACAGTGTAGGTGGTCATTACTGGCACTATATTCAGTAGTGTTCACACAGCAGAGGTGGTCATTACCGGCCCTATTTATAGTAGTGTATCAACGGTGGCGGTGGACTTTACTGTTACTGTATACAATAGGGCTCCGACGGTGGAAGTGGTAATTGCTGGCACGTTATACAGTAGTGTTCCCACGGTGAAGATGGACATAACTGGCATTGTATACAGTAGTTGTTGTCCCCCCCACGGTGGAGGTGGTAATTACTAGCATTGTTTACAGTAGTTTTCCTAATGTAGAGATGGACATAACTGGCATTGTATACAGAAGTTTCCCCACCCACCCCCGCCCACGGTGGAGGTGATCATTACTGGCACTGTATACAGTAGTGTTCCCACGGTGGAGATGGACATAACTGGCAGTGTATACAATAGTTTTCCGCCCAAGGTGGAGATGGTAATTACTAGCACGTTATACAGTAGTGTTTCCACGTTGGAGATGGATATAACTGCCATTGTATCCCCCCACCCCCACGGTGGAGGTGGTCATTACTGGCACTATATACAGTAGTTTTTCCACGGTGGAGGTGGTCATTGCTGGCACGTTATACAGTAGTGTTCCCACGTTGGAGATGGATATAACTGCCATTGTACCCCCCACCCCACCCCCACGGTGGAGGTGGTCATTACTGGCACTATATACAGTAGTTTTTCCACGGTGGAGATAGACATAACTGGCATTGTATACAGTAGTTGTTGTCCCCCCACGGTGGAGGTGGTCATTACTGGCACTGTATACAGTGGTGTTCCCACGGTGGAGATGGACATAACTGGCAGTGTATACAGTAGTTTTCCGCCCAAGGTGGAGATGGTAATTACTAGCACTGTATACAGTAGTTTTTCCACGGTGGAGGTGGTCATTGCTGGCACGTTATACAGTAGTGTTTCCACATTGGAGATGGATATAACTGCCATTGTATCCTCCCCCCCCCCCCCCACCCCCACGGTGGAGGTGGTCATTACTGGCACTATATACAGTAGTTTTTCCACGGTGGAGGTGGTCATTACTGGCACTGTATACAGTAGTGTTCCCACGGTGGAGATAGACATAACTGGCATTGTATACAGTAGTTGTTGTCCCCCCACGGTGGAGGTGGTCATTATTGGCACTGTATACAGTAGTTTTCCCACGGTGGAGATAGACATAACTGGCATTGTATACAGTAGTTTTTCCACGGTGGAGGTGGTCATTACTGGCACGGTATACAGTAGTGTAGTGTTCTCACGGTGGAGGTAGACATTTCTGGCATTCTATACAGTAGTATTCCCAAGGTGGAGTGCATATTACTGGCGCTGTATACAGTTGTGTTCCCTCGGTGGAGATGATCATTTCTGGCACTGTATACAGTAGCTTTCTTACAGCGGAGTACTGTATAAGTAGGGTTCCGACGGTGCTCCCACAGTGGAGGTAGACGTTACTGGCATTGTATGCAGTAGTGTTCCCACGGTAGAGATGGTCATTACTGGCGTAGTGTTCTCACGGTGGAGGCGGTCATTATTGGCACGTTATGCAGTAGTGTTCCCGCAGCAGAGGTGGTCATTATTAGCACTGTATTGAGTAGCGTCCCCATGGTGGAGGTGGTCATTACGGGCACTGCATACAGTAGTGTTCCCACGATCGTGTTGGTCATTTCTTGCACCATATACAGGAGCTGAATCAGATGTTAGGGTCAATGAATAATTGACAGCACTTGGCATCCGACATTGCGATTCTTTCATTGACCATAAAATCTAATAGGTATAATGTACCGTGATATTAACCATCTTTTGTACCTAATGGACTCTTCTATCCTTATTAATTGGAAGAGACCATTCATTCATTGTTTTAGGTGCGTCCGGTTTATTTTAAGAGGTCTAAACCATTACTTAATACGCTAAATTGCTTAAGAGGTCTAAACTATTACTCAATACGCTACGTTGCTTGGTATAAAGTTGAGAGTTGCATATCAGAGATAAAAATAAAAGTACCATAAAACCTCAAAATATGTTTCTAAATGTGCATATTATACAATGATATTAATCCACTTATGCCTTGTGGACTCTTCTATCCTTATTAATTAAAAGAGGCCATTTATTGTTTTAGGGGCGGTTTATTTTATTGTCATCATTTCTACAGAAATTGATGCAGCTTTTAGCAAACACTGTCGGCACTGAACAAATACCGACCTTTATAGCGTATTAAGTAATGGTTTAGCCATTAGAAAACGCTCTCCCTCCGAACCTTGTGCAAGCGTCATCTGCAGACGATTTCGAAGCAAGTAAAATGACACGCACATCCTAGATAACACAGCTTATTCATGTTTTCAATTGTAAATATGGATTTTAACTTTTTTGCTTACGTCGTCTGCTCGTGATGCTGACTTTCTGGGCAGTACTAAAGTAGACGTAGAAGAAGAATGGGTTAAGCGCATTACGTAATAAGTTACGTTGCTCGGTATAAAGTTGAGAGCTGCATATCAGAGATGAAAGTACCATGAAACCTCAAATTTGATTTTCTTTAAATGTGCATTAGATGCTAATAATCCGAGCTGCATCAAGAGAAAATCTCGCTCAAGATCAGTCTATCCTTCGAATATTTTAAATGTGCATGCCCACTCATCTAGAGGAGCTAGAAATCTATTCTCCTTAGTCCCGCTGATTATATGAGCGAACAACGAACGTTCTGACGAGATTATGCGAATGCGCAGGAACGCCTGAACCTTGTCAATATTCTCTGGCTGTTCGCATTAGTGATAAGTGGCATTTTCGCTTGACGCGGTCCAACTGATTATAGGGCCAAAACCCTTACTTGATAAGTGACTGTGCTCGAAATGACTTAATTAGTGTTGAATTGACTATTAAGTGCAGTAATCAGTACAATAGTCCAAACTGAATGAAATAGACAGTTGTAACAAATGGGTTTGGATATATGTATAAAGTCAAATTGTTGGACATATTATGTTATTTCAACATAAAGTTCATACCTCCAAAAAAGTGGCAATTTATTGTGCAGATTTTTTGATCTGCGATGAATAAATTTCATTGAAATTATTTTTCTATGTTGAAACATCTTCCCTCTGGGGAAAATAATTTTTGATTTCATGATTCTCAGCACAGAACTAAAGATATCATTTTTTTTAACAAAGGCTACTAAACTGCTCCCACACCATTCAATGTCACCCATTGTTTACATCATTATACACCAAAAGTAGTTCTCTACAGTACATGTGCAGCACTAAAAATAGCCTACAACAATGTAGAGAGATATAAACTTGTCTTTATTAAAAAAATGTTTACTGTCGTGTCAATGTACTTTTAATATTGAAATAATCCAGGGTCAAGGTGAAGCAGGTTGTTACGGGTATAAATATAATGCCACTCGGTACTTTCCGGTTCACCGACTCCGTTTGATTGAGTATGTTATACATTGATAGCGGTTTCTTGCAGGTGTATTGGACCATAGCTCAAACAGTAAATTCGTTATCCATTAAGACAAAAACTAAATCGACGGTCGTAGGTTCGATCCCTGTAACAGTCTTTTTTTTTTTTTTTTTTTTTTTCCTTGTAATAATATTTTATCTCTGTGCGTGTTTTTTTATTATAAATCATTATAATTGTATTTGTGTTTGTATTATTATTATTTTTTTTTTTCTATTTTTCCTTTCCTTGTTCATCTAAATCACCGCGATGTGAAAATTCTTACGCTGTTTAAACATTAACCATGCTAAGGGCAGATTCAGCAATCGACAAATTGATATGATTTTTCTTATTTTGTTTCCCAGACGATTCAATCAAGGAGACAGTTTGCATGAAATGTCGAATTCTATTTTCTGGGGAAAAATAAGGAAAATATTTCAAAATGTTTTCTGCTGAAATGTTTACCAAACATGCTAAACGTTAACACAAAAAAGTCTTTAATGAGTGTAATGATGAGCTCTTATTGCATTCGAATAACGAAGGTCAAGCTCAACCTTTGCATACGCACAGTCTCATCTGGATCTTTTCTGGATTAATTCTGTCCATTCATATATTCTATAGTATCCATTAATTTTGTAAGCGGTCAAAGGTCCTGATCAGACTGACTGATGATAAAGTGTTGAGATAACGACGTAATATCTTCTTGTTTATTGCTAAAAAATAAAATAAAGAAGAGAGAAAAAATATCATGTTTACCCTAAACATTCTGACACCTTACCATACTTGCCTAAAAAGTTTAACAAGGTCATTCAACTACATGTTTATTTATCTAAAATTGCCAGATGAGAGACATTCAGTAATGACTCTAATCACTCCGCGTTCTGCTCTGGGTCCACACTGTTTGCTCAGACTCGGGTAAATACAGTACGTGCCAATTAGCCGGGGTCCTTTCTAATGGTGTATGAACAGCAGATGCAATAACGCCCATTATTTAGCCGTTTTCTTTGTGTGTGTGTGTGTGTGTGTGTGTGTGTGTGTGTGTGTGTGTGTGTGTGTGTGTGTGTGTGTGTGTGTGTGTGTGTGTGTGTGTGTGTTTTGGGGGGTGGATTTGTTGTTTTTTCTGTTATTTTTTTCTCTGTAATTGGGTATGAAAATAATAACAAAAAAAATAATTTTAAGCCACAATTTTGATATAAAAATTCCAAAGTAAAATACAAAAAAAAAAAAAAAAAAAAAAAAAAAACAGAAAAATTGCGCAGTGCAAAATGCAGCAATTTACTCTACTCAAGACAGTTAAGCCCCAGTGATGTATCCACTACACCACGCCGTCCTCTTTTACAGAGTATATTAGCTATTCTCGTGGCGTATTCTCCGAACGCTTCACGGATAAGTCCGAAAATTCCCGAGATGCTATTTTTAGTCATGCTTACCTGAAAACGGATTTTTGACTTTGACACGACAGTAAACATTCACCAGTAAAAATATCTATAGTATTTATTTTCCACTTGAATGAATATACCTATCCAGTAAACTACTTCAAAAAAGAAAGGTACTGTTCTTAAAAATTGTACCGGTATGTGTTAAAGTTTCATACTTGATTCAAAACCAATTTAATCCCTTGTAGAATGAAATACTTGTAAAATCAAGAAAACACATATAAATATGACCTAACATGGAACACATATGAGCCATCACTTAGCAAAACCAACAATTTGGTCTGTGCGCCCATCAAAGACTCAGATCAGCCTGGGCATCCACCCGGTCTGCCAGAATGTTCGATGTGCGCTTAATAGTAGTTAAGGATCCTAACTTTCTTCAAGCAGACAGCAAGGACTCTGATCAGACTGGGGGATGCCTAGGCTGATCCGAGTCTTTGCTTGGCACACATACCACATTGTTGGTTTTGTCACCTGAAGGATCAAACTACATGTATTCACTGCTGAGGTAACAGTTCATGAAGTTAATATGAATTTAATAGGTGCTACCTATATCCGTGCGTCCAAATTATCATCACATGCTCCAGATCTAACTGAATTTGATTTCAGACCAAGCTTGACTTCTGAATACACTGCTTGAATTGCGATATAACGTCCAAGTCAACAATATTTCAGTAGTTCAGAGACATTGCCTCCAAATTTGTGGGACTTTTACACGACCCGATCACATGAATTCGGGTCCTGCTTAGTTATTAGCAGCTCTACCATGGAGGCTTTAGGCAGCCCATCTATTTCGCGGGCCCCGATGGGTGGGGTCCATGCTTTCCGAATACCGAAAACTAGTGTATACCTATGACAGGTATAACGACAATATACTATCGTTCGCTTACCTGTGTCGAAGATTTTTAAGATTATCACAAAGTCTATGTGTTATCTAAAAATCTACATCAAAACCTTAAGTGTGCCTTATGCACAAAACGAATCATGCTTAGCTTGTAAACAGACAGAGAATGGATAGAAATAAAATTCGAAGTGGAGACAACATTCAAAATGGCTGCGATCGCACAATTTTGTAGGCTGACGTCATAAGTCTCGAGATTCAACCCCTTGCAATTGGAATACTTTGCGTTATTGGCTCTTTTGTTGCTATAATCGGCACGGCCGCCGTGTCAATAGTCTCTGCCAAATCATGGAACGCTTATTGTTTTTCAGGATAAGCACCGAACCACCCAAACGTTTGTTGGACCATCACATTGTTGGACATCACTGGTCACATAGGTAGGGGAACTGCTTCCCGTTGAACGCACTAATGATGTGATTAAATTTGAACGTGGGCAAAGCTTTCACGTGCGCCAAGCAAAGATTGAATAGCTAAGGCATTATGAAAGCACACCTTTTGAATATAGTGGACTTTTTATGGTTGTAAAAATTACAATTTGAGATGAAAATAAAAAGACATTTTCTTATTTTTCCTCAAAACATAGAACTACATTATTGAGGTTCTAACAAGTATCCACAATCTATGTTTTAGAGCAGTAATAAGAAAAATATCTTTTTAACTAAAAAAAATGAATATGAATTGAAGCAGTTATGCTGCTGACATTTTTAAGTACAAAATAGCCTGTTTTCAGCAATCAAGGAGACATAACTCTATGAGTAATACCATGACACTACCGGTCATCCGCGCTTTTATCCCTGGCCTTCTTATATGTATGTTGCATGAAGATCCTATCAAAAATTAAAGACTTTCCGATCAAAACTTATGGTGATAAAAAGATTAAAAAAAAAATACAATTTCAGCAATCAAGGGGGATATAACCTTATGACAGATATGCCCAGCTAGCCAGTTTTCAAACTCAGCAGAGCTTTTATCCCAACATACTTATATGTTTCAGGGTTCTCACCGTTAGTTTGAAAATTGAAGTAAAAATGCTGTCTTCTAGAAAAAGTTGGAAGTTACTTTTCTACTTTCCAAAAAGCTGGAGTCAGAAATAAAAAGTTGGAGTAAAAATACTCCACATTCGGTGTTAAATGCTTGTATTAGTTTTATGAAGACCCTGATGAAACTCAGGGTTAATGGTTATGACAAGGTCCAAAATAGGCATTATCGACAAACAAGGTAGCATAACTCTTTGATAAATACATCAACATCCCCGAATTTATCCGGGCTTTTATCTCTGACCTACACATATTTAAGTTTCAGGAAGATCCCATCAAAACTGAAGGACTTATGGTGACGACAAGGTCTGAAACAGGCATTTTCAGCAGTCAAGGGGACATAACTTCATGACAGATAGGTTGACCTCGCAAGCTTTCGAACTTATCGTAACTTTTATCCCTGACCTACATGTATATGTAAGTTTCAAGAGGATCTGATCAAAACTTAAGCCAAAAAGGCTGTGTTTCCTGTAACCCGACCGACCCTGTCTCAACCCCGCTCCCGACTCTAAACTAAAACCAGAGGACCATTTGTCCTGAAACGCTCACCTGACTGCTGAAATGTTAAAATTTCGCCCCAGGGCAGGGCCTAAAAATCCCTGTGGGCAAAATTTTGACGTCAATGGATACCTTTTGTCATTGTGACTCACTGCAGCAAGTGTTAAACAGTATCTCTTTGAACTATTATATACATGTACATATGTATAATCCCGGAGCAGGGCACATAACCTACTGCGGGCAGAATTTTGATGTCAACAGATATCCTCTGTCATGTGGCACACTGTTGCAAGTTTCCAAAAATTCTCTTTGAACTCTGATTTATTATCTACAATTTTTTTCATTATTTTAGACATGTAAATAGCCCCGGGGCACATAACTCACTGGGGGCATAATTTTGATGTCTAAGTTACCCTCTGTCATTGTGGCTCACTGTTGCAAGTTTCAATTGTTTTTTCCTTTAAACTGTGATTTTCTACATTTTTTTTATCATTTTATACATAAATATAGCCCAAGAGCAGGGGCACATAACCCTGGGGCCAGAATTTTTATGTCAGTAGATACCCTCAGTCTAGTATCAATCACCACAAGAATACCGATTTGTTTTTGCAAAATGATTAAAATTCTAATGCGATAATTTTTGTTGCAACTGTAATAATGATAGCCTCAGTCTTATTTCCAAGCATCTGAGCGTGTGTCATGTCATGTGATAAATGACATATTGAAGGTTGGCAATATTATTAACTTTAAGAAATATATCTGCCAGTGTTGTTTCAAAGATGCATATATATATATATATATATATATATATATATATATATATATATATATATATATATATATATATATATATATATATATATATATATATATATATATATTCTTCTATATTCCATGTGTGTAAATATTAAACAGAGCATTCCTTGGAAAACCGGAAATAAAACACCAATTTAACCGCTGTTCACTATTGATCCTTCGTCGCGTCATAAAACTACTTATATGGATTATATAATGTATGAGCAGACAGTCAATACATTAACGAATAATTAAAAGGAAATTACCAAAACAATTCTGTGAACATGAAATGTTCTCCGTATCTTTTCAGCATTTTTGGCAAAGTCAAGGTCACTCTTTGTTCCCGTCCGAATTTGAAACACTGCATCGGACACTTTGTCAGCCAATGAAATCTATTCATGGAAATGCACGATTGTGTTTAAAAAATCGATTTGCTTCTTACAGTAGGCTCACAAAAGCGTAGATCTTGACCTACGTGGGCTTAAAAAATAGATAGGTTTCTACTAGCCCGACTGACCCTGTTTTTGACAGCAGACTCTGTGTTTTGATATGGCTTTTTGTAACATACTGAAGCTTGAAGGGTATCGGGAATCGTAAATTAAACTGTAAGGTCGAGCCGATGAGAACAGATGTCATGACTTTGTCACAACGGTTGTTGCAAACTCTCGCTTTATCATAAGTGTGTCATTTGAGATGTTAATACTGATTGTAAAAATAACAAAAAAAAAAAAATAAAATAATGGCGGGCCTATTCACAATGGGTGCCACCACATGGTTCAGCAGTCTACACACAAGTACTCTGCACTCGGCGCCTGCATTCATCTGCATTCATCTGCTCACCTTTTTTTGGGCTGTCTACTTTGCTTGTTTTATCGTTTTTCAAAGCAGGTGGGAGTAAATATATAAGAATAACCATTTATGGTCTTGTCAAAAAGTCTGTGATGCCCTTGTTTATATTTTGGATAACATTTTCATTAGACTTGGAACTAAACTTTATAGGCAAACTAACCGATGGGAACTAATTATGCTCCTCTTGTTGCAGAGTTGTTTCTTTTTTGTTATGAAAGAGATTTCATGAAGTCTCTCTCATGGGAAAATCAGGCTGACACTATTGAGGCTTTCAATTCCACTTCAAGATACCTTGATGATTTATTTAATATTGACAATATTTGCTTTGACCAAATGGTGGACCGCATATACCCTACTGAACTCCAGTTAAATAAAGCCAATTCTTCCGATACCGAGGCCCCTTTTTTGGATTTGAATCTATGTATATCTAATGGTACAGTTTCCACCATAATTTATGATAAACAGGACGATTTTGATTTTGATATAGTCAATTTCCCTTTTCTGGATGGCGATGTTCCCCGGCGTACCTTATATGGGGTATACATATCTGAACTTATTAGATTCGCCAGAACTTCTTCAAATCTTAGTGACTTTAACTGCCGTGATAAAGCACTTACTGCCAAACGTCTTAGGCAGGGCTATCGTTATTTTAAACTTCGTAAGGCGTTTTCGAAATTTTATCGAGGACACAGTGCCTTGGTAGAAAAATATAACGTCAGTCTGAAAACACTTCTGCAACAAGGTATATCGGAACCAGAATTTTATGGTGACTTAGTGTACAAATTTAGAAAAATTGTGGGAAAATCTAACTTTTCGGAGCAATAGAAAATTAATTAACCGTTATAAAAGAATCGGTTATAGCCTGGATATTATGCGGCAGACTGCATGCCCAGTTATTAACCCAATCATTGTTGATGGCTATGCTTCACTCTTTAATTGCACGACGGCGGTTCGGGCCTTAGACTCAATGACGGCCTCTTCGTAAAACTTTAACCAGTGGGTTGGGGCTTGACGATTTGTCTTTGGCTTGGCCCGCCGTGGTTCAACTATGTGTTTTCATTTGCTCTGTCACATAGCAGAATTAGCCATGCGTACTCGTCTATCATAGTGATTAATTTGATTTTTATGTTTTCGCTTTGATGCATTGACTGAGTTGGGAGCCTTTATGCGAACCGAATTTTTTTGTTTTTTTCTTTATTAAGAGTTACAGTTGGACCCAGGGTGAAGTTGGCTGGCCGTAAAAGTGCTTTGAACCTCACCCTCCCCCGCCCCATCCCCCCACCCCCCCCCCCCCCCCGCCCGTGGTTTATTCTACTGACCGTTCTAAGGCGGTGGTTCCGGTGTTAGTCTTACTCTTTGTTGCTTTGTCGTTTATTCTAGGAGGCGATTTGTTTTATGTCTTGCATTGTGTTATATTGTTCTTGTGTTTTTCAGTTCTTTTAGCATTGCGATTACATCGCTTGGGGAAGAGAGAGCTAGTCTTGGTGCTTTTCGTACGTTTGTTCGATTTGCGCTTGCTTGGTTTTGTCTGTTTCCTCTTCCTCTTGGTATCTGGAAGGGCTGCAATTTGTGATTGTGGAACTCCCTGGACTTTTCTCTTATCCTTTGTTTTGCAATAGTGGTTTCGCCCCACTGCCCGCCCCGCCTCCCCGCCCCTACATCTGTAAGTTATGCAAAGCTGGTGGATCTTGGGAGTGTTACTTACTGCATGGTTTCACAACGTTATCCACGTCATCCTCAGCCATGCTCCATAAGTGGCATAAAATTTATTCTACGTTTTCTTAGACACCTCACTGTAAATGTATATACACTGAGACCAACAATTCCGTGTATATTTTAAAAGCCGAGAACAAGAGAAAAGTCGAACGCGGGAACTGCGCGCAAGTAAATAGTTTCCGTTTAGATTTTCGGTCTGTCCCCAGGTTTTTCATAGATTGTTGCGAAAAGAACAAAGAATAAACCCAAGACACATTGCATACTAATAAGTCATTATCTACATTAGTTACTTGAAAATTTACTGTCAAAACAACAGGTTTTGGAATCGTGAGTAATAATGACAGTGCACATTGTCACTTTTTTGAACGGCGGGTACAAGGTATGAGAGCGATGATTTGTAAACAGATATAAAGGTGCACAAAAAAGTGAGAATAAAACACTTGATAAGTATTTTCAAACTAATCGAATATATTATTTTATCAGATGCAATGTCATGGAACAAGTATACATGTAACATCTCGCGGATCATTCAGCACATAATGGAGATACGGTCATCATAAATTTGTCTAAAGTATCACTTTACCAAAGTCGCCATTGAGGTTTAGACTGTTCTCTTCCAACACACCACGTGAACAAAAAAAAAAAAAAAAAAAAAAAAAAAATCGTGTTTTGCAATATTTTTTTACAAACTAACCTACCTTTTTCCTCATATTTATTGTGTATAGTACGAAACCGTTTTTTGTTTTATCTAAACACTGCGTTCTTGAAACGGAATTTGCAAATAAAAACGGCAGAAAAAAAAAACGGTTCATTTACGTCCCTTCAACCCTCTACATTTCCTTATATAGTCGAAATTACAGGCATGCCATTTTCAACTATAGATATATATCAAAACATTCTTATCTGCCTCACCTCGTATGTAAAACCAGTAATTAATGATTTTATAAAAAGAAATGTTCATCACTACCAATATGGCTGGCCATTTATCCTTAAACCTCAAATCAAATCCTGTGTTCCTTAAATGTAACAGGTGCGAATCGTCCCGTTAAAATAATAAAACTTAAATCAGTCTAGTATAACAACAACTGTGTTACGACCCAGAGCAGACTGCAGTGCAAGCTGTCCAAGTTTAATATATATATTTGAGGTAGGTCCATTTTCTACAGTCGGACCATTTGTTATTAATAGTTGCGTGATATGGAAGTTACGGAACTTTAATAAGGCTAAACTGAAAATCGCAAAATGTTTGCAAAATTCCGAACATAGGTAGATACTGCACAAAAACCACGCAGGTTTTTTTTGGGCACGTTTTTTTCTCCGTAACAGAAACAGATGTAACAATTAAAATATATAAGGAATACTCTAAAATGGACTGAAAAAGAATGAAACAAATGAAACAGACCAATAGCGGTTCTCACTGATGGTCTGTTTCATTCATTTCATTTCTTACGAAACAGGATGAAACAGTTCAAACACCTTGGTCAGTGCTTGTTACGAAACAGGGTGTAACTTAATGTAACAATGAAACAGATACTTTTCTTAGCCAAGCATTTTTTTTTATAAGCCCATTTCTGTTTCGTAACAAATGAAACCAATAAGATATAGAGGAAAATCTCTGAAACAGGATAAAAAAAATTTAAAATATGCTCGTTACGAAACAGAGTGAAACAAAATAAAACAATGAAACATTCATCTTTTTTTTTATAAACCCATTTCTGTTTCGTAACAAATGAAACGAATAAGATATATAAGAAAAACCCTGAAACAGGATGTAACAGTGCAAAAGGCTTGTTCAAAGCTCGTTACGAAACATGGTGAAACGGAATGAAACGATGAAACGTACATCTTTTTTTTTATAAATCCATTTCTGTTTCGTAACAAATGAAACGATTAAGATATATAGGAAAAACTCTGAAACAGGATGTAACAGACCAAAAAATTTAAAATAATCTCGTTACAAAACAAAAACAAACGGAATGAAACGATGAAACATTCATCTTTTTTTTTTATAAACCCATTTCTGTTTCGTAACAAATGAAACGATTAAGATATATAGGAAAAACTCTGAAACAGGATGTAACAGACCAAAAGACTTGTTCAAAGCTGGTTACGAAACAGGGTGAAACGAAATGAAACGATGAAACATACATCTTTTTTTTTTTTTATAAACCCATTTCTGTTTCGTAACAAATGAAACGATTAAGATATATAGGAAAAACTCTGAAACAGGATGTAACAGACCAAAAGACTTGTTCAAAGCTCGTTACGAAACATGGTGAAACGGAATGAAACGATGAAACGTACATCTTTTTTTTTTATAAACCCATTTCTGTTTCGTAACAAATGAAACGATTAAGATATATAGAAAAAACTCTGAAACAGGATGTAACAGACCAAAAAATTTAAAATAATCTCGTTACGAAACAGGGTGTAACAAAATGTAACAATGAAACATCATCTTTTTTTTTTATAAACCCATTTCTGTTTCGTAACAAATGAAACGATTAAGATATATAGGAAAAACTCTGAAACAGGATGTAACAGACCAAAAGACTTGTTCAAAGCTCGTTACGAAACAGGGTGAAACGAAATGAAACGATGAAACATCATCTTTTTTTTTTTTTTATAAACCCATTTCTGTTTCGTAACAAATGAAACGATTAAGATATATAGGAAAAACTCTGAAACAGGATGTAACAGTGCAAAAGACTTGTTCAAAGCTCGTTACGAAACATGGTGAAACGGAATGAAACGATGAAACGTACATCTTTTTTTTTATAAACCCATTTCTGTTTCGTAACAAATGAAACGATTAAGATATATAGGAAAAACTCTGAAACAGGATGTAAGAGACCAAAAGTCTTGTTCAAAGCCCGTTACGAAACAGGGTGTAACAAAATGTAACAATGAAACATCATCTCTTTTTTTTTATATAAACCCATTTCTGTTTCGTAACAAATGAAACGATTAAGATATATAGGAAAAACTCTGAAACAGGATGTAACAGACCAAAAAATTTAAAATAATCTCGTTACGAAACAAAGTGAAACGGAATGAAACGATGAAACATTCATCTTTTTTTTTTTATTAACCCATTTCTGTTTCGTAAAAAATGAAACGATTAAAATATATAGGAAAACTCTGAAACAGATTGTAACAGACCAAAAGACACGTTCAAAGCTCGTTACGAAACAGGGTGAAACGAAATGAAACGATGAAACATCATCTTTGTTTTTTATAAACCCATTTCTGTTTCGTAACAAATGAAACGATTGAGATATAAAGGAAAAACTCTGAAACAGGATGTAACAGTGCAAATGCTTGTTCAAAGCCCGTTACGAAACAGGGTGAAACGGAATGAAACGATGAAACGTACATCTTTTTTTTTTATAAACCCATTTCTGTTTCGTAACAAATGAAACGATTAAGATATATAGGAAAAACTCTGAAACAGGATGTAACAGACCAAAAAATTTAAATTAATCTCGTTACGAAACAGGTTGTAACGAAATGTAACAATGAAACATCATTTTTTTTTTTTTTTTTTTTTTATAAACCCATTTCTGTTTTGTAACAAATAAAACGATTAAGATATATAGGAAAAACTCTGAAACAGGATGTAACAGACCAAAAGACTTGTTCAAAGCTCGTTACGAAACAGGGTAAAACGAAATGAAACGATGAACATCATCTTTTTTTTTTATAAACCCATTCCTGTTTCGTAAAAAATGAAACGATTAAGATATATAGGAAAAACTCTGAAACAGGATGTAACAGTGCAAAAGACTTGTTCAAAGCTCGTTACGAAACATGGTGAAACGGAATGAAACAATGAAACGTACATCTTTTTTTTTTTTATAAACCCATTTCTGTTTCGTAACAAATGAAACGATTAAGATATATAGGAAAAACTCTTAAACAGGATGTAACAGACCAAAAAATTTAAATTAATCTCGTTACAAAACAGGTTGTAACGAAATGTAACAATGAAACATCATCTTTTTTTTTTTTTTTTTTTATAAACCCATTTCTCTTTTGTAACAAATAAAACGATTAAGATATATAGGAAAAACTCTGAAACAGGATGTAACAGACCAAAAGACTTGTTCAAAGCTCGTTACGAAACAGGGTGAAACGAAATGAAACGATGAAACATCATCTTTTTTTTTTTTATAAACCCATTCCTGTTTCGTAACAAATGAAACGATTAAGATATATAGGAAAAACTCTGAAACAGGATGTAACAGTGCGAAAGACTTGTTCAAAGCTCGTTACGAAACATGGTGAAACGGAATGAAACAATGAAACGTACATCTTTTTTTTTTTTTCATAAACCCATTTCTGTTTCGTAACAAATGAAACGATTAAGATATATAGGAAAAACTCTGAAACAGGATGTAACAGACCAAAAGTCTTGTTCAAAGCTCGTTACGAAACAGGGTGTAACGAAATGTAACAATGAAACATCATCTTTTTTTTTTATAAACCCATTTCTGTTTCGTAACAAATGAAACGATTAAGATATATAGGAAAAACTCTGAAACAGGATGTAACAGACCAAAAGACTTGTTCAAAGCTCGTTACGAAACAGGGTGTAACGAAATGTAACAATGAAACATCACCTTTTTTTTTTATAAACCCATTTCTGTTTCGTTACAAATGAAACGATTAAGATATATAGGAAAAACTCTGAAACAGGATGTAACAGACCAAAAGATTTGTTCAAAGCTCGTTACGAAACAGGGTGAAACGAAATGAAACGATGAAACATCATCTTTTTTTTTTTTATAATTCCATTTCTGTTTCGTAACAAATGAAACGATTAAGATATATAGGAAAAACTCTGAAACAGGATGTAACAGACCAAAAGACTTGTTCAAAGCTCATTACAAAACAGGGCGAAACGGAATGAAACGATGAAACACACATCTTTTTTTTTTTATAAACCCATTTCTGTTTCGTAACAAATGAAACGATTAAGATATATAGGAAAAACTCGGAAACAGGATGTAACAGACCAAAAGACTTGTTCAAAGCCCGTTACGAAACAGGGTGAAACGGAATGAAACGATGAAACATACATCTTTTTTTTTTATAAACCCATTTCTGTTTCGTATTAAATGAAACGATTAAGATATATAGGAAAAACTCTGAAACTGGATGTAACAGACCAAAAGACTTGTTCAAAGCTCGTTACGAAACAGGGTGAAACGAAATGTAACGATGAAACATACATCTTTTTTTTTTATAAACCCATTCCTGTTTCGTAACAAATGAAACGATTAAGATATATAGGAAAAACTCTGAAACAGGATGTAACAGACCAAAAGACTTGTTCAAAACTCGTTACGAAACAGAGTGAAACGGAATGAAACGATGAAACATACATCTTTTTTTTTTTATAAACCCATTTCTGTTTCGTAACAAATGAAACGATTAAGATATATAGGAAAAACTCTGAAACAGGATGTAACAGACCAAAAGACTTGTTCAAAGCTCGTTACAAAACAGGGTGTAACGAAATGTAACAATGAAACAATATGCTTTTTTTTTTTTTATAAACCCATTTCTGTTTCGTAACAAATGAAACGATTAAGATATATAGGAAAAACTCTGAAACAGGATGTAACAGACCAAAAGACTTGTTCAAAGCTCGTTACGAAACAGAGTGAAACGGAATGAAACGATGAAACATACATCTTTTTTTTATATAAACCCATTCCTGTTTCGTAACAAATGAAACGATTAAGATATATAGGAAAAACTCTGAAACAGGATGTAACAGACCAAAAGACTTGTTCAAAGCTCGTTACGAAACAGAGTGAAACGGAATGAAACGATGAAACATACATCTTTTTTTTTATAAACCCATTTCTGTTTCGTAACAAATTAAACGATTAAGATATACAGGAAAAACTCTGAAACAGGATGTAACAGACCAAAAGACTTGTTCAAAGCTCGTTACGAAACAGGGTGTAACGAAATGTAACAATGAAACATCATCATTTTTTTTTTATAAACCCATTTCTGTTTCGTAACAAATGAAACGATTAAGATATATAGGAAAAACTCTGAAACAGGATGTAACAGACCAAAAGACTTGTTCAAAGCTCGTTACGAAACAGGGTGTAACGAAATGTAACAATGAAACATCATCTTTTTTTTTTTATAAACCCATTTCTGTTTCGTAACAAATGAAACGATTAAGATATATAGAAAAAACTCTGAAACAGGATGTAACAGACCAAAAGACTTGTTCAAAGCTCGTTACAAAACAGGGTGTAACGAAATGTAACAATGAAACAATATGCTTTTTTTTTTTTATAAACCCATTTCTGTTTCGTAACAAATGAAACGATTAAGATATATAGGAAAAACTCTGAAACAGGATGTAACAGACCAAAAGACTTGTTCAAAGCTCGTTACGAAACAGGGTGAAACGGAATGAAACGGTGAAACATACATATTTTTTTTTTTTATAAACCCATTCCTGTTTCGTAACAAATGAAACGATTAAGATATATAGGAAAAACTCTGAAACAGGATGTAACAGACCAAAATACTTGTTCAAAGCTCGTTACGAATCAGAGTGAAACGGAATGAAACGATGAAACATACATCTTTTTTTTTATAAACCCATTTCTGTTTCGTAACAAATTAAACGATTAAGATATATAGGAAAAACTCTGAAACAGGATGTAACAGACCAAAAGACTTGTTCAAAGCTCGTTACGAAACAGGGTGAAACGAAATGAAACAATGAAACATCATCTTTTTTTTTTATAAACCCATTTCTGTTTCGTAACAAATGAAACGATTAAGATATATAGGAAAAACTCTGAAACAGGATGTAACAGACCAAAAGACTTGTTCAAAGCTCGATACGAAACAGGGTGAAACGAAATGTAACGATGAAACATACATCTTTTTTTTTTATAAACCCATTCCTGTTTCGTAACAAATGAGACGATTAAGATATATAGGAAAAACTCTGAAACAGGATGTAACAGACCAAAAGACTTGTTAAAATCTCGTTACGAAACAGAGTGAAACGGAATGAAACGATGAAACATACATCTTTTTTTTTATAAACCCATTTCTGTTTCGTAACAAATGAAACGATTAAGATATATAGGAAAAACTCTGAAACAGGATGTAACAGACCAAAAGACTTGTTCAAAGTTCGTTACGAAACAGGGTGAAACGGAATGAAACGATGAAACATACATCTTTTTTTTTTATAAACCCATTTCTGTTTCGTAACAAATGAAACGATTAAGATATATAGGGAAACCTCTGAAACAGGATGTAACAGACCAAAAGACTTGTTCAAAGCTCGTTACGAAACAAGGTGAAACGAAATGTAACGATGAAACATACACCTTTTTTTTTTTTTATAAACCCATTCCTGTTTCGTAACAAATGAAACGATTAAGATATCTAGGAAAAACTCTGAAACAGAGTGAAACGAAATGAAACGATGAAACATACATCTTTTTTTTATATAAACCCATTCCTGTTTCGTAACAAATGAAACGATTAAGATATATAGGAAAAACTCTGAAACAGGATGTAACAGACCAAAAGACTTGTTCAAAGCTCATTGCAAAACAGGGTGAAACGGAATGAAACGATGAAACATACATCTTTTTTTTTATAAATCCATTTCTGTTTCGTAACAAATGAAACGATTAAGATATATAGGAAAAACTCTGAAACAGGATGTAAAAGACCAAAAGAATTGTTCAAAGCTCGTTACGAAATGGAGTGAAACGGAATGAAACGATGAAACATACATCTTTTTTTTTTATAAACCCATTTCTGTTTCGTAACAAATGAAACGATTAAAATATATAGTCGAAAATCTCTGAAACAGGGTGAAACAGACCAAACAATTTAAACTATGCTCGTTACGAAACAGAGTGAAACGGAATGAAACGATGAATCATACATCATTTTTTTATTTTTATAAACCCTTTTCTGTTTCGTAACAAATGAAACGAATAAGATATAGTGGAAAACTCTGAAACAGGAAGTAACAGACCAAAAGACTTGTTCAAAGCTCGTTACGAAACAGGGTGAAACAGAATGAAACAATGAAACGTACATCTTTCTTTTTTTTATATAAACCCATTTCTGTTTCGTAACAAATGAAACGATTAAAATATATAGGGAAAACTCTGAAACAGGATGAAACAGAACCAAAAATTTAAAATATGCTCGTTACGAAACAGAGTGAAACGAAATGAAACGATGAAATGTTCATCTTTTTTTTTTTATAAACCCATTTCTGTTTCGTAACAAATGAAACGATAAAGATATATAGTGATAACTCTGAAACAGGATGAAACAGACCAAAAAAATTAAAATAAGCTCGTTACGAAACAGAGTGAAACGAAATGAAACGATGAAACATTCATATAGAGGATAATCTCTGAAACAGGATGTAACAGACCAAAAGACTTGTTCAAAGCTTGTTACGAAACAGGGTGAAACAGAATGAAACAACTAAACAGAGATACTTTTCTTAGCAAAGAAATATATTTTTCAGCCCATTTCTGTTTCAAACAAATGAAACAATCACGATATATAGAGAAAACTCTGAAACAGGATGTAACAGACCAGAAACCATGGTCTGTGCTTGTTACGGAACAAGGCGAAACGATATGAAACGATGAAACAGATATATTTTTTTAATAAACCCATTTCTGTTTCGTAACAAATGAAACGAATAAGATATATAGGAAAAACTCTGAAACAGGATGAAACAGTTCAAACCCCCAGGTCAGTGCTTGTTACGAAACAGGGTGAAACGAAATGTAACAATGAAACAGATACTTTTCTTAGCCAAGAAATTTTTTTTAATTTTTTTGTAAGCCCATTTCTGTTTCGTATCAAATGAAACGATTAAGATATATAGAGGAAACTCTGACACAGGATGAAACAGACCAAAAACCATGGTCAGTGCTTGTTACGAAACAAGGCGAAACACAATGAAACAGACATACAACCTTGGTCTCTGCTGGTTACGAAACAGGGCGTAACGTGATGAAACAATGAAACAGATACTATTCTTAGTCTTTCAATATTACTTTTTTTTATTTATAAACCCATTTCTGATTAAAATATATAGGAAAAACTCTGAAACAGGATGAAACAGACCAAAAAAGATGATGTTTCATCGTTTCATTCCGTTCCACCCTGTTTCGTAACGAGCTTTGAACAAGTCTTCTAGTCTGTTACATCCTGTTTCAGAGTTTTTCCTATATATCTTAATCGTTTCATTTCTTACGAAACAGGAATGGGGTTATGAAAAAAAAAAAAGATGTATGTTTCATCGTTTCATTTCGTTTCACCCTGTTTCGTAACGAGCTTTGAACAAGTCTTTTAGTCTGTTACATCCTGTTTCAGAGTTTTTGTTATATATCTTAATCGTTTCATTGGTTACGAAACAGAAATGGGTTTATAAAAAAAAAGGGAAGTATGTTTCATCGTTTCATTTCGTTTCACTCTGTTTCTTAACGAGCATATTTCAGATTGTTTGGTCTGTTACATCCTGTTTCAGAGTTTTCCCTATATATTTTAATCGTTTCATTTGTTACGGAACAGAAATGGGTTTATAAAAAAAAATTGTATGTTTCATCGTTTCATTTCGTTTCACTCTGTTTCGTAACGAGCATATTTCAGAATGTTTGGTCTGTTACATCCTGTTTCAGAGTTTTTCCTATATATCTTTATCATTTCATTTATTACGAAACAGAAATGGGTTTATAAAAAAAAAGATGTATGTTTCATCGTTTCATTTCATTTCACTCTGTTTCGTAACGAGCATATTTCAGATTTTTTGGTCTGTTACATCCTGTTTCAGAGTTTTTCCTATGTATCTTAATCGTTTCATTTGTTACGAAACAGAAATGGGTTTATAAAAAAAAAAAAAAGATGTATGTTTCATCGTTTCATTTCGTTTCACTCTGTTTCGTAAGGAGCATATTTCAGATTGTTGGGTCTGTTACATCCTGTTTCAGAGTTTTTCCTATGTATCTTAATCGTTTCATTTGTTACGAAACAGAAATGGGTTTACAAAAAAAAAAAAAAGATGATGTTTCATTGTTACATTTCGTTACACCCTGTTTCGTAACGAGCTTTGTACAATTCTTTTGGACTGTTACATCCTGTTTCAGAGTTTTTCCTATATATCTTAATCGTTTCATTTGTTACGAAACAGAAAGGGGTTTATAAAAAAAAACAAGATGATGTTTCATTGTTACATTTCGTTACACACTGTTTCGTAACGAGCTTTGAACAGGTCTTTTAGTCTGTTACATCCTGTTTCAGAGTTTTTCCTATATATCTTAATCGTTTCATTTGTTACGAAACAGAAATGGGTTTATATAAAAAAAAAAAAAGATGATGTTTCATTGTTACATTTCAGTTCACCCTGTTTCGTAACGAGCTTTGAACAATTCTTTTGGACTGTTACATCCTGTTTCAGAGGTTTTCCTATATATCTTAATCGTTTCATTTGTTACGAAACAGAAATGGGTTTATAAAAAAAAAGGGAAGTATGTTTCATCGTTTCATTTCGTTTCACTCTGTTTCTTAACGAGCATATTTCAGATTGTTTGGTCTGTTACATCCTGTTTCAGAGTTTTCCCTATATATTTTAATCGTTTCATTTGTTACGGAACAGAAATGGGTTTATAAAAAAAAATTGTATGTTTCATCGTTTCATTTCGTTTCACTCTGTTTCGTAACGAGCATATTTCAGAATGTTTGGTCTGTTACATCCTGTTTCAGAGTTTTTCCTATATATCTTTATCATTTCATTTATTACGAAACAGAAATGGGTTTATAAAAAAAAAGATGTATGTTTCATCGTTTCATTTCATTTCACTCTGTTTCGTAACGAGCATATTTCAGATTTTTTGGTCTGTTACATCCTGTTTCAGAGTTTTTCCTATGTATCTTAATCGTTTCATTTGTTACGAAACAGAAATGGGTTTATAAAAAAAAAAAAAAGATGTATGTTTCATCGTTTCATTTCGTTTCACTCTGTTTCGTAAGGAGCATATTTCAGATTGTTGGGTCTGTTACATCCTGTTTCAGAGTTTTTCCTATGTATCTTAATCGTTTCATTTGTTACGAAACAGAAATGGGTTTACAAAAAAAAAAAAAAGATGATGTTTCATTGTTACATTTCGTTACACCCTGTTTCGTAACGAGCTTTGTACAATTCTTTTGGACTGTTACATCCTGTTTCAGAGTTTTTCCTATATATCTTAATCGTTTCATTTGTTACGAAACAGAAAGGGGTTTATAAAAAAAAACAAGATGATGTTTCATTGTTACATTTCGTTACACACTGTTTCGTAACGAGCTTTGAACAGGTCTTTTAGTCTGTTACATCCTGTTTCAGAGTTTTTCCTATATATCAATCGTTTCATTTGTTACGAAACAGAAATGGGTTTATATAAAAAAAAAAAAGATGATGTTTCATTGTTACATTTCAGTTCACCCTGTTTCGTAACGAGCTTTGAACAATTCTTTTGGACTGTTACATCCTGTTTCAGAGGTTTTCCTATATATCTTAATCGTTTCATTTGTTACGAAACAGAAATGGGTTTATAAAAAAAAAAAAAGATGATGTTTCATTGTTACATTTCGTTACACCCTGTTTCGTAACGAGCTTTGAACAAGTCTTTTGGTCTGTTACATCCTGTTTCAGAGTTTTTCCTATATATCTTAATCGTTTCATTTGTTACGAAACAGAAATGGGTTTATAAAAAAAAAAGATGATGTTTCATTGTTACATTTCGTTTCACCCTGTTTCGTAACGAGCTTTGAACAATTCTTTTGGACTAGCTGTTACATCCTGTTTCAGAGTTTTTCCTATATATCTTAATCGTTTCATTTGTTACGAAACAGAAATGGGTTTATAAAAAAAAAAAGATGATGTTTCATTGTTACATTTCGTTACACCCTGTTTCGTAACGAGCTTTGAACAAGACTTTTGGTCTGTTACATCCTGTTTCAGAGTTTTTCCTATATATCTTAATCGTTTCATTTGTTACGAAACAGAAATGGGTTTATAAAAAAAAAGATGATGTTTCATTGTTACATTTCGTTTCACCCTGTTTCGTAACGAGCTTTGAACAATTCTTTTGGACTGTTACATCCTGTTTCAGAGGTTTTCCTATATATCTTAATCGTTTCATTTGTTACGAAACAGAAATGGGTTTATAAAAAAAAAAAAAGATGATGTTTCATTGTTACATTTCGTTACACCCTGTTTCGTAACGAGCTTTGAACAAGTCTTTTGGTCTGTTACATCCTGTTTCAGAGTTTTTCCTATATATCTTAATCGTTTCATTTGTTACGAAACAGAAATGGGTTTATAAAAAAAAAAGATGATGTTTCATTGTTACATTTCGTTTCACCCTGTTTCGTAACGAGCTTTGAACAATTCTTTTGGACTAGCTGTTACATCCTGTTTCAGAGTTTTTCCTATATATCTTAATCGTTTCATTTGTTACGAAACAGAAATGGGTTTATAAAAAAAAAAAGATGATGTTTCATTGTTACATTTCGTTACACCCTGTTTCGTAACGAGCTTTGAACAAGACTTTTGGTCTGTTACATCCTGTTTCAGAGTTTTTCCTATATATCTTAATCGTTTCATTTGTTACGAAACAGAAATGGGTTTATAAAAAAAAAAGATGATGTTTCATTGTTACATTTCGTTTCACCCTGTTTCGTAACGAGCTTTGAACAATTCTTTTGGACTAGCTGTTACATTCTGTTTCAGAGTTTTTCCTGTATATCTTAATCGTTTCATTTGTTACGAAACAGAAATGGGTTTATAAAAAAAAAAAAAAAAGATGATGTTTTATTCTTACATTTCGTTACACCCTGTTTCGTAACGAGCTTTGAACAAGTCTTTTGGTCTGTTACATCCTGTTTCAGAGTTTTTTTCTATATATCTTAATCGTTTCATTTATTACGAAACAGAAATGGGTTTATAAAAAAAAAAAGATGATGTTTCATTGTTACATTTCGTTTCACCCTGTTTCGTAACGAGCTTTGAACAAGTCTTTTGGTCTGTTACATTCTGTTTCAGAGTTTTTCCTATATATCTTAATCGTTTCATTTGTTACGAAACAGAAATGGGTTTATAAAAAAAAAAAGATGATGTTTCATCGTTTCATTTCGTTTCACCCTGTTTCGTAACGAGCTTGAACATGTCTTTTGGTCTGTTACATCCTGTTTCAGAGATTTTCCTATATATCTTAATCGTTTCATTTGTTACGAAACAGAAATGGGTTTATAAAAAAAAAGATGTATGTTTCATCGTTTCATTCCGTTTCACCCTGTTTCTTAACGAGCTTTGAACATCTCTTTTGGTCTGTTACATCCTGTTTCAGAGATTTTCCTCTATATCTTATTCGTTTCATTTGTTACGAAACAGAAATGGGTTTATAAAAAAAAAAAAGATGATGTTTCATCGTTTCACCCTGTTTCGTAACGAGCTTTGAACAAGTCTTTTGCACTGTTACATCCTGTTTCAGATTTTTTCCTATATATCTTAATCGTTTCGATGTATGTTTCATCGTTTCATTCTGTTTCACCCTGTTTCGTAACGAGCTTTGAACATCTCTTTTGGTCTATTACATCCTGTTTCAGAGATTTTCCTCTATATCTTATTCGTTTCATTTGTTACGAAACAGAAATGGGTTTATAAAAAAAAAAAGATGATGTTTCATCGTTTCATTTCGTTTCACCCTGTTTCGTAACGAGCTTTGAACAAGTCTTTTGCACTGATACATCCTGTTTCAGAGTTTTTCCTATATATCTTAATCGTTTCATTTGTTACGAAGCAGAAATGGGTTTATAAAAAAAAAAAAAAAGAATGTATGTTTCATCTTTTCATTACGTTTCACCCTGTTTCGTAACGAGCTTTGAACATGTCTTTTGGTCTGTTACATCCTGTTTCAGAGATTTTCCTCTATATCTTATTCGTTTCATTTTGTTACGAAACAGAAATGGGTTTATATAAAAAAAAAGATGTATGTTTCATCGTTTCATTTCGTTTCACTCTGTTTCGTAACGAGCATATTTCAGATTGTTTGGTCTGTTACATCCTGTTTCAGAGATTTTCCTCTATATCTTATTCGTTTCATTTGTTACGAAACAGAAATGGGCTTATAAAAAAAAAAGTATCTGTTTCATTGTTACATTACGTTACACCCTGTTTCATAACAAGCACTGACCAAGGTGTTTGAACTGTTTGATCCTGTTTCGTAACAAATGAAACGAATGAAACAGACCATCAGTTAGAACTGCTATTGGTCTGTTTCATTTGTTTCATACTTTTTCAGTCCATTTTAGAGTATTCCTTATATATTTTAATTGTTACATCTGTTTCTGTTACGGAGACAAAAACGTGCCCAAAAAAAACCTGCGTGGTTTTTGTGCAGTATATGAACATAGGGTGCAATTGATGCGTGGAAAGAGTATAGCCTTACTATATATAAAACTAACCGATACAGTCCAATTCGGACAACTAGACAATAAAATAGATCCGTTAGAATCCTAATTGGACAGTTCGGTGAGTCGTAAATTTATATTAATATTATTTAACTGTTTGTAGGTTTTCTGTTTAAATTTCAAAAGCAGGAGAATGTCCGAGTCTGAATAGTAAACCCATAAACTATATATTGCAGCGCACGCTAGTCCGATTCCACATATGTTAAATGGGTTATTTCAGGAATAATGAGCAGGCTGCGCTAGGCTGTGCAGTCTGGTCCGAATTTCTCAGGTTGCGAGAATTGTAACTGCTATCGGGGACACTGAGCGGCCCGCGCTGGCATGTGCGAACTGACCGGGTTTTTTTTTAAGCAGTGGGCGCAAGGTGTGATTTAGTCTATAGAAATAAAAAAGAGTGCAGGATCGGAATAGCCAATGCAAAATGCGCGGTACCATAAGAATCGCGTAGGCCAGAAATTTAGGTTTTACATACGCATACGCAATGCGCAAACATACGCACGAACATACAGACATGCACACACCCACATACATACGCAATTTTTTTTTCTCTCTTTCTAAGTTCGATAGTTAATTCAATTAATTATATACAAAAATCATTGTAAATTAATTTGTACTATTCCGCCTGCACAATTACTGTTGCAATGAAGGAGGACAATTTAGGAAGAATTGTTGTGGAATAAGTATAATATTTTAAGTGTTCCGATTTCGTCTGATCAGGGCACTAAGTTTATACGTAGTTGGAGTTGATCCAATACTACTCTCCCTCTGATCATTATCCGGAAGTCGGAGGTGTTTGACATTAATAATGTCAATGACATTTAGGGTTGCGACATTTGAAACGTCGTCCCTTATTCTCATTCATACATTATAATCATTTGTAAATAAGTATGTATAGAAATGGCGCTTGCATATGATGTTATTGCGTTAAGCGGACGACGTTGCCGACGGTTATCGGGCGCGTCGACGTCATTAATAGGGATATAGGTCACGGATGAGTCATGTCGACGTCAGTGATGGGTCTATCATGGTGTCGGATATTCAGCCGTAACGTCAGTGACGTCACTCTATGCGGTGACGTGCGTTGTTGTAGAATAATGGGTAGAATCATAGCAGGCTTCATCGTATGTTATTATAGAACATGTCCTTAGTCTGTGTTTTGTTTATTTTTAGTTGTGTCCTTCCAAGGACAGTTGATGTCAGTATGAGATTTAGTACCTATACATAAGCTAGATTCAAGTCTTGGGCGAGCAAAGGCCGCCAAGACTTCCGGTTCCGAGTAGCATAGACACGAAAAATTGATTGTGGACATTTTTAATAAATATGTGATTATTCAACTTTCATAAAATGTAACTGTGGTGGAGCGGAATATAGGTGTCACAGTGATGTTGTTAAGTGATTTGGATA
The DNA here is from genome assembly GCA_964016985.1 of Anodontia alba. Taxonomy (NCBI): domain Eukaryota; kingdom Metazoa; phylum Mollusca; class Bivalvia; order Lucinida; family Lucinidae; genus Anodontia; species Anodontia alba. The sequence continues at coordinate 65,900,831 of OZ024826.1, read as the reverse complement.
TTCAGATGTAGTATGGATATGGAATTCTGAGGGAGGTGAACTTTTGCTATTTATTTGTCCAATCGTGTAAGGCGCCATCTTGCCATATAACATTCCCATATAACACTGCTCTTTTGTATAAGTGAGAACTAACGGTAAATTCAAAATCCTGTGAGCGGGGACTCCACGCTAAATTTCTCAAAAAGTATACTGAACAACAAAAGTGACGCCTCCGAATTGAACCATGTCAACTGAGACCGTCAAAGCCAAAACAAAGCTAAATGTTGGTGCTGTAGAAGTCAGTACACCCATAAATAAAGGTGACAAACGCGTGGCTTCCTCTCCTCTTAAGTCAGATGATAGTGATTTGAAGAAACAGCGCCATATATCAGGCGGCAGTCATACTTATCTGTTGGAAGAGGGAGAAACAACTGGTGACCACAGCCCCGTTCACTTGCTGTCATAGCCCATGGCGCCAACGGACATTATCAGTATTGCTGCAGAACTACAGTCCCTCATGCTTCCCGAGATGGCAGCCCTCATCAAGAATCAGCTACCTGATATCAAAAAAATTGTAAAGGAGTCAACCGACACACTGTCAATGGAAATAAAAGCGCTACGGGAGGAGAACGTTAAACTCCGTGCTGACAACTCCAAACTTCGAGAAGACGTCGACAAACTGACCCAACGTGTGGACATGGCCGAAGCGGAGAACGACGCTCTTGAACAGTACACCCGTAGGAACAGTGTTCGGATATCAGGTGTACCTGAAGTAGAGGGAGAGAATACGGACGAAGAAGTCATCAGGATTGCAAATGAATTGCAAACTCACATAGGCCCTTCAGATATTGACCGATCTCACCGTGTCGGAAAACCTAAGGCTAGTGGACCAAAGCCCCGGCATCGTGGCATAATAGTCAAGTTCGCGACATACAACGCCAGACAAAGAGTTTACTTGAAACGTATGGATTTACGTGGCAGTGAAAATGAGGACATGAAGGGGATTTTCATCAATGAAGACCTCACTAAGTTGAGATCAAAACTTTTATTTGATGCTAGATCTCTCGTTCGTGCAAATATGTTGAAGTCTGCTTATTCTACTGACGGTAAAATCTTTGTGCGTGACAATGGTGAGGTACGGCACATGATAAAGACATATACTGACATATTAAAATTTGGAAATCCGGACGAAGCTAGAGAAATAGTAGCAGAAAAGGCAAGAGTACGTGGACTAGGGCCAACGGCCACTGGATCTGCGTAAGATCAAACTGTACTGTTAATCTCACATTAACCTTTACCCATCTCTGCGCCGTTTTAGCAGACGACAGACTGATGCTAATTTTCTTGTTTTCCCGGAAAGCAGGATCTGGTACCTCTTGCGGGTTGCCTCTCTAGGAGACAACTTGCACGAGGTGCAGGGGCCTGTTTTCGGGGAGGAGTATTCGGAGGCGTTCCTCGGTATGTCGTCTGCTGAAAATATTTTACCTAGGGTGTGAAGTGTTAAGACCTAAATGTAATAAAGTTAAACCGTCACTTTCGTGGTTAAGTATAGAGCGTATTCATTGCTACTACAACATGAACTATGCATAATATTCTTGCCTTATGGTACCCGGACCTATACTACCTGTGTTTGAACATGTGCTCAAGTTGTGTATCCAGCACATTACCACTACTCAGCTGTGTCGCATCAAGAGAAAACCTGAACACTCATAAATGCGAGCACGTGCGCGGATTAGACTGCGCATTTACGCATTCTGACCAGCGTACTCCTGTTTCGATTTTTTGGACAGGTTTCCTCATGACGTGGCTCGCTTGACGTTTAAATTGTCTTTCATATTTGTCGTAAAAATAGACTAGTATAATACTTTTTACAGATTTTTGCAACCCCGAGCTTACACGGTCCTAGAAATGTTATCGAGTCGATGTCTGGTTTCATATACCTGTTACCGGCACAGTGGCTCAGTGGTAGAGCGTCCGCTTTGTGACCGGGAGGTTGCGGGTTCGATCCCCGGCCGGGTCATACCAAAGACTTTAAAAATGGTACTAGCTGCTCTTTCGCTTGGCGCTCATCATTAAGAAAGTAGAGCTAGAACTGGTCAGCTCAGTGTCAGTATAATGTGACTGGGTGGAATATCATGTCAAAGTGTCTGGGGCGTGATATTTCAGTGAGGCAGCACTCTAAAAGTGAGCATTGAGCTCCCTGCCACATCCAGACACCGTCGCGATATGACTGAAAAAGGTTGAAAGCGACGTTAAGCCCAAATCAAACAAACAAATCATATACCTGTTATATCACAAAGCCTAATTCTATTTTAAATTGTGTATACGAACATAAACATGCCCACACATACGCATGAACGCACATACGAATATATAAACACATACAACAGAACCATACCTCTCCACGCAAGCACGCATTATATGTACGCACGCACGCACACACACACACACAAATGATCCGTACTGCGCCACCTCACACTGAACCACACCACACCATATCTCGCGTTGTTGTACTAGTAGTAAATATTGTAGAACTATTGTTCTTTTAAAACACCTAACACATATACATTTAGATGATGGCTGATCCTGGTGGTTCAAGGGAGATAACTGCTACTGAAAATCGAAGGGAACTAACTGACATGCGGACACGTCAATCCTCATCGCTCCCTGGGCTAATTCAGCATTGGACAAGTTGATAATGTTTTTCTTATTTTCCCCGGACGATACTATCTGGCATTGCTTGCTGGTTGTCTCCTTTGGAAGACAGCATGCATGAGGTGTCGGGACCTGTTTCCGGGCAATGGCGTGTCGTTTGCTGAAAAATTTGCCGGGAGCGTGGGCGTTGTGGTGAGCAGCATGTTAAGATTATATTCCAGGCTCCAATATATGTTTGACATCTCCACTTACTGCAGGAGTTAAATCCTTTAAACTGTAAAACACTGTATTCCAGCACTTCTGCACCTCCTTCACAAAGCTTAAACTATAACAAAGAAGCACATACTTGTACCAATCTAAATTCATCTAGTATATTCCACTTGAGTGTTCAGTTGAGACAGTTTTTTTTCAAGTCATGTTCATGTATATGTCCACGCATACACATACGACTGCACAGACATACACAAACCATAATACACACGCATGTACTCTGTGTCTTGAAATCAGCATGCTCAGCACTTGAATTTAATAAGTTACTATTGTTGTTAAAATGGCTAGTATCAGTTGAAATGTACAGTATTTTTTTTTTATCTTAGTACACACTGTCATGTTACTTGTGATTTTTTTATTATTACTATTTTATTTTCTCAGAGTTCTATAAGCTTGATTATCACCATGAGTTAGGTTTCAAACGCTTAGATATACGAGTACGAAACTGTGACGCTTCACGAGATGGCTTGGCCAGCTGGGTGCGACGTCGTCGGCAACAGTCGGCATTATGGTGGCGCTGCTGCTGGACTCGCATGTCATTCAGTTCCATTGTGGTATTTTTTTTTCTCATAGACAACCTCTAAAGCTACAACCTTATATTGAGATTGACATTTTTCAGCGACCGCATAGCTCCTACATCAATTATCGAGGCGGAATTTGCAGACGACGCCGCGGCTCGGCAGGCCCGGGGATCTCGTGAAGGGTCAAATTAATTACTTATGCTCTTACCCAAAAGAACCTAGTTAACATGCACGGTGTTGATGCCGCGTCGGATCATCGTCTGTTCGACGCCACGGCGTCGTCGACGCTGATTGGATGCTGCTCCTGCGTCGTGTACCTGGCGTGATGTATTAAATATCTCGGTATTATTCTTCCTTTTGCAATATTCCTTTTGGGTAGATTTATGCAACATTGCTTTGAACTAAATGTATTATTCCCACCACAGTTGCTTTATATATATATATATATATATATATATATATATATATATATATATATATATATATATATATATATATATATATATATATATATATATATAATTTTTTTTTTTTTTTTTTTTTTTTTTTTTTCTCCTTTTCAATTTACTCGATGTTTACCATCACGTTTCTTTATTTTTTATTATGTTCGTTTTCCTATCCTTTTCTACCTGTAACTTGGACTGACCTCCCTACATTCAGATATTCACAGCCGATGACTTACGTTGAAACTACACACCAATTTCAAGACACACCAGACCTGCCTTCAGGACTCGTCTTGATATTATACAGTTCCTACTGAGCACTACCTGAAGGTAAACCAGTTGAAATCAGACGGGCTTGGTGGCACGTTAGGTGTTTCTTTATCGTTAATGCTAGGTGCCAAGAAGAGAATAACATATAACAAATTCCATCTACTTTTATTTTCAATGACACTAGTATTGTTATGTATCCCAAATAGCCGTAACCTCTCTGCGTTCAGTATGATGCTAGCTATTCAGCGAAGCAACGAGGTTTACAAAAACATTAAGGTTCCCTACCGGCGTATGTCCTTTCGCATACCGCATCAAAACATTTCTCTCTGTTGCAACCTCTTTTTTTCCCTAATCATAATCGACCTGACACTATGGTTAACCTCTTTATTACTTGTATGTGGGGACATTGAAACCAACCCAGGGCCAGACTCTGTTGACAGCAGTGGCTCCTCCAGCGAAAATCTGTCAGCAACATCTTTTGAACTACTACATAACCACCTAAGTATTATTCACGCAAACGTTCAAAGCCTGGCTCCGAAAATCGACACAATACGCAGTGAAACTGAGCCATATGACGTGCTTGTTTTCTCCGAAAGCTGGCTAAACCCTGACATTGACAATAGCACGATACAGATAGAACACTTTATGTCACCTTTTCGGACAGATAGGAAAGATCGTCCTGGAGGAGGCGTGATTATCTATGTCCGCGATACTCTATTCTGTAAGCGAAGACCCGACCTAGAAATACAAGGCTTGGAATCTACTTGGGTCGAGATCCAAATCAAATCGAAAAAGGTGCTAGTGGGGGGATTCTATAGACCCCCTAATAGCAGCCCAGACTACTTCGATCTTATAAAAGAGTGTCGACAGAGCATACAAGACCACCCTAGCAGACATTATAATCACGGGTGACTTTAACATTGATATGTCTCAAAACAATAATAATAAAATGACAGACCTTCTCCTCGAATATAACCTGAAACAGCTTATAACAGAACCTACGCATTTTACAGAAACTTCTTCTTCGCTCATCGATCTAATCTTAGTGCGTAATAATAATAATGTTCTAACCAGCGGTGTAGCTGACCCTTTTATGGCAGATTATACCAGGTATCATTGTTCGGTAATTATTCTACTCAAATTTACTCGTCCACACATGCCATCTTTTAAAAGACTAATATCGAACTATAAATTAGCAGATTACGATAAACTTAGGAACTTAGTGTTTGAATCTAATCTCTCAGAAAAAATTGAATACGAAGAGAATATTGACCAGAATATCAAGGATATTACTGATACAATTCTTGCGGCTGCCAAACAATCAATACCAAACAAAAGAGTCACCATAAACCCAAACGATCAGCCTTGGATAACATGCAAGATAAAAGAAACTTGATAAGGAAACGTAAACGCACCTTTAGGCAATTTAAAAAGACAAACAACAATTATTTTTGGATTAAATATAAACTTCTCAGGAACAAAGTCAACGCTGCAAAACGGTTATCAAGAAAACAGTATTTCGACAAACTTGATCATCTGCTGTCCTCAGAAAACTGTGACCCTAAAATATTCTGGAAAACTTCAAAACGACTTTTGAATATTGGGCGTTCCTCTAGCAATATTCCAGCACTCACAATGAACCACGAAATGGCTGAAACAGACCAACAGAAAGCAGAAATGTTAAACACATACTTTTCCTCTCAGACAAAGGTCAATGATACAAACAAAGCATTACCTACTCTACAGCCGTACAGTACATCTTAGAATCAATCACAATTACCACGCAAGACGTTCTTGATGTATTGAAACACTTGAATGTCAGCAAATCCTGCGGTCCCGATCTAATCAGCCCAAGAGTCTTGAGGGAATGCACCGACTATCTGGCCTATCCGTACTCCATTGTTTTTAACCGGTCCCTCGCTCAAGGCTACTTTCCTACTTCGTGGAAGGACGCCAACCTATCTCCAATTCATAAAAAAGATGAAAAATCCCTCCCAAGTAACTATAGACCCATATCCCTTTTGAGTTCTGTAGGCAAAACCATGGAACGCTGCGTACACAAATACCTTTATAATTACATCACATCACATCAGATGATAACTCCATTCCAATCGGGCTTTGTACAAGGTGACTCTATAACCTATCAACTTCTTCACACCTATCACACCTTTTGTGAGGCCATAGACAGTGGTAAAGAGGTACGAGCAGTTTTCTGCGACATAACCAAGGCCTTTGACAGAGTCTGGCACAAGGGTTTGCTCCACAAACTCCGATGCTTAGGTGTTTCCGATCAGGTTTTGAAATGGTAGTAGCTACTTATCTGGGCGTAGACAACGCGTCGTCATCAATGGCAAATGTTCCGACTGGGCCTCAGTTGAAGCCGGTGTGCCCCAGGGCTCCATATTGGGCCCACTTCTATTTCTTGTATACATAAATGATATTGTTAAAAAAATCGGCTGCTCCATTCGTCTCTTTGCTGACGATACCAGCCTGTACATCATTGTTGAACGCCCTGACCTTGCCGCAAGACTGCTAAACAGCGATCTACAAACTATTTCTGACTAGGCTGACTTATGGTTAGTAGAATTCCACGCAAGGAAAACGATGGCAATGACGCTCACTAGGAAATTAAACCCCATTCAACACCCACCCCTGTTTTTGAATAACACGATGATTCAGGAAACACCCACCCACAGACATCTGGGCCTCACATTTTCCGATTCATGTGACTGGAAAGTACACGTGAAAAATATATCTGAAAAAGCTTGGACACGTCTCAACCTTCTTAGAGCCCTCAAATTTAGAGTGAGTAGAACATCCTTAGAGAAAATGTATATGGCCTTTGTTAGACCCCTTTTAGAGTATAGCGATGCCGTCTGGGACAATTGCTCACTTGAAACTAAAAAACAACTCGATGCAATTCACGTCGAAGCTGCGCGAATTATAACAGGGGCAACCAAATTATGCAGTATTGAAAAGCTCTTTTTTTGATCTTGGATGGGAGTCTCTTCAAAGTCGTCGAAATAAACACAAACTGGTAATCTTCTACAAAATTCTACACGGTCTTACACCCGACTACCTTTTTGACATTGTCCCCCCTACTGTTAGAGAAACAGCTAGGTATAATCTTCGAAATTCTGAACACATTCAGAACTACAGAGCTAGCACAAATTTGTTCCTTGACTCTTCCTTTCCCTCGACTATACGCGCATGGAATAATCTACCAAACGAAGTCAAAGAAGCACCATCTGTTGCAGCCTTTAAACACGCTCTAAACAGAAACATAAAAATACCTCCTAAATACTTTAACGCTGGTACACGCATGGGTCAAATTCTCCACGCTAGACTGAGGATGGGATGCAGCTCACTTAATTCCGACCTTTATCGTAAAAATATCGTCCAAAGCCCTTCTTGTAGCTGTGGAGAATTTGAAAGTGCCAAACATTTCCTTTTCACGTGTGTTAACCACTCAGTTGCCAGGGAAAGATATCTACCACGCAATCTACACAGTTATACAATTAATGACCTGTTGCATGGGAAAAACAACCTTTCATTGCATGAGAATGAAATACTCACCTTACAAGTTCAAGACTTCATTATCAAATCGGAAAGATTTGTTAAGGTACCTAGCATCTAGCATATAATGTAAATTGCCTTGATACATGCCTACTCGCTTATTTATCTGTACAAATCTTGTGTAGAGGTCAGTCAAATCTTTCTTCCTCTCTCTTTCTCTCTCTCTCTCTCTCTCTCTCTCTCTCTCTCTCTCTCTCTCTCTCTCTCTGTTTGCTTTCTCGTATGCACTTTCAGTAAATACTCTAAGCTTGCTACTCTCTCTCTCTCTCTCTCTCTCTCTCTCTCTCTCTCTCTCTCTCTCTCTCTCTCTCTTGTTCGTTTTCTCGTATTCAATTCATCTCAATATTTTGAGCCATGCTACTCAATAATGTCGTACATTACATTGTTTTAGGAGATGACGTTTATAAGCCAAATGGCTTACTGTCAGATCCTTATGCCAGATCTTATTTATATGTTGTAAATGTATACTAGCTCTGAATAAAATATTGTTTAAACCAAAGGCCGCCAAACCCGAGTCTAGAAGTCATATGCGACATAGTGAGCAGCCAGAAGTATGAACAAGACAAGAATGTTCATGTGATTGTGATATAAAAATTAAGGCTGTAAACAGTTAGAAATAAAAAAATGAGCTCAATCAATAAATAAAATGTTAACTTAAAAAATAAAAAACCAAAGGCGCCATAGAAATAATATAGGAAAGGGAGGCAATCTCTTCACATTGGCACACAGAGTTATCCTCATTTGGTTGGTTTGATACTAAGTGTATTAAACTGATTAACCAAGCCAGGTTAATCAAGTAATAGTTCCCGAACCGTGCCAACGTGAAGAGATTTCCGTCAAATTGTGTGTGAATTGTGTGTGTATTGTTAATGTCTGTATTATTATATGTAATGTAAATAGTACATGTAAAAAAAATGTAAAAAATCTAACTTTGCTAGAGTCTTCTGTACAGTGGTACAATTAGGGATCGCCCAACCCGGAGCTTAATCAAATTGGAAGTTTCCCTCGGTGCGTCTTGGCCGCCAATGGCGTAACAAAAACTGCAAATATCGGGCGTTCCCACGGTGGAGGAAAGCGTTCTCTGCGTGGAGATGCCCAGGGTGGAAGACCGGCATTACACTCTATAAACATTTTATGCAACCTTCGAAAAATTAGGGATTTTATTATAGATCTCTGTTCCTCCAGCTTTGAGTCTAACACCTACCTTGTTTAACTGTTCAAAATTTCTCAATTAAAATAAACTAACCGATTTATAGGCAATAAACTGTAGTTTTCGCTGATGTATAATATGTGTAGGTAGCTGCACGTGGAAGGCAGGAGCATGAAAAGTCCGATATTTTCTCTATGCAAGCTTTTTGAACAGTTCAAGTCTTCTTGTCGATGGACATGTCCTTCTGTTTCCGGAGTCTCAAAATTAACATTTTCACTTAAATATAAATGCACCGTTTAAAACTGTCGGCAACAGACATTCAAACTATGTCGTTCATCTTCGAAAATATATTTAATACTAGAATATAGGGATCACCCATGGTTTTTCATGCAATAACATTTGCCGGGTCCCGAGGAAGGTGTTTGAACACGAGGCCGCTAGGCCGAGTGTACAAATATCTTCCGAGGGACACGGCAAATGTTATTGCAATGAAATAACCATGGATGATCATTATTCTTGCATAACTTACGATTCCAACGGCAAACTGTGACGAAAACGCCCCAAAACTCCATATAAACTCTTCCAAAGCGACCGTAAAACCAAGATGGCGGGTAGTTTAGAACGTAGCAAAGACATTCTGACGTCATCATAAAATTTTACAATGCTACGTTCAGGGCGACAACGTTACGTCGCTCAACGTAACGTGAACAAAGCAATGCTCCCCCCCCCCCTTGTGATTCAAAACCCATGTTCAAACAGCATGTGAATTTCATGATTTGAACATGGGTTTTGTTGTTTAAACACGACTTCTAGCCCATTTAAGCATAGCTTCAAACAGCTATGTTCATAGAATTTTATGCAAGAATACTAAATTTAAATCCAGCAGACAAATTTCAACCTGAAAAAAAGAAAGTTCCAAGTGGTTATTTTTTTATATATATATTTTATTCAGACTTATCGTCGCTTTCAACAATCTTTCAGTCATATCGCGATGGTGTCTGGATGTGACAGGGAGCTCAATGCTCACTTTAAAAGTGCTGCCTCACTGACATATCACACCTCAGACACATGACGTGAAATTCCACCCAGTCACATTATATTGACACCGGACGCAAACGAAAGAGCAGCTAATACCATTTTTAAAGTCTTTGGAATGACTCGGCCGGGGATCGCACCCACAACCTCCCGGAAGCAAACCGGATGCTCTAGTAACTGAGCCACTGCGCCAGTAGGTTCGAAGATATTCGGCCTGCTGATTTGAATGTTTTTTACCATAATTTAACCAGCCCATTCGCTTTATCCCAGAAGACCATAATGCCTTGCGCGCAACGTTGAAACGAAAGTAGAAAAAACAATACTGATAGTGTTGTGATGACCGCTTTTTGTTTGACTAAAGATTAATTAGTTTTTAAACCCCCGATATAAGTTTCAGTAAACTTTACCCTTTATAAACAGACGTTCATATATTAAGCACAGAATTACACTTTTAGCTAGTGACTGGCATTTTTTTTTTGACAAAACAGCAATTGAAAATTCAAAAATAAACACACAATCTAACATGGTATTAGAGAGCTTCATATCACTGATTGATTGATTGACTGATTAATTGATTTGCGAACACGATGCGCAGCATAAAAAGTTCATTATGTTCTACTTAATCTGACAGGGTCGAGTTTGATGGTTTGTTGATAGTTGACAGTTATAAATATACTTGAATAAGCAACAAAGTATACAAGGATCTGTCAGCTACATTGTTACCCAGTGTATCAGTCAGTAACCCGGCGTATAGTGGTCTGTCACATGGAGAGTATACCGGAATATTGGTCAGCGACAAACAAAGACCTGTAAGCTACACTGTAAATCGGTGTATCAGTCAATAACCCAGGATATTGCGGCCTGTCACCTAAAGTGTACACCGGAATATCAGTCCGGGACAAAGTATACAAAGACCTGTTCGCTACACTGTACTCCAAAGTATCAGTCTGTAACTTAGAGTATACGAATACCTGTCAGCTACACTGTTACCCAGTATATTAGTCTGTAACCTGGGATATAGTGGCCTGTCACCTGGAGTGTTTACTGGAATATCGGTTAGCGACAAAATATATGAAGACCTGTAAGGTACACTGTCTCCAGTATATCAGTCAGTAACTCAGTAACCCGGTGTATAGCGGCCTGTCCCCTAAAGTATAAACCACTGAATATCGGTCAGCGACAAAGTATACTAAGACTTGTTAGATAAACTGTACCCCAAAATATAAGTAACCCAGGGTAGAGCGGCCTGTCACTTGCAGTGTATACCAGAATATCAGTCAGCGATAGTGTATTTTAAGACCTGTACGCTACAATGTTACTCTGTGAATCAGTCTGTAGCCCGGGGTATAGTCCCTGACACTTGGAGTGTATACCAGAATATCAGTCAATGACAAAGTATACTAAGACCTGTCAGCTACACTGTACCCCTGTGTCAGTCAGTAACGCGGTGTATAGCGGCCTGTCACCTGGGTTGTATACCGGAATATCTGTCAGGGACAAGGTATACGAAGACCAGTGTCAGCTGCACTGTTACCCGGTATATCAGTCAGTAACCCAGGGTATAGTGGCCTGTCACTTGAAGTGTACACCCGAATATCAGTCAGCAACAAAGTATGTGAAGTCCTGCCAGCTACATTGTACCCCGATGTATCAGTTAGTAACCTGGGGTATACACTTGAAGTGTATAGATATACCGGAATATCGGTCAGCGACAAAGTATACGAAGACCTGTCAGCTACACTGTTTTCCGGTATATCAGTCAGTAACCCGGGATATAACAGCCTGTCACCCGGAATGTTTCGTAGTATACTTTATCTCTGACCGATATTCACTGGTTTACACTTTAGGTGACAGGTCGCTATACACCGGGTTACTGACTGATATACCGGGGAGCAGTGTAGCTTACAGGTCTTCATATACTTTGTCGCTGACCAATATTCTGGTATACACTCCAGGTGACAGGCCATTATAGTACTCCAGGTTATAGACTAATATACTGGGTAACAGTGTAGCCGACAGGTATTCGTATACTTTGTCGCTGACCAGTATTCAGGTATGTACTCCAGGTGACAGGCGGCTATACCTGGGTACAGTGTAGCTTACAGATCTTATTATACTTTGTCGCTGACCGACATTCTGGTCCAGGTGAGAGGCTGCTATACCCTAAGTTACAGACTGATACTTTAGGGTACAGTGTAATTGACAGGTCTTTGTATACTTTGTCTCGGACTGATATTCCGGTATACACTTTAGGTGACAGGCCGCAATTCCCTGGGTTACTGACTGATACACCGATGTACAGTGTAGCTTGCAGGTCTTGGTTTACTCTGTCGCTGACCAATATTCTGGCATATTCTTCATGTGACAGACCACTATACATTGGGTTACTGACTGATACACCGGGTAACAGTGTAGCTGACAGGTCTTTGTTGTTTATTCAGGTATATTTATAACTGTCAGCTATCAACAATCCATCAATCTCGACCCTGTCACATTGAGTAGAACATATTGTACTTTTTATGTTGCACATCGTGTTCGCTAATCAGTCAATCAATCAATCAATCATTGATATGAAGTTCTCTAATACCATGTTCATAAATTTCAATTGCTGTTTTGTCAAGAAAAAATGACAGTCACTGGCTTATAGTGTAATTCTCTGCTTAATATATGAACCAGAACGTCTGTTTATAAAGGATAAAGTTTACTGAAATTTATATCGGGGATTTACATATTTATTCTATTAACTCATAGAGTGAAAATAGACTTTCCAAACAATTCTAAACGGCGGGTATAAATTGAGTGATGTCGGGATTTAGTCATCAGTAACAATAATCTTGCATTTGTTTTTCCCGGAGCTCCTGGTGATTATTGCAAAGATAAAAGTAAGAAAATAAGCCCACTGGTCGCTATTATTTTATTCCCATCTAAACTATTTGCTTAAAAAATTGTTGATTTTATTGTAAAATCTTGAAAATGAGTCATCTTTAGTCAAACAAAAAGCGGTCATCATAACGCTATCAGTATTGGTTTTTCTACTTTCGGTTAAACCGTTCGCGCAACATAGGTATCCACCCGATCTGATCAGTCTTCGCTGTGCACTCAATGGGTTGCTAAGGAGCTAAGTTTTCTACATGTAGACAGTGAAAACTGATCAGACGGGGCAGATGCCCAGGCTGATCTGAGTGCGCTGGGTGCACATGCCATTTTGTTGATTTTTATGTGAAAAGGACCCGCGCTTGCGCGGGTATGACATTAAGTTTTAATCCATCGGACAGATTTCAACGTGAAAAAATAACATTTTATCTATTTATTTATTTTTTATTCTGACTTAATGTCGCTTTCAACAATATTTCAGTTATATCGCGACGGTGTCTGGATGTGACAGGGAGTTCAATGCTCACTTAAAAAGTGCTGCCTCACTGACATTTCACATCTCAGACACATGACGTCACATTCCACCCAGTCACATTATACTGATACCGGACCGACCAGTTCCACTTTCTCAATGCCGAGCGCAAACGAAAGAGCAGCTAATACCATTTTCAAAGTCTCTGGTATGACTCGGCCGGGGATCCAACCCACAACTTCCCGGACGCAAGTCGGACGCTCTAGTAACTGAGCCACTGCGCCAGTAGGTTCGAAGGTAATCGGCCTGCTGATTTAAACGGTTTTTACCATAACTGAGCCAGCGCATGACAAAACCAACAAAATGACTGGCCTCCCAGGCCTGATCCACAGTCTGATCAGTCTTCGCTGTGCACTCAAAGCTGAGGTTTCTATGGCTTTGGAAAATAAAGAATTGAATTATAGACAGAGAAAACTGATCAGACTGAGCAGATGCCCAGCCTGATCCGAGTCTCCGCTGGGTGCACATGTCATTTCGTCGATTTGTAGGCGGCTCATATATGTAGTGTTGCCGCTAGGACCAATGTGATGGGGCCATTTGTTGCCCCATAACCATTGTTAACGGGTCGTCACCTATTTTAAATTGTTATTTTAAATTACCTTAAATATTAGCAACATGACTTAATATTGAGGGTCATCAAGGCCCCTTGTCCCATTCATGCTTTTAGGTGGAGAAATAGCTCCTTGTCCTCCTCTAGATACAACAATATATATTGGCAAGGCAGATATTCTGATGACATGATTGGATCATTTTAACAAATGTTTGTTCCCCAAATGCCTCAGTCTTTATATGAAATTGGATTTGGGTTGACCCAGCGGTTTCTGAGATGTTCGAAGAGTGCGGACAATGGAGCCTGCCTATAGTGTAAGTTCACCTATAGGTTAAAGATTTCAGGTTCACGAATGAAAAAAATCTGCCCTAGTTAATATATTGATGAAAACGTTTCTAAATATAAGTCAACATGGGACATCTTCAAAGACAACCAAAATAAGTTTGAAAAACCAATTGTAATGCTTGCTATGGCAACAACAATACACTACATGTTGTATTGTAAAATTGTTTGTCTTTAATAGATTTCATGGCAGCAATCTGAGAACAATGTAATTAAAAGCATGACAGTTTTATAGTTGCTAAATATTGTTACAAATTTATGAACAAAATCAACATGACACAGAAAGTTATGTTGTCATGGCAACAAATATGTCGAATTTATCCCATAACAGCACATAGTTTTATTTAATATATTCTGTTTACACTGCAATTCAATTTTGTTTTCACCACTTTGATTGTCAAGTACTGGATGACAATTTAGAAAGAAAAAAAAGCTATTACTTAAGAAAAATTGCGTTGCCATGGAAACAAAACTGTTTCCTTTATTGAAATAATATGTGCTTTTGACTGATGTTAACTATGAAAGGTAAAGGTTTATTATTTGACTGGTTTTAATGTGTTACTAATCAAATAGCTGACTGTGCGTGAAAAAGCAACATTCACATCACAGCTTTGTGTTTCCCTGTCAACAAAACACATACATTTATCCCATAACAAAGACGTATAAAAACACGTATTTTAAGTAACGCGGTAGCTCAGTGGTGAGCGCACTGGTCTCTAGAGCTAGAGGTACTGGGATAGACCCCAGGCTTAGGCGAGGGAAGTTTTGGTGTCCGAACACGCTTTCCTTCATGTCATTTGCCGGCATGAAATAAAAACAGTGTGCCGTTCTTCGGATCGGGACTTCAACTAGAGGTTCCCTATGCAGGGAAAACCACAGCATGTGCAGGTTAAAGAACCATACGGTAATTCAAATTGGTTACTTGTAGGCCTTCATCCTGCAACCCGGGGTGTACAATGTACACCGTCTGTGTCCTGCAAGAAAGTTTAGACATAATGGAAGAAAGAAAGAAAAGCAGTATTTAACTCCATTGCCCATAAGAGTATGTTGTTTTTGATTTTCCTTGATATGATTTGGATCGTACTGAAGTACTGCCTTTGCTAACAGGTTAAACAATATCAAAATAAAGTAAAAGATGAAACAAAGAAATAAAAAAAAAATGGCTAAAATGTTCATTAAATCAAACAGAGAGAGAGAGAGAGAGAGAGAGAGAGAGAGAGAGAGAGAAGGTCACCAATAAGACTCAAACCCGAGTCCGTTCGTAGGAGAGGCCACTATACCACAGAGGACAGGACTAAGAACTGACCAAAATGAAACTACTTATTGGCTAATTTTTTTTTAATGCAGTTTGAAATAAGTGAATCACCTTCCCTTCCCCCCGCGCCCCCCCCCCCTCCCCACACACACACAGAGTTTGAAATAAGTGAATCACCTCTCCCGTCCCCTTTCCCACACCCCTCCCCTCTCACACACACAAAAAAAGATTATTCCGTTTTAATTTTATGTACATTGTTCTTTCTTTCAGTTTACAGCTTCGTCGTTTATAAACATCAGAAGGCATAAGCTGCTCACCGTCTGCATCGCAGAAATGTACTTGGATGAACTGATTTATTTCCCACGAACCTGAAGTAAGGTCAGTCTGCGTCAGCGCTTGTATCCGAGATGTCACGGCGGTGCACAGCTAAGCCGGGGTCCAGTGCACGTGATCTATTTATTAAACAGTGCCCTAGATAAGGTTTTAAGCAATTGGGTATTTTGGGCTATTTTTACCCATCCTTTTCTCATTGAATTGGGTATCAGGATTTTTCCTTTGGGTAGCCTGTTATGTTAATGGGTGCAAGAATTACTGAAAATTGGGTATTTACCCCATAGATTTAATTCTAATTGCTTTTTTGTCAAGATTTTAATTGGGTAAATACCCCAAAAACAGCTTATCTAAGGTACTGTAATTTATGCAGGAGGAAAATTCGAGAATGATATTCAGCTACGTTGGGAGAATTTGAAAAAAGTATTGTTTTTAAATAAAAAAAAATCAGAAAAAGCAAACGAAATTCCATAAATGTCAAATCGAAATTATCAATGAGGGCAATATGCGGACGGATCAGTGTTGAAACCATGCTGTTACTCTGTACCGTTATCTCGGTTAATCTTACAATCTATTTATTTAGTAATATACATACATATGCGAAATCACAGAATGTGGTTTAAACTTTGTTATTTCTCCCACACTTTTTATTGAAGACACTATACTCACTATTTTCTTGAGTGATAAATTTATTGTTGTTGTTGTTGTTGTTGTTGTTGTGTGCGTGTGTATGTGTGTTTGTGTATGTATGTGTTTGTTTTGCTGCGCTCGGTTGCTGAGTGAATGATCTTGCTTGTAGTTTTTTTAATAGTCTAATACCAGATAACCTTATGCATCCGGTTATTTTTCGGGCACAAAACATGGCGGAAGCGATCACATCCGGGGCTAGCACTGATAAACCCGTCGACGTAACTTGCATTTATATCTATCGTAGGACCTAACGATATACAATTCGAGCTGAGGTATTGTATACAAAAGGGATTTGAAAAAAAGCCATTCGGCTAATGTGAATTCAACACCTCGATTACTATTTTAGGCAGATACTTATTTTGTTTGTAAAAAACGCGCAATATTTAGTTTATCTCGCTGTAAATAATCACATGCAAAATCAGCTCAGTGTTTCCTAGCAGAAGGGTACGGGTTTTATAAGTGTCTTGTTTGTACTGGATGAATATTTTGAGCAAACTGTATGGGTGGCCGTGTTCAGATTATATTCAAACAAAAGTTTCGGTTTCTTCTTCTTAATGAAACCTTGTCTACATTGTCAATTTGGGACAGATCTATATAACTCGGCATTTGTCTCATATCCCATAAGGTCCGGTTTTATTTTGCAGGTGCTGGTTTCAACCATTACGTATTCTGGAAGCTTCATAATTTACGTATGTATGTGATACACAATTATAGGTACTAGATATACAACCACTTTCTAAGGGAGACAACATTTATGACTTCCGATTTACGTTGCTGCACACAAGCCCGTTTTGAAGAGGTATTACTTTGAAAGGTAAGAATTTGCTTCTGGGTCATGGGAGGTCGGGGAGAAGTTCTTTCCTTTTAGAATAGACAGAAGGCAGACAAGCACAATTTTGACAGAGTTATCTATCATGAAAGTGTGTCTATTCCCTTAAACATGTTTTACTGGGTATTCTCTCTTCAAATCGCAAAAAATATTGTACTTCTTCCCCAGTAGTCTTACCAGATTATGATTTCAAGCTAACAACATGTAAATCAAAATACTAAATTTGAGAAACAAAAGGAAGGTTTTAATAAAACATCAATATTGTATGTCTACAGTCAATTTTGTTTAATACCTGTTTTGTCATTTAACTTTATAATAGTTTCCTAAAATACTGAAATTTCAAATTAAATCAAAGTTAGTGAGTGATGTATGATTTGATAGCTGGTTGCTTCGATACATCTCAGAACGAGAAAGTGATTCAAGTTTTCATGCTTGATGGTTGTTCAATATTTCCAACTCGCAACAGTCGGTGTCGATTAATCAAGCTTATGCCAGAATTGACATTAAATCCATCACGTCTTTAGTTATTCTCTGAAATTATTGTTGGACAAAAGTGACGCATAAAGCGAAATATCTGCATTGTGGTCCCATTTATATTACTTTCGGTTCATTTGTTTAGACATGCTGACTACGCGGGATTTATCTGCTTCAGATGATTCTTAAAATACCTTTGCCAATCTGTACTCAAATAACTGTAATTTTTTCTATGCTCAAGATGAAAAAGTAATGGTTTCCGTTTCGTTTTGTTTTTTTAATGTAAGTTAGCAATGCTCAGAATGAGCTATTTAATTCACTTATCGTTCACCATCTGTCTGTACATCTCCATTCCACCCGTCAACCTATCGAACCGATGACATTTGGAGGCTTGCACAAACGGTCATGATGCATCATCTAAGATGGCCTATACTACTAATCACATAAAAACTTAGAACCATGTTTGTTTTTTTGTTGTTGTTTTTTTGTTTTTGTTTTTTTATTTTCTTCTTCTTACCTGCAGTTCATTTAAATCCATCAAAAAAATCAGAAACGGGGTTTGCACGCCCGACAGCAGGTAATCGGACTTAAGTAGCTGGATCGATGGTCAACCTGCGTATCTGGACCACACCTTAAACAACCGTACACTGACAATCAAATGCATTCTGAAAAGCAAGATCCGTTAGAAGCAAACACATCAAATAAACGAAAGTAGCAGACTCGGTTAAACGGATTCTTTTCATGAATAGTATTTTAATTTGCTACACTGCTGACGTCTCCTAGCCTTTGGTTGGATACCTGGATCTAAATTGGCTGGTCCGATGATCAACAAGCGTATCCGGGCCACCCCTTAAACTATGATCGCCACTTAGCACTTACTCCAGCTCTAGTAAAGGTTAACACATTCTGAAAAGAAAGACCCTTGGGAAGCAAACATACTAATAAACGAAAATAGCTGACTCGGTTTTATTGAGTCTGTTCATTAACTGTAATATAATGTGCTTCACTGCTAACGCGTACTAGCCCATGGATGAGCAATGCACTATTTCCAAATACATACAAATGAGCTCAGTGATCCTAAAATACCAGAAATATATACTAAAATGAAGTAGGTGGTTTGTTGAAACAATATGTGTTTCTCAAATCACTATTCTATTTTCACATTGTCATGAGGTTCAGATTTTAAAGATTTTACATAAATCATCTCCTAATACTAATGTTTACAACTTGTATCAATGGTAAACTATTCTACACAATAAACAGATACATTGTCATGAGGTTCAAAATATACACATACTGGGCATTTATTTAGCCCAGTGTATTTCTGTAATAACACACAAAAGAAATAAGCCATATAAAGAAAGAAAAGGAAGAAAGAAGAAGCGTAATACATTGCTCACGCCTCCTAGCCATGGTAGAGGGATATTCCAGTTTGAAATAAATCTTAATGAGCTCATTGTTCCTAAAAAGGCCAGAAGATATTAGCTACACTAAAGTGAAGTTACCAGAATACCTATAAATACACATAGGCACAGGCCGACTGAATTTAGGGTTCAAAGATAGACCGACAAGTACCAAGTATACCTGCGTCAAGGCTTTTTACGAGCCCCATTCAGTAGGGACGGGGGTGGGGAGGGGTTTATTCGAGTATAAAAGACTAAATGGGACAAAAGACAAGTTTAAATAAATAATACTCCTTTCAAAATGAAATGAAACCAAGTTTTCAGAACAGTATTAATTTGACGTTAAAGAAAAAAAAAACACGTTTAACTGTGACTGTTCATTATATTACATATGACTGATTACTGCAGTGTCCCGTCACAAGTTAGAAATTTCCAGAGCATAAACAGACTGAGGGAAGAATTAGCTGCCTGGGAACATTTTTCCAATCTATATCTGGACGTGGTACTCCCGGTGACGCAGCCAGTAGATGGTGGTCAAGTCGCCTTCCTCCGAATAAGTGCCCATTGCACTTTATACAGTCCTACAGATTTTAGTTATTGATGGCTTGACACAAATATTCCTCGCTCTTCGTTGCTCTTATAAAGTGAATAACCTGTTTAGAATGCAAACTAGATTTTTGCAATACTTTGCTTTTCAAGTGTTGGATAAACATGAGAAAAGCAGCAAATGAACACTTTCAAAACGTAACGTGAACATTTAAGATCGAAATAAAATCACGACACGCTATGGTACCCCGCCATCAGAGACTTACGTCTCAAGAAGCATTGCTTACACTATACGCAAAGAATACGTTTTAGCCTTAGAGAATCATTAGAGAACTAGTCATCTGTTTCATAGGTAATATCATATAAGCCGGCGCTCAACAATTGTCCTACAAAATTACCCGTAGGCTGAGCGGAGTCACACCAGTCTGCACATCTGATCAGAAGACTGAGCAGACTATGGATGTGCAGTCTTCACTAGGCACACTTTTTATTTTGTAGGATGTGCTCTGCATTCACCCTTCATTATTGCACACGGAAGATGAACTGTCCAGTGGACATAATAATGTAATGAAACTGTTGATCAATATCCTTTTAACTGTATAATCCACTGTGGAATAAAACCAAATTCATTTATTAAGAGATTTATTTGCACTAATTAATTACGTAAAAACCGGAGCACAACAGTTTCTACAAAATGGCATGTGCGCCCAGTGTAGACACAGATCAACCTGAAGAACTAAATCTTCGCAGGGCACACATGTAAATTGTATGAACGGCTGTGTCCTGGTTCCAAAGGAATGAGTACTAAATCCGTTCTTGAACTCTAAGTAAAAATGCATTTTTCTACACACATTTATTTCTACATTTTCATTCATCCACTTCTAAATAATATTATGCGGAATGCAAGAAAAACGCCCTTGTGACATAGGTGGCCGACAAAGGCCCAGATCAAACTGCGTCGTCCGATCAGGGTCCTAGCCACGCGCCTACAGAATTAATGGATATTGTAAAATATATCGACGAACAGAGAACGCCCTAATCATACTGGGTGAATGTGTAGACTGATGTAGGCCTTTTTTGTTCTCATCTGGCCTAAGGGCGCACCCTCCCCCGCCCCCCGCCCCCCTCCTGCGTTACAAATTACATTACGTTTTTTAATCTTGATATCGTTACTGTTCGCAATCCAATACTAGTGTCTATCCAAATAGAAAATGAAGTAAAAATAAATATCACATTGATGAAGTTCCTTTTATTAAATTAACTTTCATTTATGTCCCAAAATGATAAATAAATAGACAAAAGATAAAAAAAAAAAAATACACAAAACAAATAAAAAAAAAAATAATGAACAAAAAAAAATATTTTATAAAGAAAGAAGAAACAGTTTAATATTTAAACAAACAGTTCCAATCTACCCTCCAAATAATCAATTTTTTGGCAAAATATTTTGTTATCCTTAAAAACTATTTACGCTCGTAGAAGGTCATTCAAATACATAAATATAAATGAAAATAATTTTTTTCTTCAAAATATTTGTTTTGTTATCCCCAAAACATATTTATAACCCTTTAGAAGGCCACTTAAATACATAAATAAGAATGAATAAATAAATAAATATTGACAATGAAAGAAATAAATTCATAAATAATAATAAAAAAAACCATTCCAATCCACCCTCATAATAAACTAATTTTCCAAACTACGTTTTATTTCTTCAAAATACTTATTGCGCTTCAAAAGAAGATAAATAAAAAAATACAAATAGAATTAAATAAATATTTTAAGAAAGACAGAAACAAATTTATAAATAAACAAATCATTCAGATATGCTCTCAAAATAAGGCATTTTTTTCAAACTATCTGTTATCACCTCAAAAAATATTGATTTACCCTTCAGGATGCCTCTTTACTCCCCCCTGCTAGTATCTCATAATCACATCTTTATGACATGCATTTGATCAGAGTGCCTAAGTAGGAGAAATAAAATCATTAGTGAGTGGTAATATTTGGTCTGGTTTTGCTTATGTCTTAAAGTGTAACTAGTTCTTTGAGGGTCTAAGCAACCAGTAAGACTCTTCCGTGGACGAAAACAAAAGGAAAATCATGACGATTTAAAAATTCACTTGCTCTAAGACCATAGAAATATAATCACTTAAAATTCATTAATTGAATAAAAAAAAATTCGATCTCTTCCATTTCCAAGTATAAAATGTAGAAAAAAAGAGAATCAGATATATCATATAGATCAATGTTCGTACATTGATTCAATCAATGTATAAATCGGCTAGATAAAAGAATAAGAAGTGGCTTTGAGGGTCATTTCCGAAAATAAAATCTGAGCAACCAATTAGACTCTTCCGTGAACGAAAACAAAAAGAAAATCATGATGATTTAAAAGTTAACTCACTCTAAGACCAAAGAAATATAAGCAATTAAAATTCATTACTTGAATAAAGAAATTGATCTCTTCCATTTTCAAATGTAAAATGTAGAAAATAAGAGGGTCTTGATGGCCCTGTAACGCTCACTTGAGTAACATAGCACTATAGAGAACCTGACCTAGAAATCAGCAATACAAACATTCTTACCAAGATATATACATAATGATTTTATAAAGACAATATAGCGCACCTAATGGACCATGAAATATAGATCAATGTCAAATATTGATAACTGCACTCAGGTGGTCATGCTAAGGTGTATGCATGTGCCAAGTATC
The DNA here is from genome assembly GCA_964016985.1 of Anodontia alba. Classification (NCBI taxonomy): domain Eukaryota; kingdom Metazoa; phylum Mollusca; class Bivalvia; order Lucinida; family Lucinidae; genus Anodontia; species Anodontia alba. The sequence continues at coordinate 65,878,388 of OZ024826.1, read as the reverse complement.
ACTGCTGTAGGACCAATAAGTACTGAGAAACTGACCTAAACAAAACACTTAACAAGGTCTGTGGACCATGAAATGCAGGTCAAGGTCAAATATGGATGGCTGCATTCAAGAGGTCATGCTAAGATGCATGCATGTGTCAGGTATCATTGCTTTAGGACCAATAGTAACTAAGAAACTGACCTAAACGAAACAAAACTTAACAAAGTCACTAAACAGTGAAATATAGGTCATAAGACCCAGTTAAGAACTTGATCCAAAAATCACGACAAACATTTTGAGCAAGATCTATGAAGTTTACTTGAAAAACGGGACCTCTAGAGTGTTAACAAAGTTTTCATTTGATTATGCCTAGTTACCTAGAAGTTGACCCCAAATGACCCGGTTTCGAGCTTGACCTAGAAAACATCAAGACAAACGTTTGGACCAGGATTCATTATGATTACTTCAAAAATGAGACTTCTATAGTGATAGACAATGTTTTCCTTTGATCTAGCCTAGTGACCTTGTTTTAGACCCCAAGTGACCCAGTTTTGTACTAGCGGTACATAAATATTTGTCATGTACTCGCAGTACCTACATCATACCATCATACCAGTTCCAAGCAAAACACAGTATTCTCGTATGCATATTCACGACATGTACTCGTAAAGGAAATACTGGCAGGGTTTTGATGGGTTAATGGAACGTTCTGATCATGTTTCATGGAAGTAACTGCGCGTATATGACAAAAATGTATGTGCCACTAGTCAGATCAAAATAGTACACTGTTACGGCCGTTAATTATAGTCTATTTGCATGTTTTGCGATGTTGCGATCGTGTAAGAACGAAACTTGGAGCAACATTGAGACTCTGCCTGTTCAGCAATGTAGCTGGCAGGACTACACACGCCCCTAGCACTGGTTTAAGTGGAACTCGACATTCCATGTTATCAGAATGATCCAAAGGAATTAAAAATAAAAACTACACTACGATGAAGTACGAGGAGATATTTTACGTCACCACAGAGCACTTAACACCAGCTGCGGTGAAGTAAAATAAAATCTGCCAAGTTTCAAATAAAATAATTAAAAACTGTAGGAGGAGTTATGCACACAAGATACCGGCCCTATATACGAGTGTATTACCCTATATATGAGTGTATTATAGAAAAAAAATGATCCACTTTACAGTGCAAAAAAAGTTAAAATACTCTGAGGATTATATCCAAATCACATGCACATTCCCACACCACGTAGAAAACTCCTGCAAAATTTCAAAAAAGATCGGTTAAAAACTGTAGGAGGAGTTACGCACACATGACACCAACCCTACATATACTGAGGAGGCAAAAATGACTAAATTCACAACCTGACGGAAGTAATAAACAATAATCTTAGGAATTTATCTTAATCACATGCACGTCTTCAGACCATATATGAATCCTGCTAAATTAGGAGTTACGCACACACGAAACCCACAATACGTATAGTTTTGAGCCAAAAGATTACTACATTCACAATGTAAAAATGTGACAAAAATAATCTGTGGATTGTATCCAAACAACCTCTTCAGACCGTATACAGAACGCCTGCAATGTTTCAGAAATATCGGTTATAAATTTGCGCGCACAAGTTTGCGCGTACATACTATTAGAGGGGCGGGACCATGAAAGGGCGAATACTATGTCCCCATGTTTTGTTGTTGTTGTTTTTTTTTTTTTTTTTGTTGTTGTTGTTGTTGTTTTTACTCAGAAAGGGCGGAGGATAGAAAAAACAACAATATAATGTTGGTACTTAAGAGCAAAGACCAACGCAGCATTTTTTGTAAATGTAGATGTCTCTGTTGCTCTTATGTAAGTTCCATCTTAAATGACAACTGCATCATTTTCTGGTATTTTATTGGAGGTTTATGATCATTTCTAAAGGTTTTGTTTCACTCTTCAGTGATAATGCCGAGCTTCAATCCATTTATCGACACTGAAGCTGCACAGTATTTATTAATAGTAGTCTTTATTTTGACTGGAGTGAGTGTCTTGTCTTCAATCAGGGTATCCCGTTACGCTTTGTTAATTTTCCCGTTCAAATCGAATCAGAAACCCAGATTCCGATATTTATTTTTTTTATGTTGTTGTTGTTACTGTTTTTTTTTTGTTTTTTTTTGTTGTTGTTGTTGCTTTTTCCCGATGGGCAACATTTATAGATTTAATTTGATTTCAGAGCTAATGTGGCTGTAGTGGTGATTATAGTGCAGGTTATATTTTGTTTCCTTTGGGATCATTGAGCCCATCCTAGTTATTTTGAAAATCGAATACCGCTTAAGCCGGCGCTAGGGGAGGGGGGGGGGGCGTATGCAGCCTCGCAAACTACAGTGTTGTATATGAAGAGACTCAATCAAATCGAGTCTCCGATTTTCGTGATTTTGTGTGTTCTTTGTTTCCAAAGGCAATTCTTTTTGACTATTATTTTACTCTGCTGTAGCTGGTGTTGTGCCGTTTGGCGGCCGTAAAAAGTCTCTCCGTACATCATCATCGTGATTTTGTGTGTTCTTTGTTTGCAAAGGCAATACTTTATGACTTTTATTCTCTACTTGCAATTAATTAACTTGGAATTAACTTATTAACTAATTAATTACTTGGAATTAAAAACTTGATAAAAATCTAAACGGTTGCTTTTTTGGAAACAAAGAACTCACAAACGAACGAAAATTGGAGACTCGGTTTTATTGTCTCTACATATGCAGTTATTTAGTTTGCGAGATTGTATACACCCCATAGCACCGGCTTGAACGATATTCGATTTTCAAAGCTATCAGAATAAACTAAATTATCCCAAAGGAAATAAAAAATAATCTGCACTATGTTGAAGTACGACGAGACGTTTTACGGAACTTAACACAAGCTGCAGTGAAGTAAATTGAAAATTTTTTGATAAGCCTTGTATTTCATAATATCTCATGATCTCTGTATTCCAGGGGAGAGGAAGTGAGGGACCATTATATCTCATGATCTCTGTATTCCAGGGGAGAGGGAGTGAGGGATCATTTTATTTCATGATCTGTTTATTCCAGGGGAGGGGGAAGTGAGGGATTACTGTATCTCATAATCTCTGTATTCCAAGGGAGCGGGGAAGTGAGTGATCATTATATCACGAGTTCTGTGTTCCAGAGGAGCGGGGACTAAGGGATCTCTGTATTCCAGGGGAGGGGAGTGTCTTATGATCTCTGTATTCCAGGGGAGGGGAGTGAGTGAACATTATATCTCACAATCTCTGTATTCCAGGGGAAGGGGTGGGTGAGGGGAGTTGCAGTTTTTCATTATCCTCCATGAACAGACTCAATCAAACCAAGCATGTTATTTATGTATTGCTCTGTTTTTACAAACGATCTTCCTTTTGGTTAATTTGTGATCGCAGTAGCTGTCGTAAAGTGTTTGTAATAGAGGCCTTAAAACGTCGTCCCATATTTCGATAAAGTACTAATATTATCTCATTTTCTCGCATTTGGAGCTCATACATGTGAAAATAAAGTGCCGCTGAACGCGTTGCTAAACGGGCGTGAGTACGAAAGCCGGGTAGGGACATTTCTTATTTCTAACTTCTAACTTCTAACTTCTTACTTCTAACTTCTAATTTCTAACTTCTAACTTCTTACTTCTAACATCTTACTTCCATGTTGTATGTATGTATGTATGTATGTATGTATGTATGTATGCGTGCGTGTGTGCGTGCGTGCATGTGTGTGTGTATTTGTGTGCGGGTAGGGACATCATTTCTGACAAAACCAAGTACATCCACAGCGAAGACTCAGACAAGCTTGTATATCTGAGTAGTCTGATCAGTCTACATTTGCGCTATATGGGTAATGAACACAATACGTCTTTAAGTTATTAGTGTCCTCTCATCAGAATGGATAGACTGATCCGAGTAATTGCTATGCATATATATATTTTTTTTTTTTTTTTTTTTTTTTTTTGGAAACAATATGCCCCGATAGTTCTTGAAATTAAAAAAACATAGTAATTTTTAATGGGCCTTGCCGTGAGAGAACCTACATATTGCATATATGAATAACTAACGCACAGATCATGCTGCGCATCCGCGCAGTCTGATCAGTCATATTGTTTGGTATGTATGTATGTATGTATGCATATGTGCGCGTGTGTGTGCATGTGAGTGTGTGTGTGTGCGGGTAGGGACATTTCTTATTTCTAACTTATTTCCGCGCAGTCTGATCAGTGTCAATTGTTTGGTATGTATGTATGTATGTGCATGTGTGCGTGTGTGAGTGCATGCGTATGTATGTGTGAGGGTAGGGACATTTCTTATTTCTAACTTCTAACTTCTTACTTCTAACTTCTTACTTCTAACTTCTAACTTCTTACTTCTAACTTCTTACTTCTAACTTCCTATTTCTAACTTCTAACTTCTTACTTCTAACTTCTAACTTCTTACTTCTAACTTCTAATTTCCATGTTATGTGTATGTATGTATGAACGTACATACGTACGTACGTATGTATGTATGTATGTATATATGAGGTTTGAATTTATGTATGCATGTATGCATGTGTGTGTATGTATGTCTGTGTGTTTGTGTGTGTGTGTGTGTTTGTGTGTGTGTGTGTGTGAGAGAGTGAGAGAAACACACACAAAGAGAGAGAGAGAGAGTGCGGTAGGGACATCATTTCTGACAAAACCAAGTACATGCACAGCGAAGACTCAGACACGCTTGTATATCTGAGTAGTCTGATCAGTCTACATTTGCGCTATATGGGTAATGAAAACAATACGTTTTTAAGTTATTAGTGACCTCTCATCAGATTGGACGGATTGATCCGAGTAATTGCTATGCATATATTTTATTATTATTATTATTATTATTATTATTATTATTATTATTATTATATTTGGAAATGATATGTCCCGATGGTTGTTGCATTTTTAAAAACATAGTAATTTTTAATGGGCCTTGCCGTGAGAGAACCTACATATTGCATTTATGACTAACTAAGGCACAGATCATGCTTCTAACTTCCATGTTGTATGTATGTATGTATGTATGTATGTATGTATGCATATGTGCACGTGTGTGTGCTTGCGATTGTGTGTGTGCGGGTAGGGACATTTCTTATTTCTAACTTCTAACTTCTTACTTCTAACTTCTTACTTCTAACTTCTAACTTCTTACTTCTAACTTCTAACTTCTTACTTCTAACTCCTAACTTCTAAATTCCATGTTGTATGTATGTATGTATGAACGTACGTACGTACGTACGTATCTGTATATGTATGTATGTATGTATGTATGTATGTATGTATGTATGTATGTATGTAAGTTTTTATTTATGTATGTTTGTATGTATGCATGTGTGTGTATGTATGTATGTCGGTGTGTGTGTGTGTGTGTGTGTGTGTGTGTGTGAGTGTGTGTGTGTGTGTAGTGTGTGTGTTTGTGTGTGTGTGTGTGTGTGTGTGTGTGTGAGAGAGAGAGAGACAGAAAGAGAGAGAGAGAGAGTGCGGTAGGGACATCATTTCTGACAAAAGCAAGTACATGCACAGCAAAGACTCAGACAAGCTTGTATATCTGAGTAGTCTGATCAGTCTACATTTGCGCTATATGGGTAATGAACACAATACGTCTTTCAGTTATCAGTGACCTCTCATCAGATTGGACAGACTTATCCGAGTCTATACATATATTGTATTATTATTATTATTATTATATTTGGAAATGATATGCCCCGATGGTTGTTGCAATTTAAAAACATAGTAATTTTTATGGGCCTTGCCGTGAGAGAACCTACATATTGCATATTTGAATAACTAAGGCACAGATCATGCTGCGCATTCGCGCAGTCTGATCAGTGTCATTTGTTTTGCGTGTACGTATGTATGTATGTGTGTGCATGTGTGCGTGTGTGTGTGTGTGCATGCGTATGTGTGTGTGCGGGAAGGGACATTTCTTATTTCTAACTTCTAACTTCTAACTTCTTACTTCTAACTTCTAACTTCTTACTTCTAACTTCTAACTTCTTACTTCTAACTTCTTACTTCTAACTTCCATGTTGTATGTATGTATGTGTGAACGTACATACATACGTAGGTACGTACGTACGTATGTACGTACGTACGTAAGTATGTATGTACGTATGTACGTATGTATGTATGTATGTATGTATGTATGTAGGTTTGAATTTATGTATGTATGTTTGCATGTGTGTGTGTGTGTGTGTGCGGTAGGGACATCATTTCTGACAAAACCAAGTACATGCACGGCGAAGACTCAGAAAAGCTTGTATATCTGAGTAGTCTGATCAGTCTACATTTGCGCTATATGGGTAATGAACATAATACATCTTTAAGTTATTAGTGACCTCTTATCAGATTGGATAGACTAATTCGAGTAATTGCTATGCATATATTTTATTATTATTATTTTTATAATTATCATTATTATTATTATTATGTTTGGAAATGATATGCCCCGATAGTTGTTGCAAATTAAAAACATAGTTATTTTTTATGGGCCTTGCCGTGAGGGCACCTAAAAATTGCATATTTGAATAACTAAGGCACAGATCATGCTGCGCATCCGCGCAGTCTGATCAGTGTCAATTGTTTGGTATGTATGTATGTATGTATGTATGTATGTATGTATGTATGTATGTGCATGTGTGCGTGTGTGTGTGCATGCGTATGTGTGTGTGAGGGTAGGGACATTTCTTATTTCTAATTTCTAACTTCTTACTTCTAACTTCTTACTTCTAACTTCTAACTTCTTACTTCTAACTTCTAATTTCTAACTTCAAACTTCTTACTTCTAACTTCTTACTTCTAACTTCCATGTTGTATGTGTGTATGTATGTATGCATGTATGTATGCGTGCGTGTGTGCGTGCGTGCATGTGTGTGTATATTTATGTGCGGGTAGGGACATCATTTCTGGCAAAACCAAGTACATGCACAGCGAAGACTCAGACAAGCTTGTATATCTGAGTAGTCTGATCAGTCTACATTTGCGCTATATGGGTAATGAACACAATAAGTCTTTAAGTTATTAGTGTCCTATCATCAGAATGGATAGACTGATTCGAGTAATTGCTATGCTTATATTTTATTATTATTATTTTTATAATTATCATTATTATTATTATTATGTTTGGAAATGATATGCCCCGATAGTTGTTGCAATTTAAAAACATAGTTATTTTTTATGGGCCGTGCCGTGAGGGCACCTAAAAATTGCATATTTGAATAACTAAGGCACAGATCATGCTGCGCATCCGCGCAGTCTGATCACTGTCAATTGTTTGGTATGTATGTATGTATGTATGTATGTATGTATGTATGTATATATGTATGTGCATGAGTGCGTGTGTGTGTGTGCATGCGTATGTGTGTGTGAGGGTAGGGACATTTCTTATTTCTAACTTCTTACTTCTAACCTCTTACTTCTAACTTCTAACTTCTAACTTCTTACTTCTAACTTCTAATTTCTAACTTCTTACTTCTAACTTCTATCTTCTTACTTCTAACTTCTAACTTCCATGTTGTATGTATGTATGTATGTACAAGCTTGTATATCTAAGTAGTCTGATCAGTCTACATTTGCGCTATATGAGTAATGAACACAATACGTAAGTTATTAGTGTCTTCTAATCAGAATGGATAGACTGCTCCGAGTAATTGCTATGCATATATATTTTTATTATTGTTATTATTTTTTTTTATTTATTTATTTATTTATTTTTTTTTTTTTTTTTTTTGGAAATGATATGCCCTGATAGTTCTTGAAATTAAAAAAAACATAGTAATTTTTAATGGGCCTTGCCGTGAGAGAACCTACATATTGCATATATGAATAACTAAGGCACAGATCATGCTGCGCATCCGCGCAGTCTGATCAGTGTCATATTGGTTGGTATGTATGTATGTATGAATATGTGCGCGTGTATGTGCATCCGAATGTGTGTGTGCGGGTAGGGACATTTCTTATTTCTAACTTCTTACTTCTAACTTCTAACTTCTTACTTCTAACTTCGAACTTCTTACTTCTAACTTCTTACTTCTAACTTCTAACTTCTTACTTCTAACTTCTTACTTCTTACTTCTTACTTCTATGTTGTATGTATGTATGTATGTATGAACGTACGTACATACGTAGGTACGTATGTACGTCTGTACGTACGTACATATGTATGTATGTATGCATGTATGTATGTAGGTTTGTATTTATGTATGTATGTATGCATGTGTGTGTGTGTGTGTGTGTGTGTGTGTGTGTGTGTGTGTGTGTGACACAGAGAGAGAGAGTGCGGTAGGGACATCATTTCTGACAAAACCAAGTACATGCATAGCGAAGACTCAGAAAAGCTTGTATATCTGAGTAGTCTGATCAGTCTACATTTGCGCTATATGGGTAATGAACATAATACGTCTTTAAGTTATTAGTGACCTCTTATCAGATTGGATAGACTGATCCGAGTAATTGCTATGCATATATTTTATTATTATTATTATTATAATTATCATTATTATTATTATTATTATTATATTTGGAAATGATATGCCCCGATTATTGTTGCAATTTAAAAACATAGTTATTTTTTTTTATGGGCCTTGCCGTGAGGGAACCTACAAATTGCATATTTGAATAACTAAGACACAGATCATGCTGCGCATCCGCGCAGTCTGATCAGTGTCAATTGTTTGGTATGTATGTATATATGTATGTATGTATGTGCATATGTGCGTGTATGTGTGCATGCGTATGTGTGTGTGAGGGTAGGGACATTTCTTATTTCTAACTTCTAACTTCTTACTTCTAACTTCTAACTTCTTATTTCTAACTTCTTACTTCTAACTTCTAACTTCTAAGTTCTTACTTCTAACTTCTAACTTCCATGTTATATGTATGTATGTATGAACGTACGTACGTACCTACGTATGTACGTACGTTCATACATACATACATACATACATACATACATACATACATACATACATAAATACAACATGGAAGTTAGAAGTAAGAAAACAAATGACACTGATCAAACAAATGACACTGATCAAACAAATGACACTGATCAAACTGCGCGAATTCGCAGCATGATCTGTGCCTTAGTTATTCAAATATGCAATATGTAGCTTCTCTCACGGCAAGGCCCATAAAAATTACTATGTTTTAACATTGCAACAACCACCGGGGCATATCATTTCCAATAATAATAATAATAATAATAATAATAATAATAATACAATATATGTATAGCAATTACTCGGATAAGACTGTCCAATCTGATCACAAGTCACTAATAACTAAGACGTATTGTGTTCATTACCCATATAGCGCAAATGTAGACTGATCAGACTATTCAGATATACAAGCTTTTCTGAGTCTTCGCTGTACATGTACTTGGTTTTGTCAGAAATGATGTCCCTACCGCACTCTCTCTCTCTCTCTCTCTCTCTCTCTCTGTCTCTCTCTCATACACACACACACACACTCACACACACACAAACACAGACATACTTACACACACATGCATACATGCGTACATAAATTCAAACCTCATACATACATACATACATACATACATACGTACGTACGTACGTACATACGTACGTACGTTCATATATACATACATATAACATGGAAGTTAGAAGGAAGAAGTTAAAATTTAGAAGTAAGAAGTTAGAAGTTAGAAGTAAGAAGTTAGAAGTTAGAAATAAGAAATGTCCCTACCCTCACACACACATACGCATGCACTCACACACGCACACATGCACATACATACATACATAGATACATACATACCAAACAATTGACACTGATCAGACTGCGCGGATGCG
>OZ024826.1:65733562-65861062 GCA_964016985.1 Anodontia alba | reverse complement strand
TAAAAAGTACATAGAGCGAGCCAAGTGGCGGGGTATAAAAAGTATATAGAGCGAGCCAAGTGGCGGGGTATAAAAAGTATATAGAGCGAGCCAAGTGGCGGGGTATAAAAAGTATATAGAGCGAGCCAAGTGGCGGGGTATAAAAAGTATATAGAGCGAGCCAAGTGGCGGGGTATAAAAAGTACATAGAGCGAGCCAAGTGGCGGGGTATAAAAAGTATAAAGAGCGAGCCAAGTGGCGGGGTATAAAAAGTATATAGAGCGAGCCAAGTGGCGGGGTATAAAAAGTATACAGAGCGAGCCAAAGACACAGTGTCAGAACTTTTTTTTTTTTTTTTTTTTTTTTTTTTTTGTAATTTATCATTTTTTTAGCACAAACATACAACTGACATTTACGCAAATAACATAATATAGAATCATATTATATAGAGGTTGCTCCATCTTTAGTTCAATGCGCGTGAAGTGATTCTCGAGACAGTAATTTCTCGCATCATTATTTTACAAATGAAACAAATATCGAGTGCGCAGACACGAATTTGTACGATTTGCAAGGTACTTCACACATCTTAAACCCAATATTTTATTCATATATTACACTGTATACTTCTCAAGTTGACCATTTTTACTCTTCTAACGCCAAAAGTGACGTGATTACGATTAACGTAATTATTATATAGCTATAAATATTAAATGATGCGAAATCAACGATACAATCCGAGGAACAATGATACCGATATTTCTCAATACCAACACGGATAAACACGCCACATCAAAATTGCAGGCTTTCTTTAGATCAGTAATGCTTGTTTGTCGACCATTTACAAACCTCAAACTTTATTACCATTGTGAAATGTTGACGTTCTATGACGTACAAATTGCTGACATTATTTTTACTTAACGTACGAAATATGACTGGACCAAAATATCATATAAATTACACTTCAAGTTTGAAAGTCGCTAGTGAAGCAATACATCTGATTTTTGCTCAAATAATTTAATTTTACGTCTAGATTCGCTGCAAGACAGCAACAGTGCAAAACCATATCATGTTAATATTGCATTAGTGCAAAAATGATAACATTTTCTGATATCTGTTTTGCACTGTTACAAAAAAGTACTTTTCGCCGCGTCAAATTAAAAGCAAATACAGAATAAGAAGCAAAATGAGAGAAATATTTATAGCTATATAATAATGCAACTATATGGTAATGCAGAACATTCATAAGTATATTTGTCTCAGATTATATTAGGCTTCTAAAAATTAATAAAAGCTGGAGTAACGATGTTTTAATTAGTAAAGTATTAATCTAAACCTGCAGAATTAATGGCGTTAAGTATATAATGAAACACCACCCCCACCCCTTCAACTGAAACTTTCAGGTCACACAACATGAAATCCACCCAGCGGGCAAACGACGCCCAAACAACGTCGCATGAACGTCTTTCCAATGACGTTGCATCGACGTCCATACGACTCTACAGAAACGCCATCCGCCCGCCTGGTTGTTCATAATATTATATTATGACATTTAGGCAAATTATCATCGTTTGTTTGTACTTTAAAAATAGATAGAACAAACAAAGAAGAAAAGGAAAAAAAAAAACAAACAAAAAAAAAAAAAACACGAAAGCACATAAAGAGAGTAAACAAAGACGGTATACCAATCGGTAGGTCAGGCAAAAAAAGTAAGAGAAAAGTCCAGGGAGTGCCACAATTACAAGCCGCTGTAGCAAACTTTTTCATTTTGCACATCGAGCAATTTACTTTTATATAAGAAAATCAACACTTTTATAGTTTCCAACTTTTACAAATATTCCATTTTCCTTTCTTTCATTAGACTGAAGGCCCTGAAACAATCACATACCATGTATTTACACACTGAAAATTCCCGCTATCATTTATTGGTGAATGAAACGCATGGAATGATCATGAAACTTAAAAAAAAAAAAAAAAAAAAAAACATGATAAGGAGCGTGTCTAGGAGCAATAACAAGTAGCAAACATTTAGGAGCATATATAATGAACAAATAGGAGCAAGAAACAGAGAGAGAAAAAGTAAAAAAAAAAACAAGAGGGCCAAGATGGCCCTGGATCGCTTACCTGATTACCAGACATGTTTGAGTCAACTGACCTTTCGGTTCAAGAGAAATTCAATATTGATTTTCAAGATTGCCCTTTTGGTTCAGGAGAAAAAAATTCAAATTAGATTTTCAAAATGGCTGCTAGGGCGACCATCTTGGATTTCCGATCAGAATGATTTTAGCTATTTTTGATCTACAAGTCACCCCGATATTTTCTATCAAATTTCGAATCAATGGGCCTTTCTATTCAGAAGAAGTTCAAAATAGATTTTCACGATGGCAACTGTGGCAGCCATCTTGTATTTCCGATCGGAACGATTTAAGCTACTTTTGATCTACAAGTCACCTCAATGATTCTTTCAAGTCAATTGGCCTATCGGTTCAGGAGAAGAAGCGAAAAATAGATGCCATTTTGGATTTCCTATCGGAACAATTTTAACTCTTGTTAATCTACAAACCACCCCAAAGCCTCCTATCCAGGTTAGAGTCAACTGGCCTTTTGGTTCAGGAATAGAAGTAAAAAAACAGATTTTCAAGATGGCCGCCATGGCGACTATCTTGGATTTCCGATCGGAACGATTTAACTTTTTTTTATCTACAAGTTACCCCGATGCTTCCTACCAAGTTTCGAGTCAATTGGCCTTTCGGTTCAGGAGAAGAAGCGAAAAATAGATTTTCAAGAATGGCGGCCATCTTGGATTTCCGATTGGAACGATTTTAGCTATTTTACATTTACAAGTCACCCTGATGATGTCTATAAAGTTTCGAGTCAACTGGCCTTTCGGTTCAGGAGAAGAAGCGAAAAATAGATTTTTAAGATGGCCACCATGGCGGCCACCTTGGATTTCCGAATGGAACAATTTTAGCTATTTTCCATCTACAAGTCACCATGATGATTCCTACCAAGTTTCAAGTCAACTGGCCTTTCTGTTCAGGAGCGGAAGCGAAAAATTGATTTTCAAGATTCCGATAGGACATTGACTGATCACAAAAGCTCACCTTGATCACTTTGTGCTCAGGTGAGCTAAAACTAATGAGACAGAAAAAAAGAACACAAAAAAAAAAAGAAAAAGAAATTTCGCGAACGACGCGACAGCCGCAGCCCTTCTCAGACACCAAGAGGAAGAGAAAACAGATAAAACCAAACAAGCGCAAATCGAACAAACGTACGAAAAGCACTACATTATGAAAACAAGCCTATTCAAATATACTGAAAATATTACCACCAAAAAAAAATGAAAATTTTCAGATAAAAAATTCTGATATTTTTCATATTTCTGCTAAAAACATAGATTGTGGGTACCCGTTAGAACCGCCTCGCCGAGGCGGTTCTAACGAATATCCACAATCTATGTTTTTAGCAGAAATAAGAAAAATAATGTATACCCCTGTAAACCCCAGTTTTACTATATAAAAGTGGGGTTTCAGGGGGTCAAAATTATATAGGTATGTTTTCGTGATTGAAGATTAGATTTCTTTTTCCCAAGCAAGGTAATCACAATGCTAAAAGGACTAAAATACAAGAATATAATAACACAAGGCAAGACTTAAAACAAATCGCCTCTTAGAATAAACCACAAAGCAACAAAGAGTAAGACTAATACCGGGACCACCGCCTTAGAACGGTGTGTTAGAAGACACAACATACGATGCCATCTACTGGCAAGGCAAGCACTAATATATATGCTGTACCTTTATACTTATGTATTACTAACTATAAAGCAGTTCTCTGTATTTGTCCCACTTTTTCTCACAGGCAAACTGAGTTTGATTTTTCACAGCATTATAAATATCTATTTTATAATTCAGTTTCACTAAACGTATGAATTCTATTGCTTTTTTCTTTCCAAAGGCATATGTTTTCCTAGAAGTATTACTTCATTTAATAAATTATCAAAATTTGGACTACTAAAAATAATACTTTCTGCATCAAATACTATATTATTCAATTCGCAATTGTCGTGTAACAACCTTACATGTTCACATTCCTAAAAAAATATGTTTAATAGTTTCAGGGTGTTCTTGGCAGAAAGTACACTTTTCATTTTCTGTAAGATTTATCTTAGATAATAATTTGTGCCTAGAATTCGATTATTTATTCTAAGCTGCAACCATCTGAGACTAGTTTCGTTTGTTACCTTAAAGGGTAAATAGAAAACGTCTTTTTTTTTTTTCTTTTTTTTTTTTTTTTTTTTTTTGTTGTTGTTGTTTTTTTTTTTTTTTTTTGTTTTTTTTCGATCAAACTGTTTCGGTCCATTTTAATGAATGACTGTCCATTTTAGATATATTATTTTTAAAAACCCATAGCTCCAGATAAGGCATTTTCTTAACTGAGGGTTACTGATAATTTCCTTATGTCCCGGCGGGGATGTGTTGTGAGTTTTCACTGGGGGCGCCACGCCGAGGCGCTTCTAATGGTTGTCCGCAGCATGCATTTGCGTGGGAATGTGAGAAATGTTATGCGGATACCGCTATGAAAACTGAACGCAGCCAATGTTAGTATTTGTTTGACGATGTCCTTTTCTAACAGCAAACAGAAATAAATACCATGTTTTTTCATGATAGTTAGGTGATCAGCTTGTCAGTTCCAGTGGAAGGATAATTGTTGCACTTGATATTATACTAGTAGTAAATGTTGGGTAAACATAATAAATCTTTCCGTTTCTGTTTGCTAATATTAACTAAATACTGATGTGGATATTCATTGCTTTAATCAGAGACATATATTTTTTCTTCTTTCTAGCTTTTGATATTATATACCATTGTTTAGGCGTTTGTGCATCAAGTTCTGGAATTTGATGTGTACTAGTATGGGAACTACGCTACGTATGATGTTATAAATTAAATTCGCGCTTTAGCGATTGACTCATATAGTTTGATATATAGCCAGAGTTTGATGATGTCCCCCGATGTACCTCATATGGGGTATACATATCTCAACTTATTAGATTCGCCAGAGCTTCTTAAAATCTTAGTGACTTTAACTGCCGTAATAAAGCCTTTACTGCCAAACTCCTTAGGCAGGGCTATCGTTATTTTAAACTCCGTAAGGCGTTTTCGAAATTTTATCGCAGACACAGAGCCTTGTAGAAAAATATAATGTCAGTCTGAAAACATTTCTGCAACACGGTATATCAAAACCAGAATTTTACGGTGACTTAGTGTACAGATTATCCATCTTGGATATCAGAACAGAACGATTTTAGCAATTTTGAATTTCTATGTCACTCCGATGCCTCCCATCAAGTTTCGGCTCAATCCGACTTACGGTTTGGGAGGAGATTTCGTTTGAAGAATGGTGGCCATCTTGGATATTCGCCTCCCCCCCCCCCCCCACACACACACACACCCCAACTCCCTCCCCCCACAAATCAAGTTTCGGCTCAATCTGACTTATGGTTTGGAAGGAGATGTCGTTTGAAGAATTTCAAGATGGCCGCCATGGCGGAAATGATTTTAGCGATTCTGAATCTCTATGTCACTGTGATGCCTCCCATCAAGTTTCAGCTTTATCCGACTTACGGTTTGGGAGGAGATGTCGTTTGAAGAATTTCAAGATGGCTGCCATGGCGGCCATTTTTTACATCGGAACGGAACAATTTTAGCAATTCTGAATCTCCATGTCGCCACAATGCCTCCCATTAAGTTTCAGCTCAATCCAACTTATGGTTCTGGAGGAAATGTCGAAAATGTGAAAAGCTAACGACGGACGACTTACAACAGGCCATGGCATAAGCTGACCTGGAGCGTGAGGTCAGGCAATACGCAAAACAAAGCCAACTTAACTATTCAAATATCGCGGAAATACCATTGGATGAAATACAATTTACAATCGAAGATGATTTTTTCTTTGATGCACTACTTATGGAAATCAGAGGTAAAACAATCTCGTATTCATCATATAAGAAAAAATAGAATGTTGACAAAGAAACTAAATTATTGGAAGAATTTCAAGTTCTAGAAAATACGGATAATATAAATTATGATTTATTGGATGAAAAGCGGACAGAACCATATGATGTTAGGAAAGTTAAAATGGAGAGGATTAAGATAAGATCTAAAGCTAGATGGATTAATGATGGGGAAAATGTCACAAAATATTTTTGTAATACGGAAAATCGAAATTATACTAGTAAATGTATGAATAGTATAAGAAAAGAAAACGGAACTCTTAGAACTGTTAGAAATATTAAATGAAACGATGTCCTTTTTATATGCATTTATATTCTAAGAGTAACACCGTGGATGTCGACTTAAATGATTTGCTTTCCGGTTATAATATTCCTAAATTAAATGAATCAGGGTCCTTCTTATGGAGAAATACTATGCGGATCAAACATATTAAATTTAGACTTACATCAGAATTACGGGTGAGGTTTCACGCGAACACAAACAACTGGTTAAAGCCCTCCCTTCCTCAGTTGTTTTTCTACTGACTGTTCCAAGACGGTTCCTACGTTGCAATCCTTCTTCTTTGTTCATATGTCAGTGGTTTCAAATGTGACATTCATTTTGCCATTACTTGCTCCTCATCTCTCCTTCATTTTGGTACTTTGGGAAAGCTGTGCTTCCTGATTGTGGCGTTTCCTCGGTATCTTTACTTGTATTTTTTTTTATTCCGACTGTTAAAGACATTAACAGATCATAATCTTGCTAAAAATAAGAAATATATACTCCATATATACTCCATATTAAGGCGATTTGGGAATATCCTCATCGAGCAACGGGAAATTAACAATGACAAAAAAGGTAAGAGAACCGGAATCCAACAATTTATCTATAAAGTTTAGTGCCAAGTCAAAAGACAAATGAGAGCTTTAGAACCGTTTGACATGACCGTAAATTATAATTATTATGATCTTCAGAACTGAGGATCACCGTCGTGTAATTACAAAAGGAAACAAAGATATCAACCATAATTGCATGCAGTTTGCTGCATAACATTCGTGTTGTAGCCTGTCGTTTTGTAATGACTGACAATCTATATTAATTATTAACAACAATAATTCTGAATTCAAAGAGCAAGTCGCATAAATTCGGATGCCAATAGACGTTCTTTCAGAAGTGTATTTCAAGCCAGTGTCATACTTGGGAATTAATACCCGGAATTCAGCTATAAAACCTCATGCAGTTTATGATATCGATACCCGTTTTAGCAGTCTTGCAGTTAATTCACATTATTACTTCCCTGTCTTGACTGGATGTTCCTGCAAAACGAATAAGTTGAGAAATATATGAAATATCATGTAGCACGAGAAGGGCGTCGCCATTCAAAATGGAAATTCAACAGCATCAAAGTCAGTCTTTTTGCTTGTCATACATTTTAGTAGAAATTATGTCATTAGAGATAGATTTTAATCAGGAAACGGGGTCTTTGTATCAGAGACATTAGCTTTATTCAGCTGAATTTCTTTTGGATAATTTTTATCGACCGTTTGACTATTATCAATATTTATGTCAGCTAAATTTCGAGAACATCGGCATGATTTGCGTGAGAAAGGGACTAGATAATGTTTCTCTCGATAGAAACAAACCTGCATCAAGGGCCGTGGTGGGGTGGGGGGTGAGAGGGGGGCACAATTAGTTCCCGTCGGTATACCTAACTAACAAGACAATATGTAAACGGTATGTGAAATGCATGGGTAAAACACACAAACTGCGAATATATGTGTTTTAACAAGACGATCGAATGACGATGTAGAAAAAATAATAACACAAAAGTACGTACCCCGACTATCTGCCTGAACCTTCGCGCATTCGAGTCATTTTTTTAGAAACGAACACTGGTACAAATTTAATGACAACCTAGATCTAGAGCAAACCGCTCTCGAAACATACCGAGCAAGATGCTCGACTATAGTTTAAAATAATATAAATCTTGACTGCTGGCGTGTCGTTTGTCTGATAATTGGTGGGCTTTTTGTCTGAATGTTAGAATCTCGATTTTCGAAAACAGAAAATATTTCCTGACTGAGCGAGTACCCATAAAAGTTCACACTCATAAGGCACAGCCCCTTCCTGCTCCCCTCCTCACCCGCCCCACTACTCTCCTCCTTTACTTCCATCACAAGGCTGCGCAAGCGGAATCAGTGAAACGCGAGACCTTGTAGTATAAGTCATTAAGTCCGATATCGTATTTAAAAACCAAGTCATAGTGTCGAGGATAAAAATTAGAAAAATCCCTTCAAAGTTTATTATACCGGTACCCCTATTGAAGAAGTTTGTCAGTCAAAGTTTTGTTACAAACATTGAAATCATTCAAATGGCTAGACACTCTTACAAACCGAATTAGTTGAGAAATGTAAACACTATAAGAAGGGGCAAGGAGAACGTTGCCATCCAAAAACGGAAAATTTACAATGTCAAAATCAGAATTATTGCGTTTGTCATAAATTTTGGATAAAACAAAACCGTTTGAAGTTGATAAATGGAAATGGGCTTTAAATAAACTAAGCTTTATATATTTTATTTCATTTTCTCTGTTTTCAGATTGCAACTGAGCCTTATAATGTGTTCATTCTAGTGTTTTGCCGGTTGCATGTGTTTTGCAGTGGAGGACTCCGAACACATATTTGTAACTGGAATCTGCATCAGAGTTAAGGGCGAGGTTTTTTGACTGAGTAAAACTAGTTTGAGCATCCACCTCAAGTACATATGTAATTATTTTGCCTTTGCCAACAGTTCCAAGGCGCCCCCTCTGCTACAGTTCTCTGTATATGTGTCGGCTATTACAAATGTACTCTTAATGCTTTTTCTCATCTATTCTTTCAGTGGTACGGAAGCCTTGCTTCGTAATTGAGGCCTTTCCATTTTAATTTCATTAATAGTTTATTATTCTTAAAACTCTGACATTCTTTCAGTGCCTCAGGATAGTTGTGTATTGTGTGAGCATACAATTAAAAGAAAACAAAAGAAAACATTAACCTAAAAGTAAATTACAGTATGTTTTCTTTTTGAAAGTATATGTTAGCGCATTAAGCGATCAAAGTGCCATAAAACTCTTTATCCTTTACTTTATCTTGAAAGATTTAATGAGCATGTAAGAATGTGTAAAGCATTTTAAAAAGGTAATCTTTAGGTTTCATAAATAATTATTGTAGATAACTCTCCAGCAGTTATTAATAAAACATTTTACAAATTCGATATGTTCAATGAATGAACCCTCCCAAAATGCAGTTTGTGAAGTTGTTGGGTATCTTCACTTATAGTTTGGTTTTAATAATTATTACACCGATTACATATGTCAGTAGTTTATCAAACACTTCAGTTCAATATAGCAGATAGTGACCAAAGACGTCTGTTCAATAAAGCACATAGTGACCAAAGCTCACATACCCCGGCCAAGCCATCACAGGTATGTTGAACCAACTTTCAAAATCCTAGGTTCAGTATATACAGAGAAATTTTTGACACAAATATCCCTTCGTATTACACTGGAAGAAGAAAAAATGGAAAACAAGCAAAAATAAATCTCAGTATCTTTGATTCATCTTACACAATATCACTCCGCCATTATCAGGGTGTACACAAATTTGGAAGACTCTGGCTTTCATAGCAGATGAGAAATCTGTGATATATATATTTCTTATTGTGAACACAGAAAAATAGACAAAAAAAAAGGATTGGTAAACACTTTGGTAAAGATGCTGCTTCTTTTTTGCACAATATAAAAAGCAATAACCAATGTTTTTACCGACTTTCAAAATCCTAGGTTCTAGTCCTGAGAAAGTTTGACACAAATTCCCTATGAATTACATTGGTGTCAGAGGTGGAAAAAAAAATTAAAAAAAAAAAAAATGGAAAAATATGCCTCAGCATCTTGGTTTTCTTATACGCAATATTCTTTAACAGTGTGAGGATGTATACAGAATCTGAAGTATCTTGCTATCGTAGGAGACGAGAGCTCTATGACGGAAAATTTATTTGAGAGAAAGAAAATGGACAAAAAAGAAATGATAAGCAGGCGGAAGCACAATACAATAAGTCATACTCAACAGTTGTATGATATTTCAAAATCCTAGGCACAGTACACACATTTCCCTTCGGATTACACTGGAGGGAGAGATAGAAAAAATGGAAAAAGAATGTAAAAATATAAATCTCAGCACTTGGTTTTCCTTTACACAATATACTTCAACCCTTTACGTGTATACAAAAGTCTGAACACTCCGGTTTTCAAAGTATCTGAGAAATATGACAAAAATTTTACTGAAGAGAAAGTAAAAATGAACAATAAAGCAAATGATAATGCTGATTCTCTCTTGCACAATACAACAAGTCATACCAAATATGTGGCGTTTGTTTTGTCCTTATTTGTTCGTTCCTCATTCCTCTTTCTTTTGGTGCCTCAGGAGGCTGTGCTTCATGGTTGTGGCATTTCCTAATATCTTCACTTATATTTTTGTACCAAATTTCAAAATGTTAGGCCCAGTAGTTCCTGAGAAATCTTTGACGGAAAAAATGTTTACACATACACAACCATTGTTGCACTACGTACGTCAGGGGTATCGTTTATTTTAATTTGGTAAATAACACAAGGTGAGATTGCGATAGACTGAAAGCAGTAGAGAAACAGACAAATAAATACAATGTACGAAGTAACCATAAACATCCCTCTTTAGCGTTGTACATGTTTTTGCACCTACATTATAGACCCCATGGACTAGAGACATTCCGCTATACTGTACTTACCCTAAATACTATTTACCGCTCAGATCTGTTTGTCTGAATATGAAGGGTAAAAACGGTATAATATGCAAATTCGGAACGATTTCTTCAGAAAATATTGTCGAAAAATTTAGATACTCGTATATGCCACAATGCAAGTTAAAGTTCTTTCATAAAAACATAAAACCAATATTATATACTAAAACTCGTATTTCTATCATACCGAATTGTTCTGTTGCAATATGAATGATCCAAGTAATACTTGGGTTTGCGCAGTGAGCATCAAATGTCACAGCAGTTAATTCGAGTTGTGATTTGTGGAGGCAAATAACCTTTCCATAAGCCCTTGATTAGGATTCATATTCTGTCTGCATTATTAGGTAATGCATCTAAAATTTATGCAAATGTGCCTTCATTTGTCACAATTCCATGAATAAGAAAGAATATTTAGGCACTTCTATAGCATTAGGATATTTGTCATGCGATGAATCTAGCAAAATTAGCTGTTGAAGTTTTCCCAAAAATTTTATAACCACGTTCATTTCGAAACAGGAATGCCAAGCACGGCGGACGCATACACGAACACACATAGGCAGTATAAGACCGGAATAAGCAAATATTTAGCAATGTTTGTAAACTGATCTTAATCCTGGTAAGCATTGCTCAGTGTAGTCGTGTTTCGCCTTAGCATTGACAGATCATTAACCACCAAAACCAGCTTTCAAACTGAATAAGCCAAAACTTAACAAAGTGATCCCTCATATATCTGATTACAATGAAAGCCCATAAAGATCCTGCTCTCTGCATCGGCTTATCATGACAAGAGTTCTAGGGAGTAAACATAGTTTACACCCCCACAAACGCACATCACCACCACAACCACCAAAGTAGTTGTTGCTACTGACCGCTCCTAGGCAGGCGTAGTTCTGTTGTAGATCTTTTTTGTTTGTATGTTGATTATTGCAACCATGCTTTTCTGTTATTGTTTGTGTTTCGTGATGGTGTTTTTTTCTAACTTCATTTATATTTTTCTATTCTACTCTTACAAAATCACTGAAGACTTGGGATAAAATGTGCAAATCAGCAGACTGAACACGATCTTCGTTGTTTGCAGTATGAATGAAATCTATTTACCATAATACGACACATAAAATGTGTCTTCATAGAGACCAAAAGTGTTTACTTGGAGAGAATAAGAGAATCCTGATGCCTGTTGATAGTGCTGAGATTGGTTTGTCGCGATTTATAGCTGCCTGGTAGACAATTTATTGTTTTGGTTACGCGTTAAATTGTTTCCCATATTGCTGTGGTATATTGTGTATCAGACCTTCAGCAAATATCAGACCTTCAGCAAATCAATTTTTTCTCCACGAATTTTATTTCAGCGGACTGGATATACTGGTTAATTTTTCCGCCATTTTTCACAAGGGGGACAACCTTTGTGACTTCCTAATTTCTCTTATGCATACTAAACCCACGTATGAAAAGGGGTATTTTCTGAAAGAAAAGAACTGAAGTTTAAGTAACTCTGAAATGCATATCCTATCGAGCCAAATTTTGAAATCGTCAAAAATTTAATTATTGTCTTGATTATCTTTGTTTTGCTATGATTCAATGGCAATGACAAAAACTATTGCCGTCGTAAATGCGTAAAATGTGTTGTTCTTTTAGTTGTTGTTTGTTTGTTTTTCTGTACTCATGGGAACATTTCAATGTTAATCATGACCAGTATAATGACAATAGAAGTTATGTTTGTGTACCGAAAGATGGGTTGTGAGCTTGTGGACAATGGTTTTACTGTGTACTGAATGGGTAGCCAAGGATCCACAACAATCTCTAATTAGACAAGACGGCTTTACAAGAGGTTCATTTTTCCCATTCCTGCACAAATAACTGGATGGGGAAAATGCAGTTCAAACAGTAAGACTACAAAAGTAAAAATGCAAGTTTTTGTTTTCTTAACAGGTTAGATTATTGACAGTGGGCTTTAATAAGATTATACCAGTGTTTCATAAATAAACTGAAACACATGAAACATATCAAAGTGTTAAAATCAATGGTAACTTTAACTTGATGCAGAAATGAAAAGCATGTAAAACTATTCCAAAATATATTCCCAAACGAATACCTGATAAACTATATTACCCATTTTTGTTTACTTGTGGGCTTTGTTATTGCATTTTATAAATGAATTAAACCTATGGGGCAATGCAGGGCATACACAACATAAAGTATTCTGACTCGGGTTCCATGAGTCAAAACAGCGAACCCCGGAAGGGTTGACATGAATTTTGCTCGTTTAGTTCATACATAAGTAAATGTTGAAAATAAAAAAAAAAAAAAAAAAAAACGTAATGGATGTTATTTGGACAGTGTGTTTCGTGAAGATATATTAAACATTTTTATATGTAATGTGATACTAAAATATGAAATGTGCAATGTAGAGAGTTGCTAAAATTCCAAAGCGTTACTTACTTACTGTTGCTTTTCTTTTGCTTCAGCATTTCAGCTATTTCTTGCTGTCAAGTCTTCATCGTTGTTTCATCTCTGTATTCGTTTGATTTTTATGTTCTCGGAGATGTTGCACTGAACAAATAATTCAGTTTCAGAAGAATTTGCTTTATTTAATTGAAGCTCGGAAGGATAAATTTGACTAATCAAACCATCGAAGTACTTATTATCAATATTTAATAAATCGTCCAAATATCTAGACGTCGAACTGAAAGCTTCAATAACTTCAGATTGTTTTTCTTCAGAAAGAGACGTCATGAAGTCTTTTTCATAACAGAACAAGAACAAATCAGCCACAAGCGGTGCGCAATTCGTACCCATCGGAATACCCTGAGTTTTTTCTAAATAGTTTAGTACCAAATCTTATATTAATATTGTCAAGTAGAAAAGTGAGAGTTTCAAACACTTTCTAACATGACCATAAGGTATAATGTCTATGCTTTTCGGAAGTGAAAATCATTTCTTCCGTTACATGCAAGATAGAGGGAACCTTCCCTATTAAATGCTCATTCAATTAAATCATATAGTGTTTCTTTTGTGAAGTTTAAGCAACCAATATAACATAGGAAGCTTATCTTGGTCTTCTTTGACACTTACAACAAACCCGATGGCTGAATGGTAGGTATGGTCATTAACCAAAGACCTCTCTTCAATCAAGGGTTGTAGTTCATAGGCTATTGTACCGCCAAGTTCTTGCCTAAGAATATTAACATGGTGGAGCCGTCAAACAACGACGACATTATTTGCTGCCTTGTCTGCAGGAGCCAAAACATACTTCCTATGAAATTCTTGAATACCTAGTTTAAGGTGACATAAAGACGTTCTTGGTTTAGGATGTAATAAATTAGTATTTTGACAATAAAAAGAAATACGTTTATTAGCTATTCTTAAAATGCTCAGTTTCCATTCTTTAAGGGCTGCATATTCAACATACTCTCGCTTACACAATCGGTTACCGAATTCATTCAAGGCAGCAGCAACTTCTTCCCTGCATTTATTGAAATCAATATTAGAAGGAAATCGGTATTTCGGTCCTTTAGAAATTATATTTGGGATTCTAGAATCAGGAATTATTTTTCAGTTACCAGTGATTAAATGACCTGCTGCTGGATAGCAATACACTGAGTCTTACAATCTCAAATCTCAGGAGTATTTGTGTCAATATCGAGATCTGAAACAAGTTTATTAAAATTAAAAATGATAGATCGGTCATGTTTGTTATACTTTAGCAAATTATAGGTGTTTGAATGGTTTGAAAATAAGTTGGAATGGATGAAATAACCGAATTGTCCCGGAAGATACCAGACAAGTCAATAAACCCACATCGGAAAAGATGTAAAAATACAGCAGACACAGTTTCAAAGCTTTAGTTCAAATACTTTTCAAGATCCCTTGCTAGCAAGGTAAACTGTCCAAATTTGTAAAGGGCCAAAGAAAAATAGAATTAATTAAATAGCTATTAAGGTAATCTGCATTTCATTACCTATCAGCAGACTACGTTTTAAAAAAAAGGGTAAGAGAAAAAAAAAGTTAAGCGGCAAGTCCAGGGAATGTCTCTAGCTCAGGCAGCTTTAGCGATATCTTGCTAAGGATGTTTAAATACCCAGATTTGCAAAAGGTCATAAGTACTGATCGTTTTCTTTGGAAAACGTTTGGTCTAAAAGTTAGTCAGATAATTTACTCATCATCATATGTCAGCACGTTAAGTTTCAAGGCACTACCTCAAATAGTTAAAATGCCTAAATAACTATGCAAAAATCGGAACTAGTTCAAAAATTAACCAGATAAACTACTTATCATCTATCAGCACAGCAAGTTTCAAGGCATTATCTCGAACAGCTTTTGAGATGTTTTGCTAAAATGTTTATTTACCCAAATTTGCAACGGGCCATGACTAAAATGTCAAGATTGGTTCATAGAATATTCTTACAGGTAATCTACACATCATCGCCCAAATTTGCAAACGGCTATAACTACGGTAAATGAACATTACTCTGTCTTCAATTTTGTAGCATTGCCAAAAACGGTCAGTAGAAAAAAAAACTATCAAGTTTGTTTTTTCCACACATTAAACCTTTTTTTCTTCTTCTTAACAGTTTTAACACTTACCTATAACCAGCAGCGCACAACAGAAGGGATTATTTTTTTCTGTAATTTCAGGACCAGCATTATAAAGTGCTTGCTTGCTTTTTAGTTCACCATCATTCCTAGAATCATCAGCAACATGTTGATGTAGACACAGACAAAAGAGAAAGCACATGGCTATTGTTGTCACAAGGTCAAAAAAGGCTTCTTTCAGCACTCAAGCACAAGTAACTCTCAATAGAATATGTCAAACAGGATTGCCTTTGGAAACAAAGAACACACAAAATCACGAAAATCGGAGACTTGGTTTGATTGAGTCTCTTCATATGCAACACTGTAGTTTGCGAGGCTGCGTACGTCCCCCAGCGCCGGCTTAAGCGGTATTCGATTTTCAAAATATCCAGGAACAACCGATTTGGCATATAACCTCATCTTGTCAGCCTTCGGCCAAGGTTAGCTAAATACTGAAGGCACTATCAATCGAACAACAGCTTCCAATAATGGGTCACCTCGTCCAAATTTACTTAAGCACAAGTAACTCCCAATAGAATAAAAGTCAAAAAGGATTGCCTTTGGACACAAAGAACACACAAAATCACGAAAATCGGAGACTCGGTTTGATTGAGTCTCTTCATATGCAACACTGTAGTTTGCGAAGCTGCATACGCCCCCTAGCGCCGGCTTAAGCGGTATTTGATTTTCAAAATAACCAGGAACAACCGATTTGGTGTATAACCTCACCTCATCAGCCTTCGGCCAAGGTTAGCTAAATACTGAAGGCATTATCAATCGAACAACTGCTTCCAATAACGGGTCACCTCGTCCAAATTTGAATTTGTTCCAGACTTTATACTTTTGTTGATTGCCTATAAGTTTAAGATCTAACCAACACTGATGGAGATAACGATCAGATAAGGTTAAATACAGTCTATATTTTGCACTTAAGATAACTCCAAAATGAACAGTCCGATCTAACTAGACTTCTGACTCCTCCGCGACTCAACGCATGTCCTGATTACCTAAGTGTGGTCACGATCAGGTAAAAACTGAAGGCACTTTCAATCGGACAACATATTCTTATAATAAGTTTATGGGAAATTTGGCGTCGGTCCTGGGTAAGTAACTCCAAAATGAGTAGTGTATTCCAGTGTAAATGCAATTTGTTCGGAGATTTTATAACTGTCCTGGGTATCTGCAAGTTTCTTGACGTTCATGATGTTCTGATTAAAAACTAAAGGCGCTATTGATCGGACAAGGTCAAAAAATGGGATACTTTGGCATTCAAGGACATGTAACTAGTCCAATTTGGCCGGATTTCTAACTCATCTGAGATATTATGCCTCTTCTCCTTACCTGCAAGTTTGACAAAGATCCGTCGAAAAACTAAGTTACAACGATTTCCCATTATAAGCTTATGGGGAAAAATCAACGATTAAGGGCATGCTACGCTGAAATGAATAGTCCTCTCTAGTCACAATTCAAACTTTTGCGAGATTTTATGCCTGTCCTTATAACCCTGCAAAGTAAATAAGAGAACTCAGGAACTGATACAATCAGATACACATCAAGCCCCCTACACCAAAGGGAAAGACAGACAAATGCAATAAAGCAGCCACAAAATGAACAGACGGCAAACAGAATTGGCAAATCTTTCCAAGAAACGTTGGGAACTCTATTACCCGAACTTTACGGATATATAATCAACTTACATAATTATTAAAAGAAATACATTAGAAAGGGAACACAAACGAACAATTAACAAAGAGTAGCACAATGAAAGCACCGCCTTGGAATGGTCAGTAATAAAGTACTTGATGGCTTATGCTAGCTTTACGGGATCCCAACGCTCGCCCTCAGCTTCAATAGTGGTAAAAACATATGTTTGTTCGGTCCGTGTGGCAGTCTTCTAACTCATCCATGAATCATTTTGGGCAACAGATAAATCACGGATAAAGCCTATAATGAAGCAAAGAACATGTTGAGACATTTGAAGATCCCTGGGTATTCAAACAACACCATTAGAATACCGGAGCGAAAGAAAACCACCAGCTGAACCCCGGTAAGTTCAAAATGAAGCCACTATCATCCGGACAACATTTCCCGCATAAGTCTATGGAGCCTACGTTGTCATGGAAACCATAGTTTTAATGCGATCTGCCACAAGTCCTAACGAACTCCTATTCCAATGATGGTACATTTATAATTTGGTCAAGATAGCCCAACTGGCCTCGGAGATATTCTTGTTTGAAAGTATGAATGGACTGACGACGGAGTCTTGCTATACTATGAGCTTGTCTTATAAACAATCGGCTCAGGTGAGCTGTATAAAACATAAAAAACCGCCTTTTTCCATCTCAGTGATGGTACGTGTAAAATTTGGTCAAGACAAATCCAACTGGCCTCAGAGTTATTCTTGTTTAAAAGTGTGGACGGACAACAGAGCCTTGCTATACTATAAGCTTACAGTGTGAGCATTTGCCTCTGGTGAGCTGAAAGACGGAAGTTGTGTTTGTTTAGTACAAACAAATTGTCGCCTGTCAGTACAATGGGGATTTCTTTGAGTAGTAGTAGTAAAATAAGAAAAGTAAAAAAAATGATATAATAAATCATGTAATTATTTATATATACTTTCCTGCGTCTGATGCTAAACTCTATGGTTGTTAGTATGTATGTATATGTATTCTTTGGTAAATGAACTTCTAGACCTGTGGAACAATCTTTTATAAAGTACCACGTAGATAATAAATGTATTGTGATAGTAGCAAACAGCAGCAGTCAGAGCCGGTTACATTTATGAAACTATGAACAGAAAATAATCATATAGGACTAAACGCCAATACCCATGATTTTGCACATTTTCTACATTTCTTTGTTTAAAATAATTATTACATGTAGAACTCTCTTAAACAATTAAGTTTCACTGAAATAAAAAGAAAAATGATAAGTATTGGTAACCTGAAAAATCGGACTCGCATTATTTACTCTTTCCTATGCACTTCCACAGCCGGTAAACCTTTATGAACCATGGCTATTCGGACATCTCAATACAATACAATCTAATTTTTGGATAAGTCCACTTGACAACTGATGTACTGATTACGTCCTAAAACTTTGTTGGCGGAAAAGCAAACAGTGTAGATGCTGACCTGAGTTATACTCTGTTTACTAATTTAAGGTGGAAGACAACAAAACTCAATATTGGGGTTAGAGGCAAAACCTGTACATCAGTGAAAAATTCAGTCTTTTTACAGAACGTTTCTGCTTTCAGTTTGTGCCTTATAATAAATCCGTCGTTTATATAACGTCACGAAATCGATATGAGTTTCGCGTTTTTTACGTCATTATTTATCCGCATAAAAATACATATATTTTGCAATAACTTTACAAGGAATTGACATTCTGAATTTACTTTTTTACCAAATTGTTTGTAACAGTATGCCCTATGATTTGATCTAAGTTTTATTTTGCATATATGTTCAAAAAATAAGTTATCGCCAGAAAAGTAAATTCTGGAAATATTACGAATTCCTACCTTTTTCAAATTTAAAGCTAAATTGCGCAAAATTTAGCTCGAAGACAATATCATTTTTGTCAATTATTTCCAAGTAAATTCGATTCGGAAGAGATTTATAAATAAAATATAGTAGGTCACAGAACTAAATTTTTCAGTGAAAGAGATTTCATAACCCTACTCCCGGAAGTGCTAATGTTCATTTCACGGGTGACGTTAACGTACTATACGGCAGCACTAATTATGGTGCTATGAAATATAAAAGAAAGTTTTAAAGGAGCAAAAAAGCAATAATATAAGTCAAAGACGCTGATTTTAGTCACCAAAATGTGTGTTTTAGAATCCGGACAGGTACCTGTAATGATGCAAAAAAAAATGGTTTTTTTTTTTTTTTTTTTTTTTTTTTTTTTTTTGCGGTCTGGGTAAAAATATTAAAATGTCGACAGAGTTCCATTAAAAACCGTCAATCAGTGTACATCAGAATTCTTTATGTATAAGATGTCTTTTTGTTAACTGTTAGTCTTTTTTGTTGACTTTTACGATGAGTGTTCATTTCGTGAAATGGGCCTTAGAACTGTACGGCTCAACACTTATTATACCCCGCTACACAATAGTGGCGGGGCATTATGGTTTCACGTTGGTCGTCCGTGTGTCCATCCGTCCCTCCGCATTTTCGTTTTCGGGGGATGACTTGAACAATTTTCAATGGATTTTCATCAAACTTGGTGTAGGCATGAAAGCTGATCTGGGATTGTTAATGACTAATGTTGGTCAATTGTTTACCGAGTTGTCTGCCCTTGAATTATAAAAAATACATAAATATTTTAGGTTGCGTGGTAGGGTCCCTGGGGCGGGGTATTGTGCAATTCTTGCAGTGCTTTTATTTTTCAAAACAGTTGCGCTCCACTGGGTTGGGCGGCACGATAGATGTTGAATCTGTCATCGTCTCATAAACAGACTCAAGTCGAGTTTGTTGTTTTCAAATTGTGGATGCCGAATTTTCAAAGGTTCTTTTTTCATGTTATTTTGACATTATTGTTGTGTTTGATATAATGTTGCTCTTTCGTTACATTTTCCGGTCATATTTGTAATTGTAGGTTTCAACACAGAATGTGAACATAGTTGCACTAAACCCGGAGCAAGGCAACATAAGAAATTTGGTTTTACGGTCCTTCGATATAATTTAGGTCATTTCAGTAAGTCTTATCACACTGTTCCTGGACAGGTTTCCCAATCATTGACTGAGTGGAGAAAATCCACTAATTGATCAAATGATCATATAAATTCTCGCCGCATTTCAATATTTAGATTTTCAAAATATATGTTATTTCGATAAAAAAGTTTGATGTTAATATGAATTGACCCACCGCATGACAAATCCAACTATTTCACGTGCGCCCAGCGAAGGCAGATCAGCCTTGGCATCCGCCCAGTCTTATCACTCTCTTGGCTGTCCGCATGAAAGCAGATTGGGTCCTTAGCTACACACTGCGCGCACAGCAAAGACTCTGTTCAGACTGTGAGGATGCCCAGTTTGACACGAGTCTTCGCTAGGCGCTCAGACTAAATTGTTAGTTTGTTATGAAAAGTCGCAGTTTTTTTGGTTCTTTTTTTTTCTTTTATTTATTTTTTTTTTTTTTTTTTTTTTTTTTTTTGTTGTGTGTGTGTGTGTGTGTGTCCCACTGAATTAAAAACAATCATCTTTGATAACCGTAAGTTTCTAGACTGTTGGATAAGACATTTTGTTTGTTCAGGCTCTCAGAATGTTTGCTGTGGCTCATGTTATCTATTAATACAGAACTTTGGAGAGAGACACAGAGAGAGAGAAAAGAGAGATGTTTTACCAAAGTAAAGTTCCCACAGTAAGTTTTGTATCTTATTGTATATTGTATGTACTCTTCCTGATACACCGTGTTTGAAATATCTAAGGAACCCCACCATAATGATGATAAATATAAATTCTAATAACGTTTGGCCAGCAGATCTGTGTGACTTCTACATTCACGCAGTCTGATCAGGCCTTTTTTTCTGTCCGTCTACCATTATTATACAGTAGCCGCCATTGCTTCTGTAAGCGGACAACGAAGGTCCTCGGATCAGTATTGTCCGTAATTTGCCTAAGGACCCTTTTCGTACGTTGCGCATTGAATGTTATTTCAACAAGAACTGCAGACCATTTCCGCATTTTAACTCATAATGGATTTGCATCAAGGTCATTTTAACTTCTGCGAAGACGGACATCCGTTTGGATAGAGCAATTGTGAATGGAGGCATATGAAGTTTGTTTTTTGTGTATGTGTTTTTTTTTTTTTTTTTTCATGTAAACAGAGGCGGGCATTTTTCTCGGGAGGAAATATCTGCCATGACATATGCATATTAGATAAAGGCCGGCGATAGCTATCAATTCCTGCTGAGCAAAACATCCAGTATCTCTTTCTCTTTGTACAGAGAACTGTATTTTTTTTTTTCACAACTAATACTATATGCCAGCCATAATCCTTTATTTTGAGCGCGGCTCTGACTGACTCTAAAGGTATTTATTCATGTACATTCATGCGGTATTTCATTTTATTATAATTTTGGTCTCTGAATACCCAAGTTTGTCCTTCGACAAGTAGGTTTGTGGAAGGACAAATGATTTGTCGAAGAACAAGCCGGTGACACAAGGACTAATAGATCTGACCTGTCCATACCGTGCGGCAATAAAAATCTGCCTGCAGAATTAGCTCCGTTCCTTTTCCTAATGAAATGGTGAATTCTGACAAACGTAGGTTTATGAGAAATATTTATCTTATAAAACCTTTATAAAACACTGCATTATTGAAATAGCCTGGTAAAACTCCGAAAGGCTAAATAAAGACATGTTTATGTCCTTTTTCGAACATGTCAATAGATAATGGCACAATCCAAACACAGATTTTCATTTTGGTAAAACGGCTTAAAAACGGAATCTTCAAGGAAACGTTTTCACGTAGACAATCAGTTTTGCTTCATTTTTGTGTCGATTATTTACAGTCGACCTAGAGTATACAAAAACAAAATTTTCTCAAGGTTCTTATGTACATGATTATCATTGACCAATCAAATCAAACCGCGCGGTAGACGGACTTACTAAATGTTCAGAATATGAAACCCACAACCTGTGGTCTCCGAACCGAACTTTTTTTTCTGAAACCTAGACTAGGCTTAGTCCTGGGACATTGGCAAACAGTGTATACCCAGATCAGACTACACAGAACGCGGCTTCTGATGAGAGTCTGCACTGTTTGCTTAAATTACCCGTTCTTTGTTTTCCAAACCTACATTCAGAGACAATCAACCTACCAGTACTGTCAGTGCTTTGATTTTCAATCGTATTACCGTCATATAAGGACGAAATTAGGGCGATATTTTAATTACCCGACATGCGTTCAAAACCACGAGCGATCGCGCGTTTGTGCGGCACACTGGTATCCAGCTGTAAATAGATGTACAAACTGTGTGTATATAAACAGTCCTGTCCATAGAGCGCATGCGAGCGCTTACTGTTTCGAACTCACCTAAGGTGACATATATGGTGCTACACGTTCTTTTAATCATGCATGTAAACCATTACTTCAAGCCTTGCGTCATCGGGGCAAGCAAATACTTTTGTTACATGTAGATGACTTTTCCATTTCATGCCGGTGGCTGATATTCAAGAAATGCGGAGGCGGCCTCATTCGTTCTCCATGATGTACATGTATACTCTGAGGCAATAAAAAGTATACAGATTTTTATTTTGGAAAACCTGTTAATGGGGGAGTCGTTAATTATGGAGTTATGGTCCCTTAATTAAAAACAGTATTTCCATCCTATAAGATAACGGCATTTTGCATTCTACAAATGCCTTACACAAAGTAATATGAATAAAACCACATCAATATTTTCTCCGAAATCCCTATCATAAGGCTTCAAATCTAATTTGAATGTCTACCTGTCCTAAATTATCTCCCTCTGAATGGAAAATATAGGGAATTGAAAAGTTCTCTATCTCAATTGGTGTCAGACGTTTTCACTTGGAATTTGTTGCTTGCATTGGCGTCTTTGTGGTAAATCCAGATAAAAAACTCCTAAAACTGTTCATTGAAAAAAAAAAACTTGGTACATTCTACTAGAAGATGAACGTAATGTGAAAGAAAAAAACAAAAAAAAAACACCGTTTCCTTGGTATAGAAAATTGATTTTTTACTGTGTGATACTTTAAAATATAGAAAATGTCCTTACAGGTTTTTATCCTTCTTTAGAACGTTTCTGCTTTCTGTCTCTGTGTCATAATAAATCCGTCATATTTGCAACGTCATGAAAAAGGTATGGTTTGGGCGTTTGTGGCGTCATTGAATAGCGGCTTAAAACGATTTCTGAAAGGATGATCTTTCCTATATGCTCACTCAATGTTTGACCGCTAGAAAATGTGAATCTGAACATATTTCGAATTTGTACAGTTTTTGTCTTTCAGGCAAGATTGCTCGAAATCTAGTCTGAAGACACCATCTGCTTGTCAGATTATCTCAAATTATTTTCAATACAAAACAGGTTCGTAAAAAAAGATACAAGTCAGCGGCCTACTTTTGTTTTCAAAAATAGTAATTTTGCAACTGTACCCCAAGTTATGCAACGTCCTGTCGTACGTAGCGTATTATTAACGCAATAATGGGGGCTACCATATTTTACGTTAACGTCACCCGTGAAACCGATGTAAAATGAAAGTTAGTATGTCTAGGGGTAAGGTTATAAAATATCTTCTTCTGAAAAAAATAGTTCGGTGACCTACTTTTTTCATTTAAAAATCTCTTCCGAATTGAATTTGCTTGGAAATGATTATTAAAAATGATATTGTCTTCGAGCTAGATTTCGCGCAATTTAGCTTTAAATGTGAAAAAGGTAGGAATTCGTAATAGTTACAGAATTTACTTTTCTGGCGATAATTTATTTTCTGAACATATATACAAAATATAATTTAGATCAATTCGTAGGGCATGTTATTACAAACAGTTTGGTGTAAAAATAAATTCAGAATGTCAATTCCTTGTAAAGCTATTGCAAAAAAATACAGTCGAACTTCCATGGCTCGAACCCCTTTGTGACCATGAATATTTGTTCGAGACAGCGGTAGTTCGAGCCACAGAGGGTTACTATTAGTGCCATACCATGAGTCATAATGGAGATAATTGTGGGATATCTTTTTGGTGTTCTATATTATAAACGTATGTTGTGTGTACTCACTAGAATTGCCTCATTGAGGCAATTCTAATGACTGCATACAGCATACATTTGCAAGCTAAAAGAAGAAAATCTCCCTAAATTATCCGTATATCGTATTTGGAGGAAATCCCTGCGGACTCAAGAACGTGTTCGACTCATCCATGGTAAACGAGCCATCGGGGTTCGAGCCATTGAAGTTCTACTGTATGTATTTTTATGCGGATAAATAATGACGTCAAAAACGCGAAAACCATGTCGATTTCGTGACGTTATAAAAACGACGGATTTATTATGAAGCACAAACTGAAAGCAGAAACGTTCTTTAGAGAGATTGAATTTTTTACTGATGTACAGTCTTTACCCCTTAAATTGAGTTTTGTTATCTTCCAACTTAAGGCTTTTCCGTCTAAAGTCAGTGCGTCAGTTTTAATTCTGGGCAAGAGGACAAATATTTTCAGTGTTTATTACATTGCGGTCGCTTCTCTAGAGTAGTGACAACAATCTATACTTACAGGAATACCACAACAGCATTGAACGAATTGAGTCTCTCTCCATACACAATACTGTTTCGTTTCGAGGATATTGGAAGTAATTTGCCTGTGTCGCCGTGTGATGGATATGCTACTTTGTTTCTTCTGTCTCCTGCTAATTTCGAGGTAAGTGAGCATCACAGAAAATATAACACAGTATACTGGTACATTGTCGTAAGACAAAGGGTCTTATGGTATAAAATGTCACTAAAGACCCCGATCAAACTACCAGTCTGGTCTGATCGGGGCCCTACCTGTCCGCTTACAGGATCGTAGAACACTGGTTTTACCTAATATTCGGACAACCCGGTCTCGTCAAACAGTGTAGACCCAGATCAGACGCAGCAGAACGTTCGTCTGATCTGGGTCTACACTGTTTGCTACTGATCGGCCATTTTAGACACATTAGCTGGTAGTAGAATAGAGTTCAAATGTTAGAAGTATGGTAAGTAGTAAAGGTGTCTGAATATTTAGGGTTACTACGTAGCTATAGATAAATTTTGCGATCAAATACTTGATTATACCTGAATGGATGTGCATAAGCTTTGCTGTTCGCTGCATGAGGTTGAATGTCTATATAAAACTATTGCGTGTGCATGTGTAATGTTCGTATGTTTGAAGACTATAACTCTCTCTCTCTCTCTCTCTCTCTCTCTCTCTCTCTCTCTCTCTGTTTCATGATATTAGAAACTGGCTTGTTTTGACCCATTCAGACAATGACCACAGTATTAATTTGAACATTGCTGAAGTTTGTGATAAAGCCAGCCACCACTCAAACGGCGAACAAAATTCCGAAATCTCATACTATCTGTCAACCTTCAAGGTTTATTAAATCTAAACATCTTCCCCAATAATCTAAGAGTAAGAGTATCGCCATTAAAATCACCAGTTATTCGCAAGTATTCTAATCCGTTCAGAAGACCTGGAATATATCCTAGTATTTCCAAGTGCAATGCCAAGAAGTGTAACTGTTGTAAGCATCTATGTACTAAATCTACCGTTTTCGGTCATCAAAGATTCTGAATTGGACTGAAAATCGTTGTATTTGATATACTTGAAACAATAAAAACATGTAATATGCAGTATGTTGGACAAACTAGTCGTGCTCTTAGAAAACTATTTGGTGAACATTATCGCAGAATTAAAAAGACTAAAAAGATTGATACTTTTCTTTATCAACATTTTATACGTACATACCATTCTCTTGACAATGTTTGAGTGCAACTAGCGGAAAAAATAATTATGATGATAACTCTTCTTTGAGATTAAAAAAAAAAATCAAAATACATCAAAATGAATTAAAATGGATTAAATTATTACAAACACCGTTTCAACTAGGATTTAATGATAGCATTTACCAAGACGGTAATAATTCTAAAATGCCTGATTTTGACGTATTTTTCCTTTTGAAAGTTCAAACACGTAAACATAGAAGTCATTATTTAAAAAAACGATAAAAATACTGCAGTAAAGAGATCTACTACATCACTTATATCTAAAATATTAAAGAAATATAGTCGACATTCTATGCTTTC
This sequence comes from Anodontia alba, assembly GCA_964016985.1. Lineage (NCBI taxonomy): Eukaryota > Metazoa > Mollusca > Bivalvia > Lucinida > Lucinidae > Anodontia > Anodontia alba. The sequence continues at coordinate 65,834,919 of OZ024826.1, read as the reverse complement.
ATTTTTCATCGTACCGTTCCTATTTCCGTCAAACTTATTTTAGATATTGAGGCTAATAAGTTCTACTTTAGGGGTTATCAATTGTATGATCCTTCACTCCTGACAAGATGTTATACTTAGAATCCTCACCGTCCAATTATCAATTACGAAGTCAATCATAAAAAACAAAACAAAAAAACAAAAAACATTTTATTGAAGTTCTTTTCATAAATAAAGGAGTCGATTTGTTTATTTACCTAGTACCTTTCATCACAGATCCATAACCATCATTATATGATTATTTCGAAAATAAGGAACCTCCAATTATTTGTTATAAATATAACAAGCCCATATAAAACACTATTTTTAATTTTATTAAACTTGTTTTAGATTTTGACATTCATACTAACACTCCTGACACATAGGGTTGTAAAGACTTCATTTTATTTATCCTGCAGCATGTCATTACAGGAAATCTTAAAATTGTATCAGATTTAAGGATTCATAGTTTCTAAGGAACCAAAATACAGATTTCTTAATCACAAAGATTTTGATAAATGTAGGGAAATTATGGCTTCTGCACTGAACGATTTTTGGCAATCGATGGTGTAAACAAGCGCATGTTGAGTCTGATGCTTTAAACGAATGGAAATTAAACATTTTCAGTGTTATTAATAAACCTATCAAATTCTATTCCCAAATCAATCTATTACCACCTAAATCAAAATCTACTTTCCGTCGTCTGAAGCAGGGTATTCAAGAATTTTATAGGAAGTATGTTTTGGTTTCAGCTGACAAGGCCGCAGACAACGTTGTCGTTGTTTGGCGGTTACATTATATCAATACACTGAAACAGGAACTGAGCGGCACCAAGGCCTATACAGAGACTTCGGTAAGAGAGAAGTCAGTTGTCTATGGCCACTGCAACAATTTAGCCCTGAAGTTTTCTGTTAATGTTAAGGAACAGCAAGACAATCTTCCTAAGATGTATTGGTTACCTAAGCTTCATAAAAGACAAAGACAATAAAAAGCAAGTTTTATCGCTAATTTAAGCTCCTGAACTTTCTAAATTATTAACTTCTTGTCTGACTGCTATTAAAACTCATGTAATTAGATATTGTGAAAAAGTTTACGAAAGATCAGGCACGAATTTGTTTTTGTCAATTAAAAATTCTGTTGAGGTACTTAATAAACTAAAGTCAAGAGAATTTCGCGGGTTCAGTTTGTCAGCATACTTTTTTTCTATGCTTTATACAACTTTGCCCCAGGATTTAATCAAAGAGAAACTTACAGACTTAATTGTTAGTACTTTTCAGAAGGAAAGGCTCCTTTATCTTGCTTGTAATAATAGGAATGCATTCTTTACTTCTTTAAACTTTGGTCTTGTCAAAAAGTATATGCCGCATTATCATACCTTTTAGATAACATCTTCATTAGATTTTGCACTAAGTTATACAGACAAATTGTGAGAATTCCGATGGGTACGAATTGTTCTCCTTTTGTCGCAGATTTGTTTTTGTTTTGTTATGAAAGAGATTTTACGATGTCTCTTTATGATGATAGAGAAGCTAATATTATTGAAACTTTTAACACAAATTCTAGATATTTGGACGATCTTTTCAATATCGACAATCCTTACTTTGAAGGCATGGTTACTCAAATACATCCTACTTATCTGCAACTGAACAAAGCTAATTCTACTGATACCGAAGCCCCATGTTTAGATCTGCATTTATCTATTTCAAACGCTTTTGTTTCATCCAAAATTTATGACAAACGCGATGAATTTGTTTTTGACATTGTTAATTTCCTTTTTTGGGATGGCGACGTTCCTCGTGCCCCTTCTTATGGTCTTAACATTTCTCAACTTATTTTGTTTGCAAGACTCTCTAGTCATTTGACTGACTTCAATGCTCGTAACAAAACTTTGTTTGACTGCCAAACATCTCAAACAGGGGTATCGGTATCATAAACTTCAGAAAGCTTTTTCTATTTTTTTTATCTTTGACACTACGAATTGGTTTCTAAATACGATACTAGATTACAAACACTTCTGCTACAAAGCCTATCGGAACCTGAATTTCGTGGTGTCTAAGTATATAAGCTTAGAAAATATTGTAGATAACTATAAAGGAAGGCATCGATACAATAACCTAACACCTTCCGTCCAAGACACCAAAGGGAAAGAAGGACGCACTTAAAGTAACGGCACCACAATCAAAACACTACAAGCAGAAAGCCAAAATGACAGTTCCTTTCCCCAAAAAAATAGACCAAACGGCTATCCAAAATAAAAAAAATTCTCCAGGACATGCATGCAAAGACATACAATAACAAAAATAGTAAAATAACAGTTAAAAAGGATTGCCTTTGGAAAAAAGAACATACAAAATTACGAAAATCGGAGACTCGGTTTGATTGAGTCTCTTCATATGCAGCACTGTAGTTTGCGAGGCAGCATACGCCCCCTAGCAAACCACAGCAGAAGTACCGCCTTGAAATGGTCAGTAGAAACCTTACTGAGGGCGCGGGGGAGGGCTTAAATCGATTTTACGCAGCCACAACCCTCGCCCTTAGTTCAGCCGTGGTACACAGGTTATTTTTTCAGTCTGCGTGAGGTTTCTAACTCATAAGTGCAACATCTCCGAGAACATAAAAATCTAACGAATAAGGAGATGAAACAAAGATGAGGACTCGACAGCAAGAAATAACTGAAATGCTGAAGCAAAAGAAAACCAACAATTGGACTCCGGTTGGCCCGACCAAAGCCAAAGCATCAGGCTCGAACCGACTTACTTATAAGTCTATAGGCCGGAGCTGTCATAGAGTCTGAGGCACGACCCGCCGGCGTGCAACCAAAGAGGGAAGCAAGTTTTAACCGTGATTGGGTTAATTACCATGCGTGCAGTCTGTCGTATTACATTTATGATGTACCCAATGTTTACATATCGAAGAATGATTTTACGAACCTGATTTTTTTATCCATTTAGTGAAATTGCCATATGTTATAAACGAAAGGGGTATATATGTTATAAACAGTCTGCTAGCTTAGTGGTTGACCCAATCACGGTTGACCACTTTGCTTATCTCTTTAATTGTACGCCATTTGGTCGGTGTTCAGACTCTATGATGGCCCCGACTTAAAAACCTATTCATTAGTTGGTCTGGGCCAGAACATTTTATGTCTGTTTCTCGGCCCACCGGAGTTCAAATGGTGGTTTTCTTTTGCTCCAGTGTTCCTGTGGTGTTGTTTAACACCAGGAATCTCCAAGTGTCTCAACACGTTGTTTCTGTTGAGTACTCATCTTTGCTTCATTATAGGCTTTATCTGCGATTCATTTTTGCTTTATTATAGGCATTATCTGTGATTTATTTAATGCCCGTAATTACTCAAAGGATGAGTTAGAAGACCTCCCTCTGTGGGGCAGACAGCTTTGCTTACTGATGCGTTCATGTTTTCTTGTACCGAAACTAGCATGAAGGGCATCGCCTTCAATCGCTGCCCACTTTGCTTTCAGAATTTCTGCCAGTCTGTGTTGTCAAAGTTTTGTTATGGTTTTATTTACATGATTTTTTTTGTTCTTGATTGCGTGTTTTATGTTATCACAGATAATGTCGGAACCAGGATGATGATTAGGATCCTGTAAAAAGTGATTTAAACCCCACGGTGTTTTTTAACCGCAGACCATTCAATGGCGGTGGTTCTGATATTGTTTATTCCTTGTATTCTTTTGCGGAGTTTTGTTACATCCTGTTTGGTGCCTTGTTTGGTGCCTTGTTCTTGTGTTTGTTCTAGTTTTATGAGCAGAGCAGGCTGTGGCTGTTCCTATTTGTTCGCACTTCCTCTCGGTATCGGTGGTTGACCGCAATCTCATTGTTGCACTTCCTGAACGTCATTATTTTTTTCAATTTTCCAGTTTCATTACATTTCTCTTGCCTTCGTCCCCCGCTCTCTTTTCTCCTAACAACCCGATGTCAACAACTGTTTAGTGTACATCTCAGACATGAATCTGTGTAGCACTGCCAAGGACACAGGTCTATCCCTACATACAGTGATGACATCTCCCATTTCACCGCTGCCCGCTCAGTTTAGTGTTTGCTGGGTCGTCCAGGAAGTCAAATATTGCACAAACATCCAGGCCATCGTGTACGTTACATGTTGCTTAAGTTCATGGAAAAGTCCACCACTCTACCCGCGCCGCATAATTCCACAGCACTATATATATATATATATATAGAAAAGTCCACCACTCTACCCGCGCCGCATAATTCCACAGCACTATATATATATATTATAGTAATCCAATATAGAATAATTTCCGATGAACGTGTACAAAGATACCCATATGAAAATCGTTTCCCCTTATATAGCACCAAAGAACATTCTAGAGAAAGAATGTGCTAGAGACATCAGTCATTTTCTAATTTTAGTCAAGAATATTCTAAATGTTCTATACCATACCAAAATAGCTCAGTCCAGAATATTCCTTCTGGAAAGTTCTAAAAAAGAATATAAACAACTTGTTATTTTAAACATGACTTTCCAGAAGGTTCTATAGAGACTATACAGTAAACACGAAAATAATGATATTTATAAGCGATAAACACTTATGTATAAAAGTCAAAAAGGATTGCCTTTAGAAACAAAGAACACACAAATCACAAAAATCGGAGACTCGGTTTAGCCACTTAAAGTCCGATATCGCCAAACAAAGTAAAGTATATATATATATATATATATATATATATATATATATATATATATATATATATATATATATCACTGTATTCACAAACAGATTAACAAGAAGACATTTTGTATTACCTAGCAAGATCGAGTATACCATCTCCTTTTAATCCATTAGACAGATTAAAACCTGAAAAGAGAAAGTTCCAATGTAATCTTTAGTGGTAAGAAGCAATTGGTTATTGGTATTGGCGTTAATGTTAATGTAATATTTAATTTTCTTAAGTAACTTTGCAAAGATGAAACTACGCTAATATAATCAAGATAGTTAATGTTAATGCTATAATTTTGTGTAAAGTGATGGAAATGTAAAAATGTTCCATCTTCACCTATTATGTCTCTTATATAGCATATATTCTTATCATACCATCTTTGATAAAAAAAATCTATTTGTTTATTTTAATATCCTTATTATCCCATAAAGTTTTCAATGATAAAGTCTTAGTTGTAAGCACATTAATATGGTTATATAGTTGAACAACATAGTTCCAAAATGCATTTCTGTTATTACTTTTTACTTTGGTTTATATAATCTACTCCACGTTTCAATAATATGTCTATAATAGTATATTTAAATTTAAAAAGAAATGTCTTATTGTCTTATATTTAGAATTATTCACAATTAATCTGCGTATCAAAGTAAATAAGAGAACTCAGGAACTGATACTATCAGATCCACATCAAGCTCCCAATACCAAAGGGAAAGACAGACAAATATAATAAAACGGCCACAAAATGAATAGATGGCAGGCAGAGTTGGCAACTCCAAAAAAAGGTGGGAACTTAACTGAATATATAATCAACTTACAACATTAGAAAGATAAACACTACATAACAATTAACAAAAAGTACCACAATGAAAGCGCCGCCTTTGAACGGCCAGTAATGAATTACGGGGTTGGGTGTGTGGTGTTAACCTAGCTTTACGGGATCTCAACCCTCGCCCTCAGCTTCCATAGTGTTAAAAACATATCTGTTCGGTCTGTGCGGAGGTCTTCTAACCCATCCATGGATATTACAGGCAACAGATAAATCACAGATAAACCTGTAATGAAGCAAAGATGAGGACTCAACAGAAACAACGTGTTTGGACATTTGGAGATCCCTTGATTGTCAAACAACACCACTGGAATACTGGAGCAAAAGAAAACCACCAGTTAAACCCCGGTGAGCCGAGAAACAGATATAACAAGTTCCGGCCCAGACCATCTAATGAATAATTTTTAAGGCGGGGCCATCATAGAGTTTAAAAAATAGAAGGGAAGGCAAGATCAGGAATCGATACAATTATCCCACACCTCCCACCAGAGACATCAAAGGGAAAGAAACACAAACACGAAATAATTAGACCCTAAAGGAAACATCACTACAAGAAAGCTAAACGGACAGTTACTTTCCCACAAAATGGCCAAATGGCTATCCAAAACAAAAAGATGTAAGCGACACACACAATCAAAGACGAAATATAACATAAAAAAAACCATGACAGAAGAACCGCCTTGGAACGGTCAGTGAAAAGTATTACACTGGGGGGAGGGGCGGGGGAGCTTAAGAGGCTTCTTTCTCATCAGTGCTACATCTCCGAGAACACAAACAATCAACTAATTACAGAGATGAAACAACGATGGGGATTCGACAGCAAGAAACAACTTAAATGCTGGAGCAAAAGAAAACCAACAATTAGACTCCGGTGGGCCCGACCAAAGATAGAGCATCCAGTACCAACCAACATTACCCAAAATTAAATTTCAAGTAAGCCTTTACGCTAGAACCATCATAGAATCTGAGGCCTATCCCGCCGGTATGCAATTAAAGAGGGAAGCAAAGTTATTAACCGTGATTGGGTTAACAACCATGCATGCAGTCTGTCGTATAACATTAATGTTGTACCCAATCTTTTTTTATCGAAGAATGATTTTACGAAATTGGGTACTGAAGTCATTGCAAGCATATATTTTTCTGCTTTTATACACTAAGTCACCAAAAAATTCGGGTTCGACAGGCCTTGTTGCAGAAAAGATTTTAGTCCAACATTGAATTTTGAAACTAAGTCGGAATGACGTCTATAAAACTTAGAAAAGGCTTTACGTAGTTCATGATACCGATAACCCTGATTAAGAAGTTTAGCAGTTAGCAATTTATTACGAGTGTTGAAGTCAGTTACATGACTAGACACTCTGGCAAATCGAATTAATTGTGAAATATAAACACCGTAGGATGCCGCACGAGGAACATCACCATCCAAGAAAGGAAAATTTACGATTTCAAAATCAAAACCATCGCGTTTATCATAAATTTTGCAGGAAACAAACCCATCTACAATAGATAAATGTAAATCCAAAAACGCGGCTTCGGTATCAGAAGAATAAGCTTTATTTAACTGAAGTTCTGAGGGGTAAATTTGACTGATTAAACCATCGAAGTAGGTATTTTCAATATTCAATAAATCATCCAAATATCTTGAAGTCGAGCTAAAAGCTTCAATGATTTCAGATTGGTTTTCAACAGAAAGGGACATCATGAAGTCTCTTTCATAACAAAACAAGAACAAATCAGCCACAAGGGGTGCGCAATTCGTACCCATCGGAATGCCCACAATTTGTCTAAATAACTTAGTACCAAATCTTATATAAATATTGTCAAGTAGAAAGGTGAGAGCTTCACACACTTTCTGACATGTTCATAATGTGTAATTTTTAAGCACTTCAGAAGTGAAAAAAGCATTTCTTACATTACATGCAAGGTAGAGGGAATCTTCTCTATGAAATGTCCATTGAGTTAAACCATTTAGTTTTTCTTTTATAAGATTATGAGGGAGTGTAGTGTAAAGCGTGGAGAAATCATAAGCGGACAGACTAAAAGCACGAAATTGTCTGGATTTCAATTTATTTAAAACCTCGTTTGATTTTTTTAAAGACCAAAACAGATTTCGCCCTGATCTTTCGAAAATTTTGTCACAATATTTATTACATGTGTTTTGATGGCAGTAAGACATGAAGTTAATAATTTAGAAAGTTCAGTGGTGGTACAAGAGCTTGAATTTGCAATAAACCGTGCTTTGTAAGGTCTTTTATGAAGTTTAGGTAACCAATATAACGTTGGAAGCCTGTCTTGAACCCCGACATACTGGCGTGCAATTAAAGCGGTAAGCAAAGTGGTCAATCGTGATTGGATTAACCGCTAAGCAAGCAGACTGTTTTATGACATCACTGTTATACCCCTTTCGTTTATAACATATGACAACTTTACTAAAATGATCCGAAAATTCATGTTTCGTGCATTTTTTTCTAAATATATACACTAAGGACCATAAAATTCAGGTTCCGATATGCCTTGTAACAGAAGTGTTTTCAATCCGGTATCTTATTTAAAGATTAATTCGTAGTGTCGACGAAAAAACTCAAATCGCTTTTGGAGCGTTTATATAATTTACCAAATTGATCATCTTTAGACCACCCTTTTCGTAACCTTGCATAAATACTTCCCTTTTTACTCTGTCTATCCCTGATTTCCAAATAAAATTGAAGACATTTTTATGTAGGTTCTTAATAGAATCTGGGTAAGGATTTGGCAGTGCAATGAACAAATGGTTAAGCTTGGATAGTATCAATGTTTTTAAAATTGTAACACGGCCAAATGATGTTAAAATTCTTTTAATTATTTTTTTTCAGTTCTTTTTTCTATTTGCGATATCTTATCTTCAAAATTAACCCAAGCATTTCTTTTAAATTACATGAAAAATTAATACCGAACATTGTGAAATATCTTTCCGTCCAGGCCTTAAAGATAAAGGTGATAAAGGGTCCGTAGGCAACAACCCCTTTGTGCTAGTATAGTTATTACATATTACACTAAATCTGATAAAAATCCGTACTGAATAACGGATGATGTTGTGCCACTATAGAATAGATATACCCATCTTTTAATAGAATCGCCAAAATTAAAGACCTGTAAAACTTTTTCAATAAATTCCCATGAAATTGAATCAAATGCTTTTTCAAAATCAACAATTAAAAGGAGCCCGGTATATTTTTATCATCAACATATTTTAAGATATCAAAATAAGTCATCGCCTATATATCTTCCGGAGATGAAGCCAGTTTGATCACATGATATTAATTTCGTAAGTTTAGATTTAATTATCTCTGCTTTACTTTAAGAGGCTGTTTTATAAGTTCAATAAGGTTATCGTTCTCCAGTTTTTATTCATTGTTTCGACTTTTCCGCTTTCGGAATACAAGTAATCAGGCCTTGTCGCTGTGTAACAGATAAAGTGCCTAATCTATAACCTTCATTATGCTTTTATGTCGTAGTGTAGGGCTGCTTGGGGTCTTACAGCCCATCGACATACATATTAGGATTCGTCTAATTGAAACAGAGCCTGTAAAAATATTATATAAATATATATTTAACAATAGAAAAGATTAATGTCAACAGACATGTACACTGTATGTAATAACTATACCAAGTAGAATGAGAATGTCATGAATAATATATATTATGATAAACATAGAATTCGTATTTACCGTATAAGTAAATACTGGATGGACAGACGGATGGATGAATGTGATGTAATCTGCCTTGCAGTTTCAAACTTCTTTATACTATATTATAATAATACAGACACGGCAAGGAGTTGATATCAAGTAATACTAAATGAGTAAAAGATGATTATAGAACATATAATTCACATACCTGGAAATATATTATATAAATATATTTAATGATAAAAAGAAAGATGAATGTCAACAGACATGTACACTGTATGTAATAACTATTCAAAGTAGAATGAGAAAATCATGAGTAGTATGACGTAACAGTGACTATAACAGGTAGTCATCTACAGTACCTGTCCATAAGGTTACACTACAAGCACCTACTGACTAATTACTATAACTACAGATTCCCATTCTACAGGTACATGAAAGGAGGGACAAGCTTGGATGAACCTGGACGGGGAATAGATCAGAATAGATAAGAATGGAACTTTCCTAATGTGCAGGGAATCGTTCCTGCCTATGAATGTTTTAGATCGTAGAAAAAAATCTACCGAAAATCCGTCAGACCCGGGGCTTTTATTATTTTTTCACATTTTACTAAGTACAAAGGATAGCTCTTGCTCTTTTATTTCTCCTTCTAATTATTACTATTTTTTGCATTTTCTGTTTAAAAGGAAAATTTTTATTTAAAATGTTGTTAATATTAATATCTCTTCCTTCCCGATGTTTATAAAGATCTGAGTAAAAGGTATTAACTTCCTCTAAACTATCTTCTTGTTTCGCGATAAAAGTACCATCCTCTGTTACAAGCTTCGGTATTATCTTATTAACATAATTTCTAGATTCTAATGCACAAAAATACTTTGTAGGTTTTTTCCCTCTTCCACCCCGCCCCCTTTTTCCCTCTTCCACCCGCCCCCACCCCCTCCCTCCCCTAAATCTTACCCTTACTTACCTTGAAGTTTTTCTTAACGTATTGTCAGTAACTCATTTTTCTTTTCATCTAACAGATAAATCTCGGTCACGTGCTTCTTCAAGAGTTTTAATTTCTTGTATTTGTTTCTCTTTTAAGGTCACTACTGACACCTGACCCTTATTTTTTTCCCAACAATGAATTTTTTTCATATTTTATAATTCAGTTTTGTGTTATATTCTGACTATTTTACGTCAATAAAATAGCCATGTTACCATCTGGTTTACCAGTTATGGCTCTTTAAAGAACCCTACTACTCGTATGTTTACTACTATGGCCATTTGGTAAAATTTTACTAACATGCTAAAATTCATTATTAGTTCATTAATATCGGGTAAATTCCTTTTTTACTGTAAGTGATTTATCACAAAGGAATAACCAGAGCAAAACACATAAAGGTTTCACCGAATACAAGTGTATATTTTTTATTTCTCATTTTCAAACAAGAAAATTCAGACAAAATTACATAAATTTCAACAAGCATATACTGAAGATACTAATATGTAACATACTTCCTAACAACAGATTTCCTTTAAACTTTTTCAACAGATCAAACTATGTATAAATTGTAATCTGATGGAGTATGAAGATGAGCCACCATGTCGTTTGAGTGGTATTAAACTTTATTTACCCCTACCCTCTAAATCATAAAAAAGCAATTATAAAGAAAATGATAATTATTAAGGATATAAATTTCATAACGATTCTCTTAATTTGCATATTCTGTGACCAATCGTTGCTTTAACAATATTAAGCATATTGGCTACTCCTGTACACAGTAAGGAACATGTGACCGACCTGAAACATTTCTGATAATACAATAGGAAGTTACCCCACCCACCTCATCATACGCAGTAATTTCTAAAGATAGTTATGAAAATAGGATACAAAATTATACAAAATTTCACATACAACATCCATACGCAGTATGACTCAAAAGATTTCTTGTTGACCAAATTAATTTTAAACTTCTGTTGTCATGGCAACCAAAAAAAAAAAAAATATAAAAAATAAAGATAATGGCAAATTACCATAAAAAAGAATTTTTTGGTCATACTATTCAATACTTTTCAACAAAATTTAACCAAAAAGTTTCCATGAGTAGTTCTCAATAAAATGTAAGAATCTTGTGCAAAAGACCCGTCCATTTGATTGTTGTCATGGAAACCAAAAGACTAATAATTTGGAAATAAAGGATCAGGATCATTAAATGTTTTTAGCGACGGTTTTTCTGTACCTTCATAAGCTTTTTTTTTCCTGCGGTTATCACTCGCATTGGAACATAAATACATCATAGCTAGCATATTACTACTCCTGTACACAATTAGGCGCACACGTGACCTGATTAAAAAAAATACAATAGGCAGTTAGTCAAACCGCTACATCATACACAAAGTAATTTCTAAAGATAACCATAAAATATGAAACAAAGTTTTACAAAAACTCATGTACAATATCCATACGCAGTAAGAAATTAAAAGTTACTTTTTGAAAAATTAATTTCAAACTTCTGTTGCCATAGCAACAGGAACATGCCTTAAATATAATGGCTTATTACCAGTTCTTAATAAAATATAAAAACGTGTAAAAAAGACCCGTCCATTTCATTGTCGTTATTGAAACCAAAACTGTTATAAAAAATTGGGAAAATAAAGGAACAGGGTCAATAAGCATTTTTGCCTCAACTGTACTGTGAATTCATAAGTGAGGCCCTCCCAGAGAGGGTACCTGTTCCCTTGTTCCCCTGAAAAATCGGTATTTTTCCTTGTTCTCCCAAATCAAAATCTCGATTATCTATGTTCCTATTCCCAAATATTGCCTCTATTCCCCTGTTCCCTTCAGTTTTAGACTTGTGTTCCCTTGTTCCCCTGAAATAAATGGCCTTATTCCCCTATTCCCCCAAACCCCTGGGAGGGCCTCATAAGTGTTGATTTAGCTTCCTTTTCAACAAAATTACCCCGCTGAGGCCCTCATCATAAAACTGCCTGCTTACGTCATTACATGTAACTGTGACGTAATCGGTGAAGTGTTACAAAAGATAACAATGTCTGCATGCTGAATTTCAACGAGTTCTAATGAAGATTTTCAACCTTTCGATTTGTCTGTTTCTTGCAAAGTGACAAACAAAGGATTTAATGACCTACCCATATAGATCATAGTATACTTGAGTGCTTGATCAGCCTCTTCAGTTTGAGACCGAAAAACTGAAGGTAAATCATTTTATATCCTGTCTGATTTTTTTTTTTTCTGTCCTCTTTTATTGTTTCAGTTTTTTGCAATAAATCGACACTATCAGGGAATAAAGCTCTTTTGAAAGGTCTAGAAAGGGTTAGGCTAGCGAGAGCACATTGCATTTTATCCGGGTATAATAAATAGACCTTACGTTAAATTACATTTAAGAAGATTTTTATATCATAAATACTTTTACGCAAATAAGTATATGATAAAAAGAATGCAGCTCACCCCTCGGCCTGAGACAGAGCTCGTGTAATATTCTATTACCCTACTTTCATACCAGATGACTTGATGCGCCCCCCTTTCTCTTGAACCTGCCTCCTTGCCTCAGTCTTTCGGACATTATGAGTGTAATCCAATTATTATGTAGAAAAGTAGATAAAATCGCGTCATAAAATATAAAATTCATCAAAATAAATATACAAAAATCGAGAGAAGCACGTTCAAATATCACTAAAACAATCCTTGGTTTTCTGTGTTCACAGGCTCGATTCGTCGTGTGACACTTGCTGCGAAAAAAACGTAAATAATTTTTGTGTGTTCGTTTACACCGAATGTTCGGAGTTGAGCGTCCGTCGTTAGAATCATCTCAACGTAAGAATATTTTTTTCTTTCCCTTTATTTGGTCAGATGAAAAATATTTTATCAGTTTTGTTTTCACTAGTATATGCACAGTTGACGGGTGATACTACGCGGAAACGGATTTGATTAACACTAGAAATTATATACTCCGGTCTAGAAAACTTGCTTCTCTGCCTTAATCGAAAACCACCCTAATTATCTCCCTTGTCATTCAAGAGTTGCAGTTATTAGTACCGGTAGTGACCTTAAATCTTTTTTTTTTTTCTCCGTCTTTTTATATGCTGCATATGATATAGTTTACCACGTATTTCAATTAATAGCATTTCCAAAAAAAGTTGGTCTGAGATCGTAAATTGTAGGTCATAGTAGTTTCTATTGACTGTGTAATCTAAACTACACACTGGTAACATGTATCGTTCTTAAATCGTTTTAATACACTTTTTGACAATTTCTGCATATTCCAGAGCCTTTAAGAGGCTGTTATTAGATTTTCAAAGGCCTTTTCCTTTTTTAAAATCATTTAATAGAATGGACAATACCACAACAGAATGGTCAGATCTATAGCTAGGCACAGTTTCAACATTTTTGACACTAGTCATAATATTTTCAGATGCCAAAAAAGAAATCAAGTCTGGCTTGCTTTAAGGGATGAGGTTACGCCATGTTTATTTTCTTGTAAGTTCAATTAATTCTCTATAGGGGGCCACTAAATTTAACTCTTCTTTCATAGATAGAATATAGTCTTTTGCCTTGGGTTATTAATATGTATGTAGTTATAGGTGTGTAACTCTTGATCTGGCACCAAATTAAAACCTCAACAAATAATATATATATCATTGTTAAATGCCTCAATAACGTCTGCTACAGCTACATAGAATTCTGGTAAATCTTCATAAGATCCATTTAAATTTTTCTTTCTATTTCAAGATCTAAAAATAAGCTATTTCCGTCTATATCCCTTTTTGGGCGTTTTCAAAAGTCTGTCTTTTAAAATAGCGATGTCCGGGCAGGCGTCGGGCGGACGGGCGTCGTCCGAGATTTATCATTTGGTTCATCTTTTTGAAAAAAAAATCATAATGCCGTTAGGCGTTTTTCTTGTTATTTCATATATTTTATATTCAAAGTCGTTGCTAAATACGATACAGACTCCGCGATTTTTTGAAGAATGAGAATTAAATATCTCTTCTCCACCCCATTCCGCAAGAATATATGGTGAAGTGTATCCTGCAAACAGTATATTTGAATTTTTTTACTTTTCAAGTGACAGAACAAATCTCTACGCTTTTGTAAATCATCCAATCCTCTAATATTGGCGCTTGAAATCGTCATTACATTTTGTGACTCCATATTTACATTAGGTGTATATATTCATGTTAAGCCATAGTAAGTACATGTACTTGCAGAAAAAAAATAGAATTATATGTTCTATAATCACGCCTACCAAACGAATGAATGCTTAACCATTGGTTAAGAACGTGAAACAATTAAAGCGACATCGGTTGGGCATTCGAAGACTCAAAAAGGTAAACAAACTTTGCATTTTTTGTGTTTCATGAGCGATATAAATATTTTGAGGAAATCATTTGAATACGGGGAATTACATTCAACAGCCCATTGGCAGCTGTGGAGTAAATCTCTGACCACCAACACGCATATTGGCTGAATAATTTTTCGCAAGCTGAAGATGTACCGAAAGTCATAGAAAACACATGGAGATTCCTGGTGTTTAGTCTCCTTTATTTAATTTTGCGTTGTTGAAGTTCAGCATATCATCACGCACACAGGATAGACACATATGATTATTAGTGTTATGGATACTTTGGTTGTGAATGCAGCATTGTTGAGAAATCGCCACGGTAAGGGTCGAAAATGAGTGGTTACGCATTACAGCTGTAAGTTATTGTTTTTATTTATTTAGATCTAATGCGTAACCATCCATTTTCGACCGTTCCCGTGGCGATTTCTCAACAATGCTGCATTGACAACCAAAATATCTATAACACAAATAATCATATGTGTCTATCCTGTGTGCGTGATGATATGCTGAAGTTCTAGCAAAATTAAATAAAGGATAATAAACACCTCGAATTTCCACGTTTTCTATGGCTTTCGGTACACCTTCAGCACGCGAAAAATAATTCAGCCAATATGCGTGTAGGTGGTCAGAGATTTACTCCACAGATGCCGATACCAATGGGCTGTTGAATGTAATTCCCAGTTTCTTTCTTTTTTTTTTTTTTTTTTTTTGTAAATAATTTCCTCAAAACATATATATCGCTCATGAAACACAGAAAATGCAAAGTTTGTTTACCTTTTTTTGAGTCATCGAATGCCTAACCGATGTCGCTCTAATTTTTTCACGTTCTTAACCGATGGCTATGCATTCATTCGTTTGCTAGGCGTGATGATATGAGAATGTCTTGGAGACAATTGAACAAGCAATTCCAAACTAAAAGAGAGCTGATGAGAGAAATATTTGTACTATGTCATCATAAATGTCTTCAACAAAATACAGAATAACAATAAAAAGTGAAAGAAAAGCTAAAACTAAAAAATACTTGCACTTCCAGTTCAGTGCCCAAACAGTGCAAAGGGGTGATTAGATGTGTGAACACTGTCAGAAAACCAACCACAACCAGCGCTGTTAGCAGCATCTCACTTAGCTTCGGTCTGCTACCTATTATTATTTTATTTTATAAATCGAGAGAAGCACGTTCAAATATCACTAAAACAATCCTTGGTTTTCTGTGTTCACAGGCTCGATTCGTCGTGTGACACTTGCCGCGAAAAAAACGTAAATAATTTTTGTGTGTTCGTTTACACCGAATGTTCGGAGTTGAGCGTCCGTCGTTAGAATCATCTCAACGTTAGAATATTTTTTTCTTGCCTTTATTTGGTCAGATGAAAAATATTTTATCAGTTTTGTTTTCACTAGTATATGCACAGTTGACGGGTGATACTACGCGGAAACGGATTTGATTAACACTAGAAATTATATACTCCGGTCTAGAAAACTTGCTTCTCTACTTTAATCGAAAACCACCCTAATTATCTCCCTTGTCATTCAAGAGTTGCAGTTATTAGTACCGGTAGTGACCTTAAATCTTTTTTTTTTTTTTTTTTTTTTTTTTTTCTTCGTCTTTTTATATGCTGCATATGATATAGTTTACCACGTATTTCAATTAATAGCATTTCCAAAAAAGTTGGTCTGAGATCGTAAATTGTAGGTCATAGTAGTTTCTATTGACTGTGTAATCTAAACTACACACTGGTAACATGTATCGTTCTTTAATCATTTTAATACACTTTTTGACAATTTCTGCATATTCCAGAGCCTTTAATAGGCTGTTATTAGATTTTCAAAGGCCTTTTCCTTTTTTAAAATCATTTAATAGAATGGACAATACCACAACAGAATGGTCAGATCTATAGCTAGGCACAGTTTCAACATTTTTGACACTAGTCATAATATTTTCAGATGCCAAAAAGAAATCAAGTCTGGCTTGCTTTAAGGGATGAAGTTACGCCATGTTTATTTTCTTGTAAGTTCAATTAATTCTCTATATGGGGCCACTAATTTTTTTTTTTTTAAATAATTTCCTCAAAACATATATATCGCTCATGAAACACAGAAAATGCAAAGTTTGTTTACCTTTTTTTGAGTCATCGAATGCCTAACCGATGTCGCTCTAATTTTTTCACGTTCTTAACCGATGGTTATGCATTCATTCGTTTGCTAGGCGTGATGATATGAGAATGTCTTGGAGACAATAGAACAAGCAATTCCAAACTAAAAGAGAGCTGATGAGAGAAATATTTGTACTATGTCATCATAAATGTCTTCAACAAAATACAGAATAACAATAAAAAGTGAAAGAAAAGCTAAAACTAAAAAATACTTGCACTTCCAGTTCAGTGCCCAAACAGTGCAAAGGGGTGATTAGATGTGTGAACACTGTCAGAAAACCAACCACAACCAGCGCTGTTAGCAGCATCTCACTTAGCTTCGATCTGTTGCTACCTATTATTATTTTACTTATGCCTTAACTCTATAGTTAAAGATGCTATCTTAAACCTCGACCGTTCCGTGAATAAACCAGACCGGCTATGCTAATTTAGAATCAGTTTAGGCCTATATTTCTTCTTGAAAACCCAGCGGGCACGAAACGCCGAGGCAACGTCGAGGCCTATATTTCTTCTTGAACATCCAGCGGGCACGAAACGCCGAGGCAACGTCGCATCACTTGGATAACAATTTAGAAAGAAAAAAGTTATCACTTAAGAAAAATTTATGTTGACATGGAAACAAAACTGTTTTCTTTA
Organism: Anodontia alba; assembly: GCA_964016985.1. NCBI lineage: Eukaryota > Metazoa > Mollusca > Bivalvia > Lucinida > Lucinidae > Anodontia > Anodontia alba. The sequence goes on along the minus strand of OZ024826.1, from coordinate 65,817,581 downwards.
TCGAAAATATAGTAGAGGTTTTTATGTGCTACTTATTAAATACCTGACTGTGCGTGAAAAGCAGCATTCATATCACTTAGATTTGTGTTGCCCTGCCAGCAAAAACATGCATTTATCCAATAACAAAAACACGTATTTTACGCCATTGCCCATAAGAATAGGTTGTTTTTGCTTGACTATAATATGATCTAGGTCGTACTGAAGTACTTTTGCTAACAGGTTAAACAGTATCGTAATAAAGTAAAAGAAACACAAATATAAACAAGGCAGTCTGAAGGACAGCTATATCCCCCGCCGCAGAATGCCAATGGAGCGGCCTCAAAATTCAAGGCTCAAACTGGTGGCCTTCAATTGTGACCTTGACCTTGAGTCTGCATTGTTGAGTTATTGGTTCTGCACATCATCTCACTAAGGCGAACATTTGACACAAATTTAATAAATATATTTCAAAGGGTTCAGGAGATATGGAGTGAACATGAAATTCAAGGCTCAAACTCGTGACCTTTAACTCTGACGTCGACCTTGAGTCGGCATGCATGAGTTATGGGTTCTGCACATTGTCTCACTAAGGCAAACATTTGACCAAAGTTTCATGAAAATCTTTCAAAGGGTTCAGGAGATATGGAGCGAAAAAGAAAGATACGGATGACTTTCAATTGTGACCTTGACCTTGAGTCTGCATCTTTGAGTTATAGGTTCTACACATCATCTCACTGAGGCAAACATTTGACCAACGTTTAAAGAAAATCCTTCCAGGGGTAAAGGAGATATGGAGCCGACACCAAATTCAAGGCTCAAACTCGTGACCTTCAACTGTGACCTTGACCTTAAGTCCGCAGGACTGAGTTATGGGTTCTGCACATTGTCCCACTGAGATGAACATTTGACCAAAGTTTAAAGAAAATCCTTTCACTGGTATAGGAGATACAGAGCGGACACGAATATCAAGGCTCAAACATGTGACCTTGAACTGTGACCTTGACCTTGTGTCGGCATGGTTGCGAAACAGGCGCAGTTATACAAATACAAATACAAAATCTTTTATTTGCTAATCAAAGCGCCCATAAGAGCAGAGTAATTAAACAATGTAATTTAGTACAATGGTTACCATGATTGGTATACAAAGAACACACACTCACTCACATGACAAAAAGAAAAAAAAAACATGACATACATACAATTATAACACTACAAAAAAAAATAACTGTCAGTAATACCCAAGGAGCAACACCTCACCTCTCACGTGGCTTGAGCCCATCAGCATGGATTCGGTTCCGGATGGTTTGAACAGAGACGGGTATACCTTTAGCACCTCTTTGTTTTTCGAATCTTCATGACCGTCATTTAAGCATTGGTAAAATGGTTTCTAAGCGTGGTAATTCGTGTTAAGTCGGTCCTCGGCACGGCTTGTCGCCCTGGGTCTTCCTGAGCTTGGGAGATCCTTGACATCCCCAGTTGCTACATAGTGTTGCCTTCTTCTGTGGACGGACGAACGCCATGGCAACCCGTCGACTAGAATGTCGCGTCTGGAGCTGTCCAAGTGCCCTAGCTCGGTCTAAATTTGACAATTTTCGGTAACGACGTGGCATTGTGATCAAAGTCTACGATGTTTCTACGGTAACAATCTTATAAAATTAACTGTTTTAAAGCAAAGTTCACTAATTAAGTTTAATATGATTAAAACTAAATTATAAGCGTGCAAGTGAAATTTTGAGTTTATCATTACAGCTTTTCAATTTGAACGAACGAACGAACAAATGAATGACTGAATGAATGAATAAAAGAAAGTGGTAAAACAATATTCAAGACGCGTGATTACTAAAGGTCAAAACGTTTGCCATTTTTCATGTTTTTGACGAACCCTCATGCGATCTGCAGTATCGGTATCAGTCGTTTAGGCAAAAGGGCCAATGCTTTTTGGATCCCTTTCAAGCACAGGCTTGATGTAAACTACACAAAAATCCGACCAGCAGCTACTGAGTTATGCCCAGTTATGGCCCGTTTTTCACCTTTTTTTGACGATCCCTCATGAGATATGCAGCATCTGTATCAGGCGTTCAGGTCCAAAAGGACCAACGCTTTCCAGATCCCTTTAAAGCAGTGACTGACAATATCAACGATGTAAATTTCACGAACTTCCGATCAGCAATTACTGAGTTATGCCCCGTTATGTCCCACAGGCCTTTACGCTTTGGTTACGATTTGCATGGTTTGAAAGTTGACCCTTACCACGTTCAACAGCCTCTGAAACATTTTTGGTCATGTCTTAAGTACCAAATCCTATTCAGTATTGTCGGATAGTGGCGGCTGAAGAATGTGATAAATGATACATGAAAATCAGTCGACCCTGAAACATTTTACAGCCCTTTGTTTGCCGTGAGCCATTACTTTTTTGACCGAATACATGTATATTCTGAACCGCTTTCCAGAAAAAAATGCGTTCAAGTTGAGTTTGCACTAATGCTTCGGTATGGGAGCTCTGCTCACTATCTGCTATAGTGTTTGCAATTTATACTGTAACTATTGCTCTACATATTTGATAACATGTTTCAAACAACTCTACATGTACGACAGGTATCAGCAAGGCGTAGGTATGTTCTAAAAACATGCAAACCTTAGCACAATAGTATTCTTTTCATTAAATGTTTAATTTCTCTCAGTTAAAATATAACAACAACGGTCTGTTTCAGCTTAACTTTTCCACAGTGCTTGTTACGAAGTTTCCATTCAGACATATGTTGAAATTATGCCAGCAGATTCTCGAGTCAGAAATAATAACGCATCACACCAATTGCTAGATTTATTTTCCGGAAAGTTACCGTTCTCACACTGTGCAAAGTGGATAATAAGAAACATCCTTCGAACGCTAACTACGTTAACTATCACGTAAACTGTGAATACTTTTCAATTAGATCTTTCTTTTCTCCTCAAGCTAGAGCTAGATATCTCGTCTCTGTCAGTACATTTTTGTAAGCAGGTCGAATTCTGTTTCTTATCCCATGGGAAATCATAAACCATTGATTGGTGTTAATGTATGCATATTCAATCCATTTATTGGAAAATAAAAGGGTCATTTTATAATTAATGGGATGCTTTGACGCTACAGTTTTATAACGCTTCACATGTAATGCTTAGATAGAATCAGAATGTCATTTATTTCCTGAAATTCTTTAATATTTTGCCCTACTGTTATGATATAAAGTATATGTAAGTGCAAAAATCATGATTGTTTTTTTTTTTTTTTTTTTTTTTTTTTTTACAATTATTATTTTGTTTGTTGTTTTGTTAATGCTCTGCATGCTGCGTACTGTTAAATTCCCTTAGGAGTCAACTGATATGAAAGGTCATATGTATTTGCTTGGGAAAAAATAAGAAAACATATCGTCAATTTGTTGTCCGCTGAATTAGGTAAAGGTTAAAAAATTACTAAAAACCCATTATGAGCGAATTCCATAAAATATTGACAGTTATACCCCTTTTCGGACTTTGCTTTCATAACAAATAGGAAAACCTTTTCAACACGATATCTTAAGAACCGCTTGAGCTAGGATCATGATAAATTGCAAACTGTTTAGGATCAATGTTTAGATGATCTGACGATTTTTGGAGAAAAACTTCGTAGACATTTGGTACAGTTATGACCCTTTTGACTTTGTCTGTATTACAATGGGAAAGCGTTGTCAACACGATATCTAGAAAACCGCGTGAACTAGGATTCTGATATTTGGCATACACTTTATGATCAGTGTGTAGACGATCTGGTTCTTTTAAACGAATTCCGTAAAATATTGACAGAGTTATGCGGATGTAAGTCTACGTATAGATCAACAAATATTAAACTTAGCATGTCCTAACCGGAAGTACATACGTGTCTTTCGTCGGTGCCTTCACGCAGCAAGGCCACGTTTTTTTGAGTGGCGTAAAGATAAAAAAACTCTTACAAAACATAGGATTTAAAGAGGATTTAATAAAGACAAATGAGTGTCGAGGACATACTTGACAAACTATGCAATAGTTTTGAAGAGTTGAAAGCGAATATCTCAGAGGTAACTGAGTGTGTATCGGCTACGGAGAGAGAGATACAAACAATTCGAGAGCTGGAAGGACCGCCATTTAATCATCAAGGATTGAACCAATTTGCAGAGCTTTATCAGGCTAGGAACCAATCGGGTCAAGCCAACCCCAGCCCCCGTCAACAACAGGCTGCATCTTGGGGTCCGGAAGATACTGCTCCCCGCATTTTCGAGCTGCAAGAAGCGTACACTAGTATAAAAGACAAGCATTGTTCGGTGTCTTTGCCTCCGGACCTTTTGTTTCACACTTTAAGAAAAACATAAGATCTGAAGACACGGGAGTGTATTCTGTCTTAAGCAGAACTTCCAAATATGCGGAGACTGCAATGAAGATATTATCTGATAAAAACAAATTAAGTGAATTAGAGAAAGAAGTGTTTTGTGACAATAAACGCTTGGATGCGATTATTACAGGATGAAACCGTTCAGTTGGTTGTCAACAAAACGTACGACAAAGACTGGGCAAATCAATATAAAGCCATCATGTCTGGACAGACAAATGTGCGTGCAGAAAACATTGAGGCTATGAACAGGGTCGCCTCCATTTTACAGCATCGTACTACACAAAATCAGAACTCCAGATATCAATCAGGAAAATGCCGTGTAAACAGATTTCCACGTGGTAGAGGTCAACACAGAGAAACTCATTCAGTACCACATAGTTATCAATCACGTGACGTCACAGCCAACCAGGGAGAAGACCACGCCTCCCCTCAGGATTAGTAACCATTATGTTAATAGTGTAAAATAGTGTACAACTTTCCAGTGTGTATCTTTTTCATAGGAGCGTAGTATTTGCATTATCTTTATTGCATATTATGCGTTACTTTATAAATGGCCATTTAATCCATGCTTTTTAATGTGTTTTCTTAGAAAATATAAAGCTGGACAATTGTCGCAAAAACCATTTGCGTGGGAAAATACAAATCAAGCAAATCAAACAGTGTTAGACTGGATAAAGTTCGGTGTGGACATTCCTTTTATACAGGAACCAGAACAATTCTTTTTTTCCGAATAGACAATTATCCAAGACATATGAGACATTCGTTGATAATGAGATAATTTATTTGTTGCAGCAGGACGCTATTGAAGAAATAAATCATAGACCCAAAGGTGTGTCACCTATAAGTGTTGTTCCGAAGAAAGGAAACAGATTGAGACTGATTGTCGATTTATGGCTTTTAAACACGTTTTGCAAACAATTTAAGTGCGCATATGAAGGTATAGATACTGTAGTTGAACTGGTTGAGCTAAATGGTAAGCTTGTAAAGGGCGGCGTACAAAGCGGGTTTCATCATATCAGCATTCGGCCCTCAGATAGAACATTTTTCGGTTTTTCTTGGAAAATAAATTCATTCAGTGGAAAGTTACACCTTTTGGGTGGTCCGTCTCGCCATATATTTTTTGCAAAGTATGACGATCGGTCAAACATAGGGATTTCCTGCCTTCGACATTAGAGCAGCTTTGGAACCAGAATTTTACAGTAGTGTACAGATTTAAAAAAATTGTAGGAAACTCTACCTTTTCGGAGCAATTCAGAAAACTTATTAACCATATTAAAAGAATTGGCTATAGCCTGGATATTATGCGGCAGACTGCATGCCTAGTTGTCAATCCAATCATTGTTGATGCCTATGCTTCACTCTTTAATTGCACGACGGCGGTTCGGGCCTCAGACTCAATGACGGCCTCTTCGTAAAACTTTAACCAGTGGGTTTGGTTTTGACGATATGTCTTTGGCTTTTCGAGCCGTGGTTCAACTACTGGTTTTTATTTACTCTAGCATACAGTAGAATTAGCCATGAGTACTCGTCTTTGTTTATTATAGTGATTAATTGATTTTTATATTTTCGCTTTGATGTATTGACTGAGTAGGGAGCCTTTATGCGAACCGAATTTTTATGTATTTATGTATTAAAATAAGCATCGGGACCCAGGGTGAAGTTGGCTAGCTGTAAAAGTGCTTTAAACCCTTCCCTCAACCCCCACCCCCCGGTGGTTTACTCTACTGACCGTGTTGGTCTTTCAATTTGTTGCTTTGTGGTTTATTCTACGAGGCGATTTGTTTTATGTCTTACCTTGTGTTATTTTGTTCTTGTGTTTTTCAGTCATATTAGCATTGCGATTGCCTCGCTTGGGAAAGAGAGAGCTAATCTTAGTGCTTTTCGTACGTTTGTTCGATTTGTGCTTGTTTGGTTTTGTCGGTTTCCTCTTCCTCTTGGTGTCTGGGAAGGGCTGCGGTTTGTGATTGTGGCACTCCCTGGACTTTTCTCTTACCTTTTGTTTTGTTCATTAAAAGGGAAAAATGCTTCTTAGAGCCAACTACAAAGATAGAATACATAGGTTATTTCATAGACTCCATAAGTGCAGGTCAGTCAGTTTTAAAAATTCCTGGTACCAGACTGCGTAAACTACGCAAACACTTGACCCGCCTACTGAAAATTCACCGTTGCACTGCGCGGACACTAGCACGCATGTTAGGCCAGTGTATTAGTATGTTGAAAGCAATTCTACCTGCGAAGCTATTATTGAGAAACGCATATCGGCTGCTGACACAACGTGTAAACTGAATTCGGTTCTCACGATAGACAAGTGCACATAGGCGGATCTGGCTTGGTGGGTGGAGGCGCTCAAAACGTTAAATATTAAAGCAACATCCCCAAGCAATTCAAATGACTACAGGCGAGTCATCTACAGGCTGGGGCGCGCGGCTGCGACCAGACAAAAAAACATGGGGTCTTTGGGACAAGTCAATGGCGCTAAAACCGTCAATCTTCAGAGAAATCTCTGCGATTTACCTTGCAATGAAATCTTTTGCGACATTCACAGAGGGAAGAAGTCTGGGCGCTGGCGTACAGGCTGAATGTGAAACTGAACGTCAGATACTTACCGGGCAGACCAAATCAGACAGTAGACGAGCTGTCGAGGAAAGTAACGCATTACGATTGGAAACTGCATCCTCAAGTGTTCAGGTATATAGATCTTTGTTTCGGACCGCATACGATAGATTGATTCGCCGCATTTCAAACAAGGCAGCTGTCACGATACAACTCCATAACATTCGACCCAGAGTCAGAAGCAGTCGATGCGCTATCGCAAAACAACTGGGCAACAGAAATGAACATCGTAAATGCTTCATTCCGGCTAATACCACAGGTGCTCAGTGTTGTCCAGAACCAGGCCGCGGACGCAACAATAATTGTCCCATACTGGCCAAGCCAGTTTTGGTGGAGCAAACTTCTAAGTATGACGGAGAGGTGTCCAATAAAATACAAAACAATATTTTGGGGAAGCGAAGCAGAACCGTTAAAGAACTGGAAATGGAAGCTTTACGCTTACAAGATCTTGGAGGATACCCTCATTAATGAGGGATGGTCTCAGAGGGTTAGCAAACAGTTCCCCTCAGCTGGGCCAAATCAACTGTGTCAGCGTACAATAAACAGCTTCAGCGATTTGCTACTTTTTGTAAACAGAGAAACTATTTGTTTCCAACCGCGGAACCACAGATAGTTGCTGATTTTCTCTGTTTTGTAGCAGATCAAACCTCGAGACCGGAATCAGTTATTAAAAATACTTCGGCTGCGCTAACATGCTTTTTCGAAGCTGTGCGTCTTGAAAATCCGTTGGAGATACCGGTCATTAAACACTTTAAAGCAGCCCTGCATAAATCAGGCACTACGCGACCTATGGAACGATCAAAAGTTATTCCTACAACACCGCTTTCAAATCTATTCAGGTCGCCTCCAGACACACCAAGCAGTGATTATCTAAGATTGAAGAGTATTACTTTACTGGCTCTCGCTGCCATGCTATGACATAGCGCCTAACGCCAAACTTTATAATGCTAGTTCCGCCGAATCGGAAAAGAATGTCTTGAAAGTGTGTAATATCAGTTTCACGTCAGATGGAATGTCTATAAATTTTCATGGCGTAAAGAATGATTCACAGAGGAGAGGTGTCTTAGTGCATGTGAACAAATCCGTAGACCGACAGGTGTTCCCGGTTATCGGCGCTAAGGGATTATATAAATGCTACTCGGCATCAACACCAATCAGATAAGGATGCATTGTTTTTAACCTTGAATGCCCCGTACACAGCTATATCATCTGGTACGGTTTCTCATATTTTAGCTTCGGCGATAAGCAAAAAAAAAAAAGGTAAGAGAAAAGTCCAGGGAGTGCCACAAACACAAACCGCAGCCCTTCCCAGACACCAAGAGGAAGAGGAAACCGACAAATCCAAACAAGCACAAACCGAACAAACGCACGAAAAGCACCACGATTAGCTCTCTCTTCCACAAGCGAGGTAATCGCAATACTAAAAGGACTGAAAAACACAAGAACAAAATGACACATGGTAAGACATACAACAAATCGCCTCGTAGAATAAACCACAAAGCAACAAAGAGTAAGACTAACACCGGGACCACCGCCTTAGAACGGTCAGTAGAGTAAACCACCGGGGGATTTAAAGCATTTTTACAGCTAACTAACTTCACCCTGGGTCCCGATGCTACTCTTAATACAGAAATACATAAAACTTCGGTTCGCATAAAGGCTCCCAACTCAGTCAATGCATCAAAGCGAAAACATAAAAATCAAATTAATCACTATAATAAACAAAGACGAGTACTCATGGCTAATTCTACAGTATGCCAGAGTAAATGAAAACTAATAGTTGAACCACGGCGGGCCAAGCCAAAGACATATCGTCAAGCCCCAACCCACTGGTTAAAGTTTTACGAAGAGGCCGTCATTGAGTCTGAGGCCCAAACCGCCGTCGTGCAATTAAAGAGTGAAGCATAGCCATCAACAATGATTGGGTTGACAACTAGGCATGCAGTCTGCCGCATAATATCCAGGCTATAGCCAATTCTTTTATAACGGCTAATAAGTTTTCTGAATTGCTCCGAAAAGTTCGATTTACCTACAATTTTTCTAAATCTGTACACTAAGTCACCGTAAAATTCTGGTACCGATATACCTTGTTGCAGAAGTGTTTTCAGACTGACGCTATCTTTTTCTAACAAGGCACTGTGTCTGCGATAAAATTTCGAAAACGCCTTACGAAGTTTAAAATAACGATAGCCCTGCCTAAGAAGTTTGGCAGTAAGGGCTTTATTACGGTAGTTAAAGTCATTAAGATTTGAAGAAGTTCAAACCTAAGCATTTTCGTCCTACAGGCGCGACAAATGCCGTTGCAGCGGGATTTAAGGATGAAACAATAATGAAAGTTGGAAGATGGAAGGACGTTTCCGTTTTCAGGAAGCATTATGTGCACTCGCAGATTCCAGCTTATTTTACGGACAAAATATTAGAAATTTCGGAATGATCAGTAGAACAACCCAAGTCGCTTGTTTAACGGCAACAAAATTATTTCTCAAAGTTAATTTAGTTACACTCTCCATTTGGCATATTATTTGATTTATTAAACTAAATAAACTCAAAAATATTGTTGATCTATGAGTTTTGACTGTATGTAAGTCTACGTATAGATCAACAAATATTAAACTTAGCATGTCCTAACCGGTAGTAAAGTTAGGACATGTGCGTCTTTCGTCGGGGCTTGGCCCATTTATTATATTGTCATTTATGCTCGCCAGGTGACATATAAGTGCGTGAAGGTAGTGGCATGAGACATTAGGCATATTATTTGATTTATTAAATTAAATAAACTCAAAAATATTGTTGATGTATGAGTTTTTGACTCTGGTCTTATTGACTTTATTATTATAATAATAGGAAAACCTTGACAACATGATATTTAAAGAACCGTTTGAGCTAGAATCCTCCTGATATTTTGCACTCTGTATAGGATCAATGTTTAGATGACCTGACTAACTTTTGAGTGAAATTCATAAAAAAAATCTGGCAGAGTTATGCCCCTTTCAACTTTGCCTGTATTACAATAGGAAATCGTCGTCAACACGATATCTAGAAAATCGCATGAGCTAGGATTCTGATATTTAGAATACAGTTTAGGTTCACTTTTTAGACTACCCGATGAACTTTTAAGCAAATTCCGTAAAATATTGATGAAATTATGTTAACTGCTGTTATAACAATAGGAAAAATTTGTCAACACGATATTTAGAGAACCGCTTGAGCTAGGATCCTGATATTTATGCATATTGTTTAGGATCAATATTTAGATGACTTGATTAACTTTTGAGCGAAATTTATCAAAAAAAAAAAAAAGTTATGCTCCATTTGTCTTTGCCTGTGTCACAATGGGAAAACCTTGTCAGCATGATATCTAGAAAACTGCATGAGCTTGGTTTCTGATATTTTGCGTACAGTTTAGGATCAATGTGAATACGACCTGATTATCTTTTCAGTGAATTTCGTATAATAATGACGGTATTATGCCACTTTTCGGACTTAGCTACTATAAAATAGGAAACCCTTGTTAACACGATGTCTAGAGAACCGCTTGAGTTAGGATCTTGATTTTTATGCTCCCAGCTTTGAAATGCCATGGTTTTGGCATGATCATCAATTTAATTTTTGTCACTTTTTCGACTTTTAAACTTAGTCATTTTTGTGGCTTAAATACTATTAAAGTGCATTACCGTGGGTACCTTGTGTGAGCAACTCCTCCTACAGTTTAATACCGATCAATTTGAAACTTCGCAGGCCCTTTTGTCATGTTCTGTAGATGTTCATGTGGTTTTGGCATTATCATCAATTTAATTTTTGTTACCTTTTTCGACTTTTGAACTTAGCCATTTTGGTACTTAAGTATAACTGTCAATGCATTTTAAGGGAAAGCATATAGTTGGTGGCATAGTGTTTTACAAATACATTTTCTAGTTTTCTGAAGAAATCTTCTTATTCTACTTATCTGTGCTCAGCTAATGTCATATTTCGCCTGCTGAAACTAAATCGTTTTTGTTTTAGTCTGTTTAGGAACCAATTTTCTTTTACTACAAAGTTTTCAGCGCTATTCTAACATTTTTATACTAATATACCTAGATTTATGAGTTAAATATACCAGAACTCAGCTTATATTTGCACCATAATGAATCCAAACATTTCAATAAAACCTCAGATTTTTCTCATCTACTGGTGTCTGTTTGCTACATTCAAGGGAACATAATTAATGTCTCAGATGCCATATAGTAAAACACCCATAATTTTGCAATACCATTCCATCAACACCTACTATCATGAAATGATGTTCATTTCTGTTCTATTCTACCAAGATTGATCAGATTATTGCCATATGGTCGAAAATGGCTCCGCCCGAGGGAATCACTTATTTTACATGTGATAAACCGTTTAAAATCCTCATCTAAACCTAGAAGGTCTAGGCCTTTTTGGATATTTGGCATGTTAACTTCATTTAATAGACCTTTACCAAGAATGTTCAAATTATAGCCCTGGGCTAAGAAATGACTCTGCCCCAGGAGTCATTTATTAAACATAGACTCATATAGAAAAAAGCTTTAAAAAATCTTTCTGTCTGAAACTAAAAGGCCAAAAGTATTTGGCATGTAGCTTCATCTTTTGGACCTTCATCTTATAGAACTACAAGGTTATTTTGAAGTATAGCCCTGGGGTCAAATAAGGCCGCATCCCAGTGGTGGGGGAGGGAGCGTCATTTGTATATGGACATCATGTCACTCTTGGACATAAAATCTATACAAACAACTTAAAGCAATCTACATGTACTTGTGTGAAATTTCAATATTAAGTATATAAATCTGTTGTAATGCAGCTAAATCGTTCTCCATGACAAATGCCATTAGTTGCAAAATAAATATTAGGCACAATAAAACACTTCAATCAAACCTTCCTCATTTTTTCTTATTTAACTGGTGTCTGTTTGCTACATATAAGAGCACATGTCTCAGAAGGCATACAGCAAAACACCCATAATTTTTTTGCAATACCCTGCCATCAGCACTTCTATCATGAAAGGACATTCATTTCTGGTTAGGGTTCAAGAAATGTTATGGTTTTTAGCAAAGATGGTATATGCCGATCAGTATATCAGCTGTTTCTTGCAGTAAAAAACATTCTGATTGAGTTTGCACTAATGCCTCTGTATGAAATCGATATAAGCTTTAAAAGAACACTTTTGCCAGTATTTCTGATTCATACAAAGTAAAATATCAGTTCCAGGAAGGTCAAGCGTCATTCTGGCGATTTGGAAATCGATGTTTAATGGAAGACTCAAACCCGTTTAGTACTGAAGGGCAAATGTCTGTGGAATAGACCTGATGTTGGGGCCTGAAGGGCTATATTAGGCAAGAGACTTATTGAAAGGTGAAGGTGCTGAAATCCTATTGACGGCTTAACTGATATTCATTTGAATAGAGAATCTCTATGCCGTTGTACCTCTCCACTAGGCATGCAGTCAATTTAATGTCGAAAAAAGTATAGAATGTGTAAGTTGAAAATATCTTCAAAATTGTGCGTTTTCTGAGAAAATACTACAATAGCAAATGTAAATATTGAGAATAACAACGAACTGGAATAATTGTTGTGCAAAAATAGAGCCTCTGACAGAAACGACGCGTAAGAAATGGTTGGTATGTACATGTGTACCTTATTTGTCGAATGTAATATAAATTCGTGAAACCGATCAAATGCTCTCGGATAATATATTTTGGAAGTTGATTGTATATTGCTTATCGACCATTTTAATACCTCTGTCATCAACCTATGTTGACTATAAGAATCAAGTTTGAAAACAATCTAGCATTCCAATTTTGGGCAGCTAAATGTTTCAATACAGTGAGACTAGAGACAGATCTCAATCAGTGTGGAGAGATACATCGATGGAGATACTCAATATACTATTCATTTAGCAAGAGTAGTTTCGTTTTACTATTTTTACTCTCCTTTTAGGTCCATCAGCTACATCAGATGAGAACAACCATGAAATAGTACTAGTGTTATTAATGTGACTGTAAAAGAGACCTTTTCAGTGCATAATCATAATGAGCGTTTGCCCATTTCTAGTTCTCCATAGAGGATTTTTTTTTTGTCAAACGTTCCTCATGCATCCTGGTAACATGGCCTGTCCATCTTAACTGTGCCAATTTCAGAAGAGTATGTACACTCTGCATCTCTGCCCTTTTCAGGAGTTCTTTGTCTGGAATCCTGTCTTGCCACTTAATCTTTAAAAGTTTTCTAAGTCAGCTTGTATGGAAGTGGTTCAGTCTTTTGGCAAGCCGTTGGTAAACTGTCCACGTTTCACATGGATACAATAGTGTTGGCAGCACCACAGCTTTGTAGACTTTCAGCTTTGTGTCAAGCCTGAGTCCACTTCGATCCCAAACACTACCACATAGTCGGCCAAATGCTGTACTAGCTTTGGCAATCCTAGCATTGACCATCAATGTGCACGACCCTTGACAATGTGCTTCCAAGGTAGGTCAACTTGCCTACCACTTGCAATCTTTGACCATTCACTGTAATGGTGGGCTCCTTGTAAGGCTTGCCCGGTGCTGGTTCATAAACCATCTCAGTCTTTTTTTATGCTGTTTGTGAGGTCATAGTTGTCACAGGAGTCGAATACTTGATCTACACCTTTTTGCATCTTCTCTTTTGTTCGAGCACCCTTTGCCATGTCATCAAGCACCTCTATCTGCACCTTGGACTTGGCTTGCAACCTTCTTAGGTTGAAAAGCTTCCCATCAAAGCAATGCCTAATAGGTATATCATTTTCACCATTCTGGAAAGCAGCTGTGAGCATGGCAGAGAACATCATGCTGAACAGAGTTGGGGCTAGTACACAGCCTTGCTTGACACCATATGTCACAGGGAATGGATCAGAAAACTCACCATCGTTTTGGACCCGTGCAAGCATACCATCGTGGAACTGCCTCACCATTGCTATGAACTTGGTCGGACAGCCAAACTTCGCCATAATTTTCCAAAGACCCTCACGACTGACTGTATCAAATGCTTTGGTAAGGTCAACAAAGGTCATGTAGCGGTCCCTGTTCAGTTCCTGGCATTTCTCTTGAAGCTGCCTTGCTGTGAAGGTCATGTCAATTGTTCCTCTGTCCTTTCTGAATCCATACTGGCTTTCTGGTAGAAGCCCTGCCTGTTCAAGGTGTTTATTCAGTCGGTTAAGTAGAACTCTTGCAAGGAACTTCCCAGCAATTGACAATAAAGAAATGCCACGATTATTATCACACAACTGAGGATTCCCTTTCCGTTTGAATAGGTGGATAATTGACGCATCCTTGAATTCTTGAGGGATGGCTTCTTTTCTCCACATAATGCGAAATGACTCTGTTATCTTCTTTACAACTGGAGTTCCTGCTGCTTTGTAGATCTCAGCAGGTATTGCATCTGATCCTGGAGCCTTGCCAGATGGCAGGTTTTATTGCTTTCACTGTTTCAGAGACGGTTGGGAACTCGTCAAGCAGCGGATGACATTCCACCTGTGGTAGTCTGTTGATAGCGTCATCATTGATAGATGATGACCGATTAAGAACACTTTCAAAGTGCTCAGCCAATCTTTTCAAGATAGCCTCTTTGTCAGTCAGAAGACTAGTTCCATCGGCACTGAGGAGTGGTTCCTGAGCTTTGAGGACCAAAAACTGTCTTTAGCGCATCAAAGAACTTCTTCATATCCTTTCTGTCTGCAAAGGTCCGGATTTCATCAGCGTTACTGCTCAGCCATGAGTCTTGCATATCTCTGAGCTGGACTCTTGCATATATTTGAATATGCCGCCTTATTGGATACTGTGCTGGCATCACTAAGGTATGCCTGGTGGTTTTCGTGTTTCTCTTCAAGGAGTCCTTGGATTTCTTCGTCATTCTCATCAAACCAGTCTTGGTGTTTACGAGATACTGGTCCTAGGGAATCCATTGCTGAAGAGTGGACGGTGTCTCTAAAGACTGTTCAGTTCTCTTCTGGATCATCTGAAGTGAGTTCCATTGCATCTAATCGGCTGCAGATATCATTGATGAAGGCTTGTCTCTTGCTGTCTTGTTTCAGCTTAGAGAAATCCAGACTGTTTGGCACTTTCTTGCCTTGTGGTTGCCGTGCAGGCTGAATGCGCAGGTTGAGTTTGCTGACAACAAGCCTGTGACCTGTCCAGCAGTCTGCACCACACATAGTCTTTGTCACTCTGACATCCTGTCTGTCCTTCCTTCGTACTATTACATAATCAATGAGATGCCAGTGTTTGGAGCGAGGATCCATCCCTGGCGTCTTGTTGCGAGTTGGCAGACGGAAGACTGTGTTAGTGATCAGCAGTTCATGCTCTGCACACTTCTCAAAAGGAGGAGGCCATTGCTGTTGCACGTTCCTATTCCTTCAGTCCCAATCACTCCTTCCCAGGTTTGGTGGTCTGCGCCCACTCAAGCATTGAAGTCTCCCAGGAGGATGAGTTTGTCTGTCCGGGGTTAGCAGAAATCACAGAATCCAGATCATCTGGGTTGGTCATTGTGGGTGCATAGGCACTTACAATAGTTGCATGCCTCTTACCAGATAAGGGAAGTCTCAGCGTCATCAGGGGGTCGTTTATGCCTTTTGGAAGTCTTGAGAGCTTGCTGACAAGGTGTGATTTGATGGCGAAACCTACTCCTGATTCACGCCGCTCTTCTTTCTTGCGTCCACTCCAGAAGAAAGTGTAGCCAGCACCAACTTCTTTTAATAGCCCCTTCCTCTGTAATGCGAGTCTCACTCAGAGCTGCAATATCAAGTTCTCTACCAGATAGAGCTGTTCTACGCTGTGGTCTGTCAGAGCCAGCACTGTTCATCAAGGTGCGCACATTCCATGCGCCTATTTTCAAAGGGTTCACCTTTATCTTCTTCTTCTTTCTAGTTCGACCGCTAAATGGGATCCCCGCTGATCGCAGTCAACCAGCCAGGGATTTTGAAGCAGGCAATTGTTTAGGGCACCTTTTCTAGCCCCTTCCCCATGCTAAGGGGGTGAGCAGTGCGAGCCGAAAAAGGTCTGCTCAGTCACTCAGTTCGGCTGCCGAATTCCCTATACTGCTTCATTCTTGAGGAAAGCGACCATATAGAACCAAGCCACCTGTGTGCAGGTACGCAACTACAGCTTCCAGTATTTCCTCACCTGCTGCTTCGCCGCTCGCCCTCCGCCACAGGGCTTTTTGTGTGGCTTGTGTATGTGTGCTTCCTGTTGCTGTGTGTATATGATTAAGATGACATGCGCCGTGAATTGGATTATAGTGAGGGAGAAGCCCGGATGCAGTGGATGACCATGACTTCTGTTGTGCCTTGTCATGCTCTTCATGCTCCACAACATGCTGCTGCATCGCCGTTTGGACCGTTGAATCAGTGAAATGATTTCTTTCGCCCCAGCTACCGAAGCAGACTTTACATAGCTGGAACAGGCAAATCCAGATATGTAGGTTTTAGTTTGGAGTTGCCTTCTCCTAGATGGATTGCCGACCAGGGCTTGAAGGCTCCATCTGCCCTGGATATTGCTACACAGATTTGGTCAACAGCTTTACAGAAGCAGCAACTCAAGTGTCTTATGTAGCATAATATAAGAATCCTATCTCAAGCGGTTCTCTAGATAATGTGTTGACAATGTTTTCTATTGCTATGTAAAGAACGAAGAGGGGCATAACTCTGTCAATATTTGTTTGGAATTCGCTCAAAAGTTACTACACACTGATCCTAAATTGTGTACCAAATATTAGAATACTTGCTCAATCAGTTCTCTGAATGTCGTGTTGACAAGGTATCCAAAGTCCAAAAAGGGGCGTAACTCTGTCATTATTGTACGGAACTGCTTCAAAAATTAATTAGATCATCCACATATTGATCCTAAAATGTATGCCAAATATCAGAATCCTACGTTAGGGGTCTCTAGATATCGTGTTAGGATTTTCTATTGCTTCAGTGCCAATAGAATAGAACAGAATTAAGTCAAAAACGGGCATAATTTTGCCGTCTACGGGTTCGCTTATTTTTTGTGCTCATGCCATGTATAGAATTTCTTAGCATAAGCCATTTTTCTAGTTTTCACAAGCAACTAAAAGTGGTAACGCGCAGACGGACAGACGGACGAACAGACGGACAAGGCCAAACCAATATGCCCCAATTTCTTTCAAAGTTGGGGGCATAACAATATATAACAGCAATAGCATCAAAATGAAGAAGTGAATTAAATGCCAAGATAATGGACAACTCTTTCCTAAATAGTATGAAACATTAAACAATCAGTCTACAATAGACAGATTATGGGACAAAATAAAATAAAATTCCTTTTAAGAAATGTAAGAATGTTGTGATCACTCATGGTCCGTCGTCGTCATCGTCGTCCGTCCGTCCGCCCGTCCACACTTTCTTTAAACGACATCTCCTCCTAAACCATTGAGCCAGATTTAACCAAAATTCATAGGATTGATCCATTGGTGGTACTGACGGAAAATTCTTTGAAGATTTGGAATACATGCTGGATTCAGGTTGCAGTGGCAACCACAATAAGAAAAAATCTTCTTGTCAGAAACCACCGGACGGACTTCAATATAATTTGGTTTAAACAGTATTTATTTATCAAAAACAATGTACATGTACAATCAATTACGATCTCAACTGACAGGATCTGGCAGTAGAAAGTCATCTCCTGTGATTTATGGAAATGTTTACAAAGATAGTAATGGCGGTAACATACTGAGAATAATAACCAAATGCCAAAAATGTAAATCAGTAGAGAGAGAGAGAGTGTATGTGTGTGTGTGTGTGTGTGTGTGTGTGTGTGTGTGTGTGTGTGTGTGTGTGTGTGTGTGTGTGTGTGTGTGTGTGTGTGTGTGCGTGCCTGCGTGCTTGCGTGTGTGTGTGTTTAAATTTTGTGATCAAATAGGACTTATGTAATGAGCTTTAACATAATCAATAGTTTTACCCAGTAATGCCAAGCAAGAGGACTGTTCTATCCTTATCAATCGGACAAGTCCATTTGCCATTTAAGAGGTGACATCTCTCTTTCATTTGTGTCGGTTTAACAAAATCTATGTATTTTAAGCCAACATCGAAGACCCAGATGAGTTACCGCATAATATTGCGTCCCATCTGGGTCCGCATTGTTTGCCTATGACTAATTGAAGAGATTCTAAGCTTGGTTGGGTTGATATATTTACATACACGCGGCGAATGCGACCAATATTTCATATTAGCACAAAATTTAATATATTACTTAAGACGTTTTACTAAGGAAAGGAAATGAAAAGGAGATAGAAACGAAATGTTGCCCGGGACCCCATTTGTAAAGAAAAAGTTCGGCTAGATTCATGTTTATGCTGGGAGCCTCGTATTAAGAATGGTTTATAAAACGCCCTGAATTTACAATAAATTCTTGGACTTTTAAGAATATTTCTTCGTTTTGCTTGTCTGTCTGTTTTACGTACTGTCACATCCAAAAAGCAAATCCCGTGTGGAATACATTATGAAGATTGTCTGGTAAGTATGTATTTCATGCTGCTGTATGTCGCGGACAAACAAACGAGAAGTGGTAAGCACTTTCAAATTTCCCGCATAAGCAGGAGGGACTATCTACGATGTTCTTATAGTATAAGTGAGAATTCAAAAAGCTACACTCCATTCTCAGTCTAGCATGTAAGATCTGTCCAATTCGAGTACCTACGCTATGGTATTTAGATGGCCGTATGATATCATTGTTTTAGAGATTCTTGAAAACTGGAACAGATGAGGCCTGTTTAAGTTCGTCGGCTAAGGAGTTCCAAGTTCGAACAGATGAAGGGAAGAATGAATGATAGAACAGGTTGTGTTTGAAGCAAAGAGTTGAAAATTACGAGTATTACTCGTAGCATTACGGAAGTTGTAGCTGGTGTTGTCTTGTACAAGAGGTGGAACTAGGTAGATTAGGTAGGTTGGAGCAAGTCCGTGCACTATTTTGTAGAAGGTTACTAGCTTATGTTTATTTCGTCTGCTTTGTAAAGTGTCCAAACCAAGCTCAGACAATAACTTTTGTATGCTACATAATTTTATGGCACCAGTAATAATTCTACCTGCTTCTATATGGATAATATCTATTTTTTTCTTACTCTCAGTCAATGCATTGTCCCAAACAGAATCACAGTATTCAAGGAGTGATAGAATAAAAGATGTGTACATTTTTTTGAGTGCCATTCTACTGATCCTAAATTTGAGGGATCAGAGAAGCTTTAGACATGCCCATGCCGTTTTAGATATGTTGTCAATTACATGATTTAGAGAACGTTATATCGAGATGCTTATGAGACCCTCTTTCTGTTAAAACCGAACCTGCCATGTAGAGCGGAGGATGATGAACAGGAACAAGTTTTCTAGTTTTCACTGATGGTGCTAAGAGCAGTATTTGTTACGCCAGCCGCTATATCTGGAGAGTCGACGACAATATACACGCTGGTATCATCTGCGAATAATCGAATTGCAGATTCTATATGCTTGACAATGTCATTTATAAAAATAAGGAATAACAGAGGCCCAAGGATAGAGCCCTGGGGCACTACAGCATGGATTTGAGTCCAATCAGAGGTTCTCCATTTATAACAACGCGTTGTCTGCGACCAGAAAGATAGCTGGAAAACCACTGACATATATGATCAGAGCAACCAATACCGGCGAGTTTATGTAATAGACCCTTGTGCCAGACTCTGTCGAAAGCCTTACTTATATCACAAAAGACAGCCCTGGCCTCCTTTCCGCTGTCGAGTGCTTCACAAAACGTGTGGTAGGTGTGTAACAGTTGAAAGTTCGCCGAGTCACCGTTTTTAAAACCAGATCGTAGTGGGGTTATTAGGTCATGCTCAATGACGTAGTTTTATAGACGTTTGTAAACGCAGCGCTCCATGGTCTTGCCGACGGGGCTCAAGAGTGAAATTGGGCGACAGTTAGTCGGCAGAGATTTAGCATCTTTTTATGGATCGGTGATACGGTTGCGTCTTTCCAATAATTTGGCAGAAATGTTCCTATGATGACCCTCTACAAGGATTGTTCAAGCTGTCATGATTCATCAATAAAAGGCCCGTGGTCCACAACGCTCACCTGAGTTAACTGTTGTAAGTTAATAATGTCATTTACTCTTACTCATCATTCCCTATCAGCCTGTCAAGTTTCAAGTCAATGGCTTAAACAGTTTTCGAGATACCTTGCTTAACAAGGTTAAAATGTAAAAATTTTCAAAGGGCAATAAGTAATAAAAATCAGATTTTTTCAAAAGTTAATTGGGTCATCTACTTATCACTCCCTATCAGCACATTGAGTTTCAATACACAGCTCAAATAGTTTGTTTTCTTGCTTACAAGATTTTATTGCAATTTTTTTGCAAAGGGACATAACAAAAAAATAGAGCTTGTGGAAGCGATGATGTCATGGCTTGAGATATGTCGATTAAAAGCGACCATTGTTTGGTTGTTATACCACACTTTAAAGTAGGAAATTTGTGAAACACTAGCAGGAAAAGAAGACCATGTGATACACAAGCAGGGAAAAAAGACCCAGTGAAGCACCAGCAGGGAAAAAAGACCCTGAAGAGCTTGTTTCTTGACAGTTTTAGCTCTGGTGGCCATTTTGTCCAGCCTTGTGGAACCATTTTAGCAATTTTGGTAAGAAGAAATAAGAGGAACATATCTGTCAAATTATTTAAAATCAGGCCACTGGCCGTGGAGGAGATGTCCTTTAAAGTTGTTGTTTTTTTTTTATTTTGTTTTTGTTTTTCTATTTTTAGCTCTGGCAACTAGTTTGTTCAGCAGAGCAAAACCGTTTTAGCAATTTTGGTAAAGGGGTAAAAGAGGAACATTTCTGTGAAAATATTTTGAAATCCGACCACTGGCCACGGAGATTTTGTTTAAAGGTTTTTCTATTTTTAGCTCTGGCGACCATTTTGTTCAGCAGAGCGGAACTATTTTTGTAATTTTGGCAAAGGGGATAAGAGGAACATTCTGCGAAATCATTTTGAAATCGGTAAACTGGCCAAGGAGGAGATGTCGTTTAAAGGTTTCTCTATTTTAAGTTCTGGCGGCCATTTTGTTCAGCCAAACGGAACCATTTTAGCAATTTTGGTAAAAGGCCACAAGAGGAACACTTATGCAAATATTTTGAAATGGGGCCTCTAACCGTGGAGGAGATGTCTTTTAAAGGGTTTTTTTTTCTCTATTTTTAGCTCTAGCCGCTAATTTGTTCAGCCAAGCGAAACCATTTTAGCAATTTTGGTAGAGGGCCATTGGAGGAATACTTCCGTTAAAATATTTTGAAATCAGGCCAAAGGACGAGATGTCTTTTGAAGATTTTTCTATTTCTAGCTCTGGCGGCCATCTTGTTAAATAGAGCGGAACCATTGCGGCCAGTTTGGATTTCCGATCGGCACCATTTTAGCTTATTTCGATCCAAAAATCATCCTGTTGCTACAGAGCAAGTTTCGGCTCAAAGCGACCAAAGGTTTGGGAAGAGATGTCGAAAATTGATTTTGTCCAAAATATGAATTTTCTTTCCCATATAAATGTATAGGACCTATACAAATGCATGGGAAAGCAAAAGTGACCATGCCGTAAAAAGGTCAAACGTCAAAGTAGGATCATTATTTTAGCAATTTTGGTAGACCTCCTGTCCCCGATGATTTGTGCAAACATTAGGCCCCGGCTTATTTGGTTCTAGAGAAGAAGATTTTTTAAAGGTTTTTACCATATATGGGCATGGCGGCCATCTTGGTCAATGGATCGCGACTATTTTAGCAATCTTTCGCCCCCACACCCCCCACCCCCCTTGCTCAAGGAGGCACCACATGAAATTTTAGCAAAATTGGCCTGGCGGCTTCAGAGAAGAAGTCGTTTGTAATTATCAACATTTTTCCCATACAAAAGTTTGGGGCCCATACAAATGCACAGGGGAGGGAATTTGACCTCGCCGTAAAAAGCTAAAACGTCAATGTAAGACTATCATTTTAGCAATTTTAGTAGACCTCTCGTCCCCGATGATTTGTGCAAAGATTCAGCCCCAAGCCATCCTCGGTTCTGGAGAAGAAAACTTTTAAAGGTTTTTACCATATATGGACATGGCGGCCATCTTGGTCAATGGACCGCGACCATTTTAGCAATATTTCATTATCTCACCCCAAGAAGGCTCCACGTTAAATTTGAGCAACATTGGCTTGGTTGTTTTAGAGAAGTTGTTTATAATTCTCAACATTTTTCCCATACAAATGTAGTGGGGCACATACAAATGTAGTGGGGCCCATACAAGTGCGCAAGGAACCCAACTTGACTTCACCGTAAATAGGTCAAATGTCACTTTACGACCACCATTTTAGCAACTTTGGTAGACCTCCCGTCCCCGTTGATTTGTGCAAAGATGCAGCCCCAAGGCATTCTCGGTTCTGGAGAAGATTTTTAAAGGTTTTTACCATATATAAGCATCTTGATCAATGGACCGCGACCCTTTTAGCATTCTTTCGTTACCCTAACCTAAGGAGGCACCATATGAAATTTGAGCAAAATTGACTTAGCGGCTGTAGAGGAGAAGTCGTTTGAAAATGTTAACGGACGGACGGACGGATGACGGACAAAAAGCGATCCCTATAGCTCATCCTGAGCATAGCTCAGGTGAGCTAAAAACATAGCCGCGAGGAGCGGGGCTTGTTTTCCCTATAATTCTATATAGAAACTATAAAAATCTACTTGTCAGAAATCATTGGATCGAGTTCAGTATAACTTGGCAGAACTGTTCCTTTGATGACCATCTGGTAAGATTGATCAAGCTGTCGTGATTCGACAAAAAACACGTTGGTCAGAGGAAGCTTATTTTCCCTATATCTATATAGAAAACTTCAAAAATCTTCCTGAAACCAATGGACCAGTTTCTGTACAATTTGGCAGAAATGTTTTTTTCAAGATTGTTCAAGCTATCATTTGTCGTAAAGCACGGCCACCAAGCGGTGTGACTTACTTTCCCTATATATCTGTATGGAAAGCCTCAAAAACCTTCTTGTCAGAAACCACTAACCGATTCAAATAGCATTTGGCAGAAATATTCCTTTTATAACCCTCTACCAAGATTGTTCAAGTCATCATGAATTGTCAATAAACATAGCCGCCAGTGGGGCGTGGCTTTATTTGCTGTTCAACTTTAATAATCTACTTGTAAGAAACAGATTGACCATCTTTAATATAATTTGACAGAAATGTTCCTTCAGTGATATCAATGACAGATTGTTGAAAACGATGTCAAGCCTCTAACATCTTGCGATGGTGCTTGGATGTTTTACATAGACACACATAAGCAAAACTTTAAAAAAAACAAATCTTGTCTGAAACTAGAAAGTAAAGGCTTTTGGAATTTTGTAGCTTCGTCTTGTGTCCCTCTACCAAGATTGTTCAAAGTATAGCCCTATGGTCGAAAATGACCCCGCCCGAGGGGATTTGTTTTACATAGACGCACCTAGGGAAAGCTTTTAAAGTATTCTTGTCTGAACCTGGAAAGTCTATGCCAGGGATATTTGGCAAGTATCACTTAATGGGCCTTTACTAAGAATGTTCAAATTATAGCCCTGGGATAAAAACAGCACTGCCCCAGGAGCCACTTATTTTACTTTGACTAATATAGATAAAAACTTTAAAATCAATTTTTTTTTCTAAAACTAATAGGCCAAGGTCTTTGATATTTGGTATGTTGCTTCAGCTTGTGGACCTACATATTTATTTGAATTATAGCCCTATGATGAAATTAAGCCCCATCCCAGGGTGTCATTTTATAGGACCATCATGTCACTCTTGAACTTTAAATTTATACAAAAAAGCAATCTACTTGTGTGAAACTTCAATATTGAGTATATAAATCTGTTAGCTCAGGTGAGCGATATAGGACCACCATGATCCTCTTGTTTATGTAACTGTAATGCGGCTAAATCTTCTCCTTAACAAACCCCTTTATTTGCAAAATAAATATTAGGCACAATAAAACACTTCAATCAAACCTCAGCATTAGTTCTTTTTTACTGGTGTCTTTTTGCTACATTCAAGGGCACATAACTCATGTCTCAGATGGCATATAGCAAAACACCCATAATTTTGCAATACCTACTATCATGTGCCCTTGAATGTAGCAAATAGACACCAGTAAAATGAGAAAAAATGCTGAGGTTTTATTGAAGTATTTTATTGTGCCTAATATTCATTTTGCAACTAGTGGCTTTTGTCAGGGAGCAAGATTTAGCAACATTACAATTACATAAAATAGAGGACCATGATGGTCCTATATCACTCACCTGAGCTGACAGATTTACATGCTTAATATTGAAGTTTCAAACAAGTAGACTGCTTTACGCTTTTTATATCAATTTTATGTTCAAGAGTGACATGACGGTCATATACAAATGACTCTCCCCAACCCCTGGGATAAGGTCTTAGGGCTGTAATTCAAATAATCAAGTAAGTTAACAAGATAAAGCTACATACCAAATATCATAGGCCTAGTTTCAGACAAGAAGACAAAACATTTTAAAGTTTTTCTTTATATGAGTCTCTGTAAAATAAGTGACTCCTGGGGCAATGCTGTTCTTGACCACAGGGTAATAATTTGAACATTCTTCGTAAAGGTTCATTACATGAAATTTCTCTATGTGAGTCTATGTTTTCAAGTTTTAGACAAGAAGACAAAAAATATTTTAAAGTTTTTCTCTATATGAGTCTATGTAAAATAAGTGACTCCTAGAGCATAGCCGTTCTTGACTACAAGGTTATAATTTGAACATTCTTCGTAAAGGTCCATTAGATTAAATAAAAAGCCAAATATCCAAGGCCTTGACCTTCTAGATTCAGACAAGAAGATTTTAAAATGTGTTCCCTATATGAGTCTGTGTAAAACAAGTGATCCCCTCGGGCGGGGCCATTTTCGAACATAGGGCTATAATTTGAACCATCTTGGTAGAGGTACACAAAATGAGCCTGCATGCCAAATACCAAAGGCCTGGGCTTTCTACTTATAGTTTCAGACAATATTTTTTTTTAAGTTTTGCCTATATGGGTCTATGTAAAACATCCAAACACCTTCACATGAGGTAAGAGGCTTAACGTCTTTTTCAACAATCTGTCATTGATATCACTAAAGGACCATTTCTGTTAAATTATACTGAAATTGGTAAAGCTATTTCCGACGAGCAGATTATTAGTTTTTTATATAGATAAACAAGCAAATAAGGAGTTAAAGAGTTTAATCATATTTATTGCAAAATTCATAATGCAAGGGGTCGGGAGCAAATAAGGCCACTACCCCCCTCCCCCCCCCCGCCCACACACACACACACACACACACACACTCCCCACCCTTGTTAGAGGGTCACCAAAAAAACATTTCTGCCAAGTTATATTGTAATCGGTTCAGTAGTTTCTGACAAGAAGGTTTTTAAAGTTTTCCATAGATATATATAAGGAAAATAAGTCCCGCCCCTGACGGCCATGTTTTTGATGAATCTTGTCAACTTGAACAACATTTGTAGAGGGTCACCATAGGAACATTTCTGCCACATTATTTTGAAATAAGTTCAGTATTTTCTGACAATTTGATTTGTATTTTTGTTGTGGTTGCCATGGCAACCAGAATCCTGCATGGATTCCAAATCTTCGAAGAATTTTCAGTCAGTATCACACAAGGATCACTCCTGTGAAATATGATTAAAACTGGCTCAGTAGTTTAGGAGGCGATCTTGTTTAAAGAAATTGTGGACGGACGACCACGACGACGGAGAGTAAGGAATCACAATATTCTAACATTTGTTTTTAAAAGAAATTTACTTATCTGTACTCAACTGGTTCCATACTCTGTCTATTGTAGCCTGATTGTTAATATTTCATATTATTTAAGAAAGGGTTGTCTTTTAACTGGACATTTAATTAACTTCTTTATTTCGATGCTATTGGTGTTATACATTGTTTTCTGAAGAAATCTTGTTATACTTATCAATGCTCAGCTGGTGTCATATTTCACTTGCTGAAACTTGAATGTTTATTGTTTTGGACGCTTTAAGAAACAATTGTCTATTACTGCATAGTTTTCAGGGTTATTCTGACATTTTTCATACTAATATACCGTCATATAAATATGATTGTATATTAGTATGAAAATATCAGAATAACCAATTTATTTAACTCATAAATCAAAATTCATTTTATATTTGCAGCTTAATGAATCCAAACACTTGAATAATACCTCAGCATTTTTCTCATTTACTGGTGTCTGGTTGCTACATTCAAGGGAACATAACTCATGTCTCAAGAGTCACTTATTTTATATAGACTCATATAAAAACTTTTAAAATCTTCTTGTCTGAAACTAAAAGGCCCAGGCCTTTGATATTTTGGTATGTAGCTTATCGCCCTGGGGTCAATGACAAACGGCCATTAGTTGCACATTAAATACTAGGCACAATAAAACACTTTAATACAACCTCTATCAAGCACCCGAAGTAACTTTGGCTACTTCAGTAAATTGTGACTATGGTGGTATCGTATACATGGAGGTTACAGCACACTATTGTACAAACTCTGTATGCTTTGTCTACTTCAGTATTTTCATATTTTGCAGTATTGCATAACTTGATTATCATCGTGTATTTTATTGTCTTACTTTCCGTGGTATTATTTGAACAGAGTACTTCAAGAAAATGGCATGTATGCGGCGATATGATAGAGAGCACCCAATCGCAGACCACATATAATCTTATAATTTGGAGGTGCATTGGTGCAAATGCACCATTTGAAGATAGAGGACCCTGCAAGAACCGAACACATATTTGTTATTTGGAGCTGCATCAGAATTATTTGAGAGGTTTCGATCTTAAAATAGTTTAAGCCCCTAGTATTTTATTTCTTTGCTGACTTTTCCAAGGCAATTGCTCTGTTGCAATTTCTCTTTGTTTTGTATATCGATTATTGCAACTGTGTCGTTGTGTCTAGTTATTATTTGCTCCTCATATCTTCCTACGGTGCCACGGGAAAGCTGTGCTTCGTCATCGTGGCCTTTTTGTAGTAACTTCATTTATACTTCAGCAATATGCATTTCTAAATAAAGATCTTATATATGTCGGTATTTTAAATGTTGCATATGATTATGTAATTTGGTTGCTACTTCTATTTTAGTTAAAATTTGTATTTTCAGGATTTATGCAGTTATCAATCAATTACTTTTATTAAAAAATCACCGTCTTTCAAGTTTAATAGTTCTGAGAGTAAAGTTCCAAAGTAGATAGACTACATAAAATAAACATTTTAAATGTGTCTATTTACTTATTGTGTATTTGTTTGATTTGCTAATGGTTACTGCACAAAGCGATCTGATGTAATGTGAATTCAAGTTTCAAATATAAATTTCATTTTTATTTTCATTTGATTTTTACTGAATTCTTGATATAACATTTTGGCATTTTTTAGTGACGGCACGTGAAACGTGCCATTATTCTATGTACGAGAGCCACTGCCCAGATCAGCCTTTTCAGTCCGATCATAGCATTTGACTTTCCGCGGTATATTCAATAGTATCCAACACTTTTAAAAATGGAAGGCTCTGAGCAGACAGTGCGGATGCCGAAACCTCGCTTTTAATTTTGATACAGATATACATAGGCCATTCATTGTATAACCGGCCTACCTAGACGGCGTCGTATAAACATATCGTTTTAACGTCATGAAATGTTTGCAAACAATCGATATTGTACAAACTCAGTATTGTTTTTGCATCATAAATATTTGCATTAGAGCTATGTTGAATAAACAGACCATTGATGTTTACCTCATGAAATGTTTGCAATCCTGCAATTTGGTTTACGTCTGCAGATGTTTGCAATTTTGTATAAACTGGTATTGGTTTACGCCTGGAAATGTTTACAATCATGCGATGTTGTATAAGCTGGTATTAGGTTTATATCTGAAAATTTTTGCAATCCTGCGATGTTGTATGAACTGGTTTTTGGTTTACGTCTGAAAATGTTTGCAATCCAATGCTGCATAAGCAATCATGCGATGTTGTATAAACTGGTACTGGGTTTACGTCTGAAAATGTTTGCATTCCTGCAATGTTGTATAAATCGATATTGGGCTTACGTCTGAAAATGTTTGCAAACCTGTGGTGTTGTATAAACTGGTATTGGGTTTACGTCTTGGAATCCTGCGATGTTGTATAAACCGATATTGGATTTACGCTTGAAAATTTGCAATACTGCGATGTTGTATATGCAATCTTGCGATGTTGTACAAACTGGTATTAGGTTTACGTCTGAAATTTTTAGCAATCCTGCGATGTTGCATAAACTGGTATTGGCTTTGTCTGAACATGCTTGCAACCCTGCGATGTTGTAAAAAATTGGTATTGTGTTTACGTCTGAAAATGTTTGCAACCCTTAGATGTTGTATAAACTGGTATTGGGCTTACGTCTGAAAATGTTTGCAATCCTGCGATGTTGTATAAACTGGTATTAGGTTTATGTCTGAAAATGGTTGCAATCCTGTGATGCTGCATAAATTGGCATTTGGTTTACGTCTGCAAATGTTTGCAGTCATGCGATGTTGTATAAACTGGAATTGGGTTTATTGTCTATTGAAGCGTATTGGTACCCCGCTGATATTCTTTCCGCCACAAACATTTATATCGAGAAACACGATAATAACATTTTATGTTGACATATTTCATATAGATAAATCGGGATAAATTATAATGACAAAAATATAATTTGCCATGATCACTATATATAATTGTATAGTGATCTCGAAATAATTTATAACGCATCATATTTTTTTTCTATTGCATGAACAGTTTATCGCGCGATACTGTTTCTGATATACCAGTTACAACACTATAAGGGCAGCCATTCTTACACAAACATTGTTTTCTTCAAGGGTAAAGGAAACTACATGTAATTATTTTCTCACAGAGCTCCAAAGTAACTTCACTTTACAAAAACAGTTAAAGATCAGTAACAATTGGCAAGACTGTTTATTTGCATCTCCAAGTCTACTGCCAGTGTAGGGTACAGGAAACTAATTACTTGTTTCCCATAGAGCTTCAGAGTAAATTCACTCTTTTTCGTTGTTCTTTTCTTGGTATGACTGGACTTCACCAGGCCTAGACAGCAAAATAAAAAAGGAAAATCACCACTGTCACTAGCACTTTCTGGCACATTTTGGAGGCTGAATGTAGCAACCCCTGAATGGGCAGGTACCAAAAATCGAAACTTTGAAATTTCACCACTTCTTCTTTTGGCTCCACCATACAAAAACAGAAACATTTATTTCTTTAAAACGATCAGGAAATTACACACAAACATTTTTTTCATCAAATTAGAATAATAAGTTTAACTCATCTTTATTATTAACCAATCAACAGTAAAAGTGTGTGGTCATACCTCTACCGAATGGCCTTACGCCATCGTTCCCGCCGATTATTCTTTACATTTTCTATTACGATATAAATATCTCATATATTTAGATATTTGATTAAACTTCCGCAATTTATATAAGGTTACGTCGCCAAAAATAAGCTGTAATATGCAATACGAAATATTTAGACAATGCAGATTATAACATAATTTTATCGTTTAAAATTATTATAAGAAAAATATAACGAAACGACAGATTTAGTGAAGCAAACAAAACGGGCAAACATGGTGTTTCGCCATTACGAGAATGATTAAGTTGTAATTTGATCTTAACGCGCTAGTTAAGACAAAAATATTCCGAGAAAAATATATTGGGGGTTGGGGGGTGGGGGGGGGGGGGGAGATATGGAAGCGTATTGGTACCCCACTTTTATTTTTTATTTTTTTTTTTTTTTTTCATAGCTCAAATTTATGTAGAGAAACATAATAATAACATGATATGGTGACAAAATTTTGTCGACAAATCATGATAAGTCAATATGATAATGTTATAATATATCCGTATTCGCTACATATCTGTATATTGTTTACGAAATATTTAATCATGTATGACATTTTCTTTACTGCGTAGAATTTTTATCACGCTGTACTTTTATACGCTATACCAGTAGTTTTTCTCGTGCACCTCAAAGATTTATTTCATTGTCGCAGTCCATTTTGTCGTCATAATGACTATTGGCTGGAATAAGTGACGTCACATGGGCCATTGAAGGGAAAACTTGGCCGAACAAAATAGGTTGAAAAAGCAATTAAAAGACATAGGGTACTCATCGGTACTCAGTCACCATAACGGAAAGGAAAATGTCTAGCACACATGCACAATCTTGCTTCGAAATACATATACACAATTTTATGAACAAGTAAAATAAAAGTCAAACAGGATTGCCTTTGGAAACAAACAACACACAAAAATCACGAAATTAGGAGACTCGGTTTAATTGAGTCTCTTCATATGCAACACTGTAATTTGCAAGGCTGCATACGCCCCTAGCGCCGGCTTAAGCGGTATTCGATTTTCAAAATGACCAGGACAGCCTCAATGATCCCAAAGGAAATAAAATATAACCTGCACTATGATAACGTACGGGGAGACTTTAAACGGCCGCCACACGGCACAACACCAGCTACAGTAGTGTAAAATAAAAGTAAAAAATGATTGCCTTGGGAAACAAAGAACACACAAAAATCACGAAAGTCGGAGACTCGGTTTGAATCAGTCTCTTCATATGCAACAATGTAGTTTGCGAGGCTGCATACGCCTCCTAGCGCCTGCTTAAGCGGTATTCGATTTTCAAAATAACCAGGATGACCTCAGTGATCCCAAAGGAAATAAGATATAACCTGCACAATGATGATGTACGGGGAGACTTTTACGGCCGCCACACGGCACAACACCAGCTACAGTAGAGTAAAATAAAAGTAAAAAAGGATTAACTTTGGAAACAAAGAACACACAAAAATCACGAAAATCGGAGACTCGGTTTGATTGAGTCTCTTCATATGCAACACTGTAGTTTGCGAAGCCGAATGAATATCCCTTTCTCGAAACTCAGCTGTTGAAATGTACGTGTACCTAGCTACAATGTGTACAAATAACACATACCGAGCCGGCAAAAAAAAAAATGATATTGACGAAGCGGAAAACCATTAAACAGAGCTGAACCACAACAAGTGTAGCGCAATGGATGAGACCGCTTAAATTACTCGGGGTATATCGGACACTTGAAGGATTTTTTCGCAGACAGTAAGCATTCAGTCCCCCTGGTAGCCTCTTTTGATTGACAAATGACGTCAGTGTTCCGCTTTTGATTCTTGATCTTGCGTATGGCGATAAACAATACAGATATTAAGATCTTTAACTTCAATTCCACAAAAAAGTATAGCGTTGTTTCGTAAAACATATGTTGTAATGTGCAGTACAAAATATTCAAACAATACACATAATATTGTCGTGTTATATTATTACGAGAATCTCTATAACGAAATGAATTTAAAATGAAATAATGAACACGTGAAAACATTGTTTTTATCTAACCATTATGAAAAACAGTTCAAAGTAAAAAAAAAACTCGATCTTTTTGCATTTTCATGACAAAAATATTGTCACGAGAAAAAAATAAATGGGGGGTACCAATACGCTTCCTCAGGGAGAGGGTACCAATACGCTTCCATATATTGGTACCAGCCTAATATTTTTCTCCTTGAATATTTTTTCTTCAGAGTATAACTCGTTAAGATCAGGTTATTATAACAAACTGATTCTCGTAATGGCGAGATAAACACCCATGTCTGCACTTTTTATTTATTTCTCTATATCTGTTATTTCGTTATAAATTTTCTTGAAATAATTTTAAACGATAAAAATATATTATAATCTGTATTGCCTAAATATTTCATATTGCATATTACAGCTTAATTTTGGCGACGTAACCTTATATTTATTGCGGAAGTTTAATTAAACATCTAAATATTTGAGATCTTTATATCGTAATACGTAATGTAAAGAATGATCGGCGGGAACAATGGCGTAAGGCTCGTTCAGTAGGGGCATGACCAAAAACGTTTGCTGTTGATCAAGGGCCCAGGGAAGCATAATTAGATTAGATATTTTATTTGAATTTTATGAATATTATTAATATATTTTATAATAAAATAGTAAATATAAAATGATGGTGATATGTATCGCTTAGAAAGTGGCATATTGCACGGTATCCCATAGGGCATAAAGTGCCCTTTTTTCGAACGCACACCGCCAGGTACAGTACACGGATCAGTCAAAGAAAACTGCTTCTGTTATTAACTGTCAAGTAGACTTGACCTTGGCCTTAATGACATTTTTCTAAAAATCTACAAGCATGCCTAGAAAAACAATAGAACTGGATTTTCTACGCTTTTCACTATTTAAATGACCTTGACCTTTCGTGACCTCGACCTTGTGTCATTTGACCTTTGTTCTTGTCCATTAAGTTTATTTTTATCTCTCCTTGTTTGTTATTCATCAGAAAGCATAAATATAGGTTTACTATCGGTCGTTTTAAGCCGACATTGAAAGCACACCGATTGATCGGACGATGTTTTACAAACTGAGTATCATTTTTACCTCAGTCAGTAAATATTTGCAGTCGTGCGATATTGTATAACAGGTATCGTTGTTTACGTAAGGAAATGTTTGAAGTCAGGCGATGCAGTACGAAGTGAGCATAATCATTACGTTAGCACGCCTATGCAAAGTACGCTCGTCTTTGCCGTGACATTTTCACTGTATAAAATGGGCGAACATGGCAAAACTATTAGTATTTATGCAAACTAGTATAGAATGACTAAAAGGGCAGAAAGTATAATAAACCAATTAAATTATGTTTGAAAAACAGAAAAATCTTGAGAATTTGCCTAATATACTCGAGTATACTTCGGTGGTCCAGATTACATAGGCTTATTAACGGAATGGTTTAGTTACGAGAGGTTTACAATCAGGCAATGTTTTATAAGTTATTATAACATGACGTTAACGTTCTCCCATTGAGCCTAATGGAAACTTCACCGTGATCAAACTACAATAATTCACGTCGACAACATAGTGCAAACGGATGCGTTTAATGACGTCGCATGTAAACATTTACTTCTCGCGACGTCCTCTGCAAAAGAGTTCTTTGGAAAACATTGCTAAAATGTAGATTTTCTTTTCTGTATCAGGTTACAATCGAAATAGTTTTTTCTCTACTGTGATATATCGCGACTACCGCATGATGTCGTCGGGCAGAGGCGAATATTAATTCACTCCGGCTTCGCCGTCGTGAATTGATACGTCGCAATCTGCCATACAACACCATGCATTACTCGTGATAATTCACAGTAGAGAAAAATATTTCATAATTCTAACATGACGTTAATGTTTTCCCATTGAGCCTAATGGAAACTTACCGTAATCAAACTACAATAGTTCACGTCGTCAATGTAGAACTTGCACAAGGGCACGTTTGATGACGTCGCATGTAAACATTTACTTCTCGCGACGTCCGTTGCTAAAGAGTTCTTTGGAATACATTGCAACAATGTCGATTTTCCTTTCTGTATCATCTTAGAATCGAAATAGTTTTTCTCTACTGTGAATTATCGCGACTAACGCATGGTGTTATCGGGCAGATGCAAATATACATTCACTCCAACTTCGCCGATGTGAATAAATACTTCACAATCTCCCCGTCAACACTATGCATAAGTCGCCATAATTCACAATAGAGAACAATTATTTCTGAAGTATTGTTGTTTATGACAGGAAATGTTTGTACTCGGGCGACAATGAATTAAATAGTTTTGTTCAAGATTACGTCAGGAAATGCGTCCGTTCGGGCCACTTTGTTTAAACTAGCCGTTTTGTTTACGTCAGGAAATGTTTGTACTCGTGCGATGATAAATTAACTAGTTTTGTTCTTACATCAGGAAATGTGTACAATCGGGCGAATTTGTACAAATTGGCAGTTTACATCAGGAACTGTGTGCGGCCGGGCGATGTTGTATAAAATGATTTAGTTCTTACGTCAGAAACTGTGTGCAATCGGGTGATGTTGTATAAACTGAATATTGATTTTACATCATGACATTTCTGCAGTCTGGCGATATTGTATAGATAGAATATTGTTTTTACATCAGGAATATTGTTTTTACATCAGGGAATGTTTGCAGTAGGGCGATGTTGCATTAATCGGTTTTGCTTTTACGTCAGGACATATGTGCAATTAGGCAAGTATGTATAAACTGGTTGTGTTGTTTACGTCAAGAAATATGTGCAATCGAGCGGCGATATTTTATAAATTGGCTATGTTGTTTACGTCAAGAAATGTTTGTACTCATGCGATGAATTAACTGGTTTTCTTCTCACATCAGGAAATGTGTGCAATCGAATGTGTTGTTTACATCAGGTAATGTATGCAGTCGGACGATGTATTATTAACCGGTTTTGTTCTTACGACAGAAAATGTATGCAATGGGGCGTGTTTGTTTATATAAACTAAGGGTATTGTTTATTTTCGTTTTAGTTTTTAGCTCACCTGAGCCGAAGGCTCAGGATGAGCTATTGTGATCACTTGCCGTTCGTCGTCGTCGTCGTCCGTCCGTCCACCGTCCATCGACTTCTCCTCTGAAACCCCTAGGCCAATATTCATCAAACTTCATGTGGAGCCTTCTTTTGAAGGGGGATTGAAAATTTATACAAATAGTCACGGTCTGTTAATTAAGATGGCGGCCATGCCCATATATGGTAAAACACTTAAAAATCTTCTCCAGAACCGAGAAAGCTTTGGGGCTGAATCTTGGTATATAGCATCGGGGACTCAAGGTCTACCAAGTTTGTTCAAATGATGGTCGTAGGTTGACCTTTGTTTTTTTTACAACAAGGGATATATTAAAGATTAATGGCTGAAACTTACAATGTATGATTAAAGTAGTAAAACTTTTTAGTTACAATCAAAATTTTGTCCCCTGGGGTTATCTACCCTTGCCCCTGGGCTATATACATGTATAAAATTGTGTTGTTGTTTTTTAACGTCTTCTGTGAAATTGCTTAAGCAATTTCACTAGATTTCTTATGGTGCTTTCTGTTGAAAGGATGTTGATAATTTGTTCAAATGGTTCCGCACCATTGAACAAGATGGCTGCCATGCCCATATATGGTAAAAACACTTAAAAATCTTCTTGTCCAGAACCAAGAAAGCTTTGAGACTAAATTTTAGTACATAGCATCAGGTACTCAAGGTCTACCAAATTTGTTCAAATTATGGCCCGTAGGTTGACCTTTGACCTTTTTACGTCAAGATCAAATTTGCGTCCCTATACATTTATATGGTAATACACTTAAAAATCTTCTTCTCCAGAACCTAAAAAGCTTTGAGACTGAATCTTGGTATATAATATTCAGGACTCAAGGTCTACCAAATGTCTTCAAATGATGGTCGTAGGTTAACATTTAACCTTTTCACGGTAGGGTCAAATTTGTGGCCCCATATTTTTGTATGGGAAAAATGTTGAAAAGTCATTTCCTCAAATGTATTAAAGACTAACGGCTGAAATATGCTATGTATTATTAAGGTTGTAAAACGTTTTAGTTACAATCAAAATTTTGTTCCATGGGGGTTATCTGCCCTTGCCCCTGGGTTATATACATGTATTTTTTTTTTTTTTTTTTTTTTTTTTTTTTTTGTTGTTGTTGTTGTTTTTTTTTTTTTTTTTTTTTTTTTTGTTTTTTTTTTTGTTTTGTTTTAATGTCTTCTTCTTTGAAACAGCGTGAGCAATTTTCGCCAGATTTCACATGGGGCCTTCTGGCGAAAGGGTATGGACAATTTGCTTGAATGGTTCCGCACCACTGAATTAGATGACCGCCATGCCGATATATGGTTAAAAGTTTTAAAGAACACTTTCGCCAGAACCAAGAAAGATCAGAGGCTGAATCTTGGTATATAGCATTGGGCACTCAAGGTCTACTAAGTTTGTTCAAATGGTGGTCGTGGGCTGACCTTTGACTTTTTTTACGGCAAGGGCAAATTTGCGCCCTCATACATTTGTATCGGGAAAATGAAGAGAAAACCATTTTCTCAGTATGTATTAAGACTAATGGCTTAAACTTACAATGTATGATTAAAGAAGTAGAACTGCTTAGATACCGTCAAAATTTGGGGGTTATCTGCCCTTGACCCTGGGCTATATACATGTATAAAATTGCGAATTTTTTAAATGTCTTCTTCTCTGAAATCTTTTGAACATGTTTTATTAGATTTCACATGGGACCCTCTGGCGAAAGAATGTTGACAGTTTGGTCAAATAGTTTTGCGCCATTGAACATGATGGCAGTCATGCCCCTAAATGGTAAAACACTTCTCCAGAACTAAGAAAGTTTTTAGGCTGAATCTTCGTATACAGCATTGGGGACTCAAAGTCTACTAAGTTTGTTCAAATGATGATACTAGGATGACTGTTGACCATTTTATGGTATGGTCAAATTTGTGCCCTAGTTAGTTACTGTGGCAACACTTGAGGAAGTTGCATGGTATTTGCAGATACGCGTATGCAATAGCTGTTTTTATAAGGTGAGCGAATTTGATGCCCATGGGCCTCTTGTTTTTTTGTTTTTTTTTTGTTTTTTTTTTGTTGTTGTTTTTTTGTTGTTGTTGTTGTTGTTGTTTTTTTTTGTTGTTTTTTTTTCTTCTTCTTATTCTTACGTCAGGAAATGTGTGTACTCGGGCGAGTTTTTATATACTGGCTGTGTTTTTTACGTCAGGAAATGTGTGCAATCGGGAGATGTTGTATGAACTGGCTGTGTTGTTTACATTTGGAAATATATGCAAGCGGGCGATGCTATATTAATTGGCTCTGTTTTTAGGTCAGGAAATGTGTGCATCGGTCGATGTTGTATTTTGTGTGTTTTGTTCTTACGTCAGGAAATGTGTGCAATCCAGTGATGCTGTATAAACTGGCTGTGTTGTTTACGTAAGAAAATGTGTGCAGGCGGGTGATGTTGTATCCTGTGGTTTTGTTCTTACGGCACGAAATGTTTTTGTTGGTTACATCAGGAAATGTGTGAAATCCGGTGAGTTTGTATAAAACTGGCTGTGCTGTGCGCGTCAGAAAAAGTGCGTAGTTGGTCGATGTTGTATTATGTGGTTTTGTCTTTACGTCAGGAAATGTGTGCGATCGGGCGATGTTGCTTTTATTTGCTGTGCTGTTTAAGTCAGATAATGTTCAAATGTAAAAAGTGGCTGTGATGTTTACATCAGGAATTTTTCGCAATCGGGCGATGTATTAAGTGGCTGTGTTGTTTATGTCAGAAAATGTGTGCAGTCGGGCGATGTTGTATCATGTGGTTTTGTTCTTTCGTCACGAAATGTGTGCAATCGGGCGATATTGTATAAACCAGCTGTGCTGTTTTCATTTGGAAATTTATGCAATCGGGCGATGTTGTATTTATTGGCTGTGTTTTTTAAGTCAGGAAATGTATGCAGTCGGGTGATGTAATAACTGGCTGTGTGTTGTATATTAGTCGGGTTTCTCAAGTCCTCTATCGTGCAAAAAAAACGTAACCCTACAATCGGAAAGATATACGGCTGAGTTTTTGTATATATAAAGCTTGGATATTGGTTCATATAAAACCGCTGTATAGCAATGCGAAACTAATTGCATTTTGGAGAAATGCATGCATTTTGCATGGTATTGGTTTAGAGTTTTGCCAAGCAACTGTAAATTCAGTTAAGCGTATAGTACGCATTTATATAGTGACAGGTAATTTACACCCAATATACACCCCACTCGCGATAAATTAATCTGTACAGTTAATGTCTGAATATAAATTACCACTGATTGTTTAAAATTCTTGTAGCGCTTTATAAAACGGCGTCTATTTTATGGAATTTTGATAAACATTTTAGTTTGCGGAAATTACGTCAATTATTATGTTTGGTCTTCATACATTCTTATCCAGTATAGTTCGTCAACAAAGGTTTGGAAATTATGGACATGAAGAAATGCGCTGCTATTCCCTCAACATGCATGTTTAAGACTTACGTCAGTACAATACAGTGTTCTATACGAATATTTTTTAGTGAAACACCATAAGCACAAACGCCAAAAAGAGGTCTGGTAAAATTTGAAATGTGTCATTCAAAATGGTGTCATAAAAATTTGCAATCAAACGTTTGCTTACAGGTTTATTGTAGCGGCCATATTGGACGAAAATTTGACCTTTTTTGGTGTTAATCCATTTCTATATACCTTCTAATAAAGGCTATAGAAAACGGTAGAAGGTTTATTTGAAACGCAGTTTGCATGCGAAATTAAAAAATTAATGTCAGATAGGAAAACGGGGTACTCTCCCTTAAATACGAAAAAGACCGGGGTGTCACTAATGACGTCATGTTTTCATATATGCCTGAGAAAATAAACATTCTGCTTTCTCTTTTGAGCATTTTTCTTTCTTTTTCTATGATTTCAACCAGAATACACAAGGTTTTGTATGCTTATAATTTGTTAAGTATCAACTGGGTCTCCATAAACACGTGCAAGTTTTCGCGAAATGCAATGAATGCCTATCTGCTATACAGTTGTTTCATATACAGACATGTCCAGGAAATGTGTGCAATTGGGCGATGTTGTAGTAATTGACTCTGTTGTTAAGAAAATGTGTGCAGTCGGTCGATGTTTTATTATGTGTGTTTTTTTCTTACGTCAGAAAATGTTTGCAATCCACGATGTTGTAAAAACTGGCTGTGTTGTTTACGTCATGAAAAGTGTGTAGTCGGGTGATGTTGTGTTGATTGGTTTTGTTGGTTACATCAGGAAATGTGCAAAATCTGGTGAGTTTATATAAACTGGCTGTGTTGTTTACGTCAGGAAACGTGTGCAGTTGGTCGGTGTTGTATTAACTGGCCACATGGCACTAACACCAGCTGCAGTGTAATAAAATAAACGTCAAAAATACCTTTGGAAACAAAGAACACACCACAGAATAGAAAATGGGAGCCTCGGTTTTATTGAGGTTCTTTATAAGCAGTAATGAAGTTTGCAACACTACTTACACCCTCTAGCGTATACATGAACAGAAATCCATTTTCATATATACCACAATGGGCCCAGTGATCCCAAAGGAAATGAAGTATATGGTGATGTACGGGGAGACTAAGGCTGCAATAGATTGCTGTTGTAGAAACTGGTATTGTTTTTTTACGCTGGAAACTGTTTTGCAATCCCGCTGCGTTTTATAAAATGACGTCTATTTGATGGTCTGATTTTTTGTTGTTGTTTTTTTGTTGTTGTTTTTTTTTGACAAATTCGTAATTGTTATTTATCATATGTTATCATATGACGTTGCTATTATTCAGTGTGTTATCATGTCACAAAAATGATATGACCACACGTTACATAACACTTTGTTACTGACACGTAACGTCATCACGTCATCCGTGAAAACGTTATGTTTTCTGTTGAAAAACGGTTCAACTTCTACGACCATAAAATACAGTTTAAAAGTCATATGATAAACAGAATCTTACATTCGTGGTCGTTTCAAATGAAATTTATGAAACACGCCGAAGGCTCGTTTCATAGGTTTCATATGAAATGACCACTCATGTCAGATCCTCGATATATTTCAGGGCCTGTCGATCCCAGTTTCCAACGGCAGCAGAAAACGTAACTGAGGTTTTGGACCATTTATTACTGGACTACCGGAAGGAGTTACGACCTGGCTTTGGCGGTATGTCTTGTTGGAATCACCAACGTTCTTATTAAGCCACGTATTCAAGTATGTGAGGTGTATTTATTTTTTATGCCCCCAAAAGTTGGTGGGGCATATTGATTTGCCTTTGTTCGTCCGTTAGTCACGCTTTTTTGTGCATGCTACATCTTACAAATAGTTTTGAAATTCCATATATGGTTTTTTCATGAAAAAATAGCTGATCCGTATTTTTTTCATGTTTTCGTGCAATTCCTTTAAAATCTAATCAGTTCATCTACACATCTATATTTTTACTTTCAGGGTTATGTGTCTTTAAAAAAAAGAGAATTAAATCTTGTCAGCAAGATATCTCAGAAAATATTTAAGCTAGGGTATTGAAATTTTATATAGTGCCTGGAAATGATGTGTAGATGAACTGATTAGACTTTTAGGAAATTCCGTGAAAAATTGACGTAGTTATGGCCCTTTGCAATTCTCGGCATTTTGACTCTCAGCAAGATATCTCAAAAAGTATTTAAGCTAGGGTCTTGATATTTTATAGAGTGGTTGGGAATGATGTGTAAATGAACTGATTAGAGTTTTAGGGAATTCCGTGAAAAATTGATGTAGTTATGGCCCTTTGCAATTCTCGGCATTTTGACTCTCAGCAAGATATCTCAAAAAGTATTTAAGCTAGGGTCTTGACATTTTATATAGTGGTTGGGAATGATGTGTTAATGAACTGATTAGATTTTTGGGGAATTCCGTGAAAAATTGACGTAGTTATGGCCCTTTGCTATTCTTGGCATTTTGACATTGTCAGCAAGATATTTCAAAAAGTATTTAAGCTAGGGTCTTGAAATTTTATCTAATAGTTGGGAATGATGTGTAGATGAACGGATTAGATTGTTACGGAATTCCGCGAAAACTTGACGTAGTTATGGCCCTTTGCGATTCTTGGCATGTTGACTTTGTCAGCAAGATATCTCATACAATTCTCGGCATTTTGACTCTCAGCAAGATATCTCAAAAAGTATTTAAGCTAGGGTCTTGACATTTTATATAGTGGTTGGGAATGATGTGTTAATGAACTGATTAGAGTTTTAGGGAATTCCGTGAAAAATTGATGTAGTTATGGCCCTTTGCAATTCTCGGCATTTTGACTCTCAGCAAGATATCTCAAAAAGTATTTAAGCTAGAGTCTTGAAATTTTATATAATGGTTGGGAATGATGTGTAGATGAACTGATTAGATTTTAAGGGAATTGCACGAAAAATTGACATAGTTACGATCCTTTGCGATTCTTTTTGATGCCTGCTATATCTTAAAAACCATACATGATAGGATTTTGAAATTTCATATATAGGTTCCTTATGAAAAAAATAACTGACTCATATATTTTTTTTTTTTTTTTTTTTGGCAAATTTGCTATTTCAGAGTTATGTCCCTTTAAAAATCAGAATTAAATCTTTTGAGCAAGATATCTCAAAAAGTATTTAAGCTGGAGTCTTGAAGTTTTGTATAATGATTGGAAATGATGTATTAATTATCTGGTAAGATTTTGAGGGAATTTTGTAAAATAAATGACATAGTTATGGCCCTTTGAGGTTTTGGACATTTTGACGTTGTCAGCAAGATATCTCAAAAAGTATTTAAAGGGGAACGCAATATAATTTGCAAGTATATCTTTGAGTAAAATGCTTAACAAGCCATTTATTTTGATGCAAGAGTTTTCAAAATCGGCCTAGAAATAAGGAAGTTATTGTGATTTGAATATATTTATAATGGCTGTCATGGATGCCGCCATGTTGTAGGCTTTGTGACGTCACACAGCCTAAAAAAATATGCAAAACCAAATTATAAAGAGTTTTTAAGAATAATTTTGCTACAGATTTTTATAATCTTTTAATTCTAGTGACAAGCAATCATTTCCCCCGAAATAAACCAACTTTATGAGAATGATTACCTTTATGAAACGAATTCTAATTTTTATGAAGCCTCATTTAATATTCAAAATGGTGGCGCCTATTCCATCAATGTTGAAATATTCAATTGTCTATAGCTTACTTAATTTTCAACCGATTTTGATCAAATTTGTGTCAAAATTCATTGTTTGTAAAGTTCTTTATTTTAAAGCACAATACCTATTATGGTTGCGTTCCCCTTTGAGCTAATTATGCCCCCAACATCGAAGAAGTTGTAGGGGCACATTGCTTCTGGGACGTTCCTCCGTACGTTCATCCGTTCGTCCGTCCGTTCGTCACGCTTTTTGATGCGTAGCATAATTTTAGACATGTGCATGCTACTGTTTTGAAATTTCTTATATGGATTCCTCATGAAAAAAAAAAACTGATACGTATTTTATTTTTCTCGCCAGGATTATGCCCCTGTCCTGAGTTATTGCCCTTTGAAAAATATGGATGCAATCTTGTCAGCAAAATATCTAAAAAAACAATTGAAGCTAGAGCCTTGAAACTAGATGAATAGGTTGGTAGTGATGAGAAGATGGCCTGATTAGCTTTTGAACAAATTCTAAAAAAAACACTTCATGAATTATGGCCCTTTGTAATTTTGATTATTTTTACCTTGCCAGCAAAATATCTAAAAAAAACTGTTGGAGCTAGAGCCTTGAAACTTGGTGAATTGATTGGTAATGACAAGTAGATGACCTGGTTAACTTTTAAATAAATTCTGAAAAATATTTCTAGAGTAATGGCTCTTTGTAAATTTGTCAGCAGAATATCTCAAATACTGTTGGAGCTAGAGCCTCATAACTTGATAAATAGATTGGTAGTGATGAGAAGGAATTTGAAGGGGCCTATTGCTTCTGGGCATAAGTAATGTCCCATTGTAAATTTGGGCATTTTCCCTTGTCAGCAAAATATCTCAAAAACTGTTGGAGCTAGAGCCTTATTACTTGATGAACAGATTTGTAGTGATAAGAAGATGACCTGATTTACTTTTGAAAAAAAAAATGAAAAATATATCTGAAGTTATGGTCCTTTGTAGACTTGGCCATTTTTACCTTGTATTATCTTTAGAGGCAAGCATATGGTTGGGGGCATAGTGTTTTACAAACACAATTTCTAGTTTGAGAAGTATATTTCTGCAAGACCGTTTTGTAATATGTGCAGATATTATGTTTCGTAGACAAACAAGTTTCAAAATATAAATATCTGTGGAAACGCATCTTATAGACATTAGAAATGATTCAGCAATACACTTCTTATGATAATTAACACATGTTTATGTGGACAAATAAGAAATTATCAATAATTTTACATCGAAAGAGTGTCTTCTCTTAAAGCTTATTTGGCATCCGTTTTGCCTTGGTTTATATGCATTTTGGTTTCATCTCTTTCCCTTCTGTATTGACTGACACAACTAAACTCAGTTAACATTCTAGAAACCATTTAATAGCTATAACTGTTTTCACTATTCCAACAAACAGCTTCGATGACACAGTTTAGATTTCACAATATCGCGTAGCTTAACAAATGTTTTGATCTTTTATGGCATCGAAACGCAGCCTTGGCTCCCTCTTGTTCTCTTTTGTTTCAGTTTTACACTTTTCATTACTCTGTTTTCCAGAGGACTTTTAGAAGACCTCCACGCGAACTAAACAAATATACGTTTTTACCACTATGGAATGTGAGAGCGAAGATTGAGTCCCGTAAAGCTAGCTTAAGCCCTCTACCTCCCTCAACCCCCCCCCCCCCCCCCCAAACACACACACACACACACACACACACACACACACACACACACACAGCCCAGTAATTTATTATTGGCCGTTCCAAGGCAGTACATTCATGGTGGTGTTTTGTAGTGTTTCACTTACAAATGTTCTTTTTTATGTAAGTTTAAGATATATTCAGTTAAGTTTGGGTAACAGAGTTGCCACCTTTTCAAGAAAGGGTTGCCAATTCTGCTTGTCATTTGTTTTTTTTTTTTTTTTTTTTTGTTTTTTTTTTTTTTTTTTTTTTGTTTTTTTTTTGTGGCTGTTTAGTTGTATTTGTATGTCTTTTCCTTTGATGTTGAAAACTTTTTGTGGATCTGATTATATCAGTTCCTGAGTTCGCCTATTAACTTTTCTAAGATGGGCTATCTTTCCATCCTACCGAATTTTCGAGTAGAAGATTATTCAAGGTTTTTAATCCTTTCTTTTACCCCTAGAGGTACTTGTTGTAGATTTGGTGCATGTGTGTGTATACACAAACTGTACCGACTGTATTTCTATGATATCTGTAAAGCCTGTCCAGCCTTGATATCAAGGTCACGACTTCTACTTGTTTTGTGACCAGCAAGTATTCAGGTATTTCTAATGCTTGTATCCTATTCATTTCCTGAAGGATTTTTTGTTGTTGATTTGTCTTGGCGTTTTGTAGACATTACTATTGTATTTCTTTTATATGGAGCCATTACCTCCCTACGTGACCTTAGGTGCAGTGCACTGTTTGCATTAGATCTAATCCGTTGGTATATTATGGGCGTAGAATTTCCAGATGTCTTCTTAGTATGTGTCCTGATGACACATAATGTTGGATGACACACCATCGTCTAACAACACCACTCATATTGTGACCGTCACATCACAGTTGGTATATGTGTTTATCCCGCTTGGACATGTGTACTTAAGTTGGCATATGTCTATATCATGCAAGGATAGATGTGCTAAAGTTTTGTGAGTGCATATATTTTCAGTACTCCTGGGGAAATTCCTGTGAATTTCCTAATGTGACATTCTCATTCCCAACTCTCTCAGACAGCCAGCTGGAGATCTTAGAAAACGAGCGTATTGTCTTCTTTTGTGGCTTTGGGATAAAGTATATGTACTCCTGCTGTATCATATCTGCAATATTCTTTTTGCAAGTCATTCAAAATAGTCCATGTATACATAAATTCTGCATGGGGTTAAAAAGACAACGATTACCCGGTAGTTATCTTTTTTTCTGGTTTTATTCAGCATGAACCCAGTCTGTACTATTAGGGGAGTCTGCTCTATTTCTAAACTGTATATTCTTCTAATTTATTCACAAGCAGCAGGCTGAAACACATGTTCAGATGAAAGTTCGTGTAAGGACCCACCAGA
Organism: Anodontia alba; assembly: GCA_964016985.1. Lineage (NCBI taxonomy): Eukaryota > Metazoa > Mollusca > Bivalvia > Lucinida > Lucinidae > Anodontia > Anodontia alba. Next base: position 65,772,858 of record OZ024826.1, on the reverse strand, counting down.
TGAAAGCTTCGTTGAACTTATAGTGTCCATCCATATATAGTCAAGATTTGAAGTAGGCAGATCATATTAAATATACATCTGAATGGCGTGTTTGACAGAACCGTTTTTAGTTTGTACTTAAAATATGCCAGTTTGAGAAATCTCCTTGTAATCAGAGCAAAAACTACATAAACCTGAAAATCCATTCTAAGAAAGATAAAAATTGACTTCGACTAGACTAGAAGGGACACAAAAGAATTTTGACAGATTTGACTCCCCTCCCCTGAAAGTTTATCCATTAACCTAAATTCGGTTAAATATCAAGGAATATCTCCTAGTATCATTATGCATCAATGACTAGATGGAGGTCACTGAAGTAAATTTTACACACATTGTCATCGTGATAATTTTTATTAAATTTCTCACTACACATAAAAGTTGTATGGAATATATCACGATCTTGTCGATCCATATTGTATATATGGTGCTCGTTTCCCCACTTATTTCTGAAGAATTGGTTATTTACGAATCAAGATCTTCGTATATATCACACTACGCGTTCTTAACCAACGTGTTTAAGGCAACTTGGAAGAGTTTTCGCCATGTCCGCCAAGGGAGACAACTTTGTGATGTCCCTTTTGCTTTACTGCACGCCAAGCCCCTTCTAACAATCATTTGTTTCCTCTTACTTGTATACTTGTTTTCCTTGAACGTGTATTAAATTTCCCTTAAATTGATAGACATGGCGTGTTTGTAGGCTTACTTCACTGGAATACATGATCTTACCTCAGTTGCAGGATCAGTGTGTATTCATTACCAATATTCACGGATCAGTGAACTGGATGTGCGGCATTTGCAAGTTGACCCTTCGACAAATAAACAGGGTATAATGTTTTGTAGACATTAGAATACGCTGTGCATTTTCCCCATCCGACCCTACTCCAACCCCGGAAGAAGCGTCCGGTCGGCCGAGTGGCTAGCGCTCCCGACTTCGGATAACGAGGTCGCCGGTTCGAATCCCGCTAGAATAGTAGTGGTCATGGAACCCAAGCCGCAATCCACTCATAAATCTGTAAACGAATGACGAATCAGAATGTTCAGACCAACAGACATGGACCCCATGAACCGAAAGGCAAATTGACTTGAAATTTAGAAGGAAGCAGTGGGGTGACTTGTACATCAAAATTGCTAAAATCGTTCTGATCGGAAATCCAAGGTGGCCGCCATGGCTGCTATCTTGAAAATCTAATTCGCTTCTGAACCAAAAGGCAAACTGACTTGAAACTTGGTAGGAAGCATCGGGGTGTCTTGTAGAGCAAAATAGCTCAAATCGTTCTGATCCGCAATCCAAGATGGCCGCCATCTTTCAAAGTCTATCTTTCTCTTCTCCTGAACCGAAAGGCCAGTTGACTTGAAACTTGGTAGCAAGCATCAGGGGGGACTTTTAGATCAAAAATAGCTAAAATTGTTCCAATCAGAAATCCAAGATAGCCGCCATCTTGAAAATTTATTTTGTGCTTCTTCTGAAGCAAAAGGCCAATTGACTTGAAACTTTGTAGTAAGCATAAGGGTGACTTGTACGTCAAAAATAGCTAAAATTTTTCTGATCGGAAATCCAAGATGGCCGCCGTCTTTAAAATCTATTTTTAGCTTCTCCTTAGCTGAAAGACTAATTAACTTGAACGTTGGTAGGAAGCATCAGTGTGACTTATAGATCAAAAATAGCTTAAATATTTCCGGGCAGACTTCCAAGACAGCCACCATGGCCGTTATCTTGAAAATCTATTTTTCGTCTCTTCTCCTGAATCAAAAGGCCAATTGACTTGGATCTTTGTAGGAAGCATCAGGGTGATTTGTAGATCAAAAATAGCTAAAATTGTTCCGATCGGATATCTAAGATGGCTGCCATGGCTGCTATCTTGATAATCTAATTCGCTTCTTCTCCTGAACCGAAAAGCCAACTGACTTGAAACTTGTAGGAAGCATCGGGGTGTCTTGTAGAGCAAAAATAGTTAAACTCCCTTACTGCCAAACTTCTTAGGCAGAGCTATCGTTATTTTAAACTTCGTAAGGCGTTTTATCGCAGACACAGTGCCTTGTTAGAAAAATATAGCGTCAGTCTGAAAACACTTCTGCAACAAGGTATATCGGAACCCGAATTTTACGGTGACTTAGTGTACAGATTTAGAAAAATTGTAGGTAAATCTAACTTTTCGGAGCAATTCAGAAAACGTATTAACCGTTATAAAAGAATTGGCTATAGCCTGGATATTATGCGGCAGACTGCATGCCTATTTGTCAACCCAATCATTGTTGATGGCTATGCTTCACTCTTTAATTGCACGACGGCGGTTCGGGCCTCAGACTCAATGACGGCCTCTTCGTAAAACTTTAACCAGTGGGTTGGGGCTTGACGATATGTCTTTGGCTTGGCCCGCCGTGGTTCAACTATTGGTTTTCATTTACTCTGGCATACAGTAGAATTAGCCATGAGTACTCGTCTTTGTTTATTATAGTGATTAATTTGATTTTTATGTTTTCGCTTTGATGCATTGACTGAGTTGGGAGCCTTTATGCGAACCGAATTTTTATGTATTTCTGTATTAAGAGTAGCATCGAGACCCAGGGTGAAGTAAGCTAGCTGTAAAAGTGCTTTAAACCCCCGGTGGTTTGCTCTACCGACCGTTCTAAGGCGGTGGTCCCGGTGTTAGTCTTACTCTTTGTTGCTTTGTGGTTTATTCTACGAGGCGATTTGTTGTATGTCTTTCCGTGTGTCATTTTGTTCTTGTGTTTTTCAGTCCTTTTAGTATTGCGATTACCTCGCTTGGGGAAGAGAGAGAGCTAATCTTAGTGCTTTTCTTACGTTTGTTCGGTTTGTGCATGTTTAGATTTGTCGGTTTCCTCTTCCTCTTGGGGTCTGGGAAGGGCTGCGGTTTGTGATTGTGGCACTCCCTGGACTTTTCTCTTACCTTTTTTGTTCCGATCAGAAATCCAAGATAGCCCCCATGGCCCCCATCTTGAAAATCTACTTTTCGCTTCTTTTCCTGAAACCAAAAGGCCAATTGACTTGGATCTTGGTGGTAATCATCAGGGTGACTTGTAGATTAAAAAGAACTAAAATCGTTCCGATGAGAAATCCAAGATGGCCGCCATGGCCGCTATCTTGGAAATCTGTTTTGCGCTTCTTCTCCTGAACTGAAACGCCAGTTGACTCGAAACTTGGTAGAAAGCATCAGGGTGACTTGCAGATCAAAATTAGCTAAGCTCCTTTCGATCTGACATTCAAGATGGCCGCCATGGCCACTATCTTAGAAATCTATTTTTCACTTCTTCTCCTGAACCGAAAGGCCGATTTACTCGAAACTTGGTAGGAAGTATCTGAAAGACTTATAGATCAAAAATAGCTGAATTTGTTCTGATTAGAAATCCAAGATGGCCACCATCTTGAAAATCTATTTTGAACTCCTTTGTTAACAGAAAGGTCAACTGACTCGAAAATTGATAGGACGTATCTGGGTGACTTGTAGATCAATAATTTATAGCTAAAATCATTCTGATCAGAAATCCTAGCAGCCATGCTGAAAATCTGCTTTGAACTTTTTTATCCTGTTACAAAAGGCCAATTGGCTCGAAACTTCATTGGAAGTATCGAGGTGACTTGTAGATCAAAAGTAGCTAAAATCATTTTGATTGGAAATCCAAAATGGCCGCCATTTTGAAAATCTATTTTGAAGTTCTTATCTTGAACCGAAAGTTCAGTTGACTCGAAACTTGTCTAGTAATCAGGTGAGCGATACAGGGCCATTTGGCCCTCTGGTTTAAATAACGAAGAAAGTGAGAGTTGTCTCTCTTGCACATGAAACACCTACTGGTCCTCCTCTTTATCCCTACCCAATATGAAAGCAATCCACTGAAGAATAAAATTACATATAATTTTGAAAAAAAGATTAACCAAAATCCTAGAACGACGCCCGCCGGCCCGGACATCGCTATTTTAAAGGACGGATTTTTTTTAAAAAAAACTCGTCCAATAAGGCATTTTTGTTACGTTTCTTTGCAATTCTGAACTGTTGCATTTTATTTTTGTGTCAGTATAATTTGTAAGAAATCTACACATAGCATACTAAAGCTGCGTCTCATACAGGGATATCGGTATGATTAACTTCGGAAAGCTTTTTTTTTCTATTCTGTCGCCGACACTACGAATTGGTTTCTTAATACAAGACTAAAAACAATTCTGCTAAAAGGTCTATAGGAACTTGATTTTTAAGTTGACTTAGTGTATAAGTTTAGAAAAATTGTACGTAAACTGAATTTTCTGATCAATTTAGTAAAATCGTCATATGTTATCAACGAAAGGTATGTAACATTGATGTCCTAAAACAGTCTGCATGCTCAATACTTGACTCGATCACGGTTGACCTCTTTGCTTACTCTTTAATAGACCCTTTTCACAATCGTAATTTCCTGTAATTGCCGAGCGGAAAATTTCCGGAAATGTATGGAGATCGAGGCTGGCGGTGTATTGACAATGCGGAAATGAAAGACACTCGCTGCAACCGGTGAAAAATTCAGGGTTCTCGGGGGCTGCGTCCCGGGACGCATAAATCCAGGTCCGGATTCCTAAAAATTCCCAAAGCCGAGTCCGCCGGACGCGTGTTTTTCCCCGTGGGACTACTACTAATTGTGATTGGATTATTTGACCATGTCCGCAACGTGTTATTCTTACCGACGATGGCATCTTAAAAGAATAATCCGCCGCGTATTTTTCACACCTACGACAGTATCGTTTATCTACTTGCTCAACAAGCGGTAGTTAAACAGTTGTTGGCAGATAACACTTCAGCGATCGTTAACTGGTCGAGCAATTAAAGCATGCGACTGACACCGTTATGCACCCTTTCCCTCATTGTGTGTTGCCTCTACCGACCGACTGATTCATCGAGATGCACACGCGGGTGTCATGTCTTTTATCCTCTGAGGTTGACAGTTGTTGTTTTTTTATTTTTTGTTGCTGTTTTTTTAATTGATCATTTTTTTCCGATTCAAAATTTTCGGATGTCGATTTTTTGTTACTGACTTCAGAGACGCACGCTCATCGTTTTCTGCTGAAAGACGACAAGCAACCAAGCAAAATAGCACCTTATCCGTTTGCGAGATCTGCGCATCAAAACGGTGCCACTAAAATAGTTTCTATAAGTACCATCGAATCTATCAAGTAAACCCTTTGTAGAGTCTCATCTTATAGGATGCTCAGGTGCACCCCAGACGACGATACACTGAACTGTTCGCGTTACTAATATAAGTTAATTTTTTCTATACAATGTAGCTCTCAAATGAAAAAAGCGCGTGTTCATAACGGTAGCGCGTGCTCGTAATGGTCAGGTGACAGCGTGGCGGGGAAACCGTTTTGGGAGAAAAACGAACTATTACCATGTTGGATTGTAGAGCGTTTTCGTGTCGGAAATGCATATAAAACAGACACATATTAAAAACAGAACTAAATTATCAAGACTGTTTCCGCGAATCAAAACAGTAGATCGAAATGTCAGCAAGTAAAAAACAAGTCCCGGATATTTTTTTCGTAGCGTATATTGATCACAGCACATGTAAACATTGAAATGACGTTTTGCAGGAAGCTCAATAGAGGTGGTCATGATCAGGATGTGCGGATATATTTCATATACAAGTTTGCGATAGCAAATAAGAGAGCTTAAATCAGTTTTGATTAGAATATGTTTCACTTAAAATCCATAATACTCAAGATCCCTTAATACAGACAGCAACGATCTTCTTTGGGGTGGGGTACTGAATTTAACTGAAAAGCAATGTAGAGGAGAGTTTATTTGTTTGTTTTTAGGTTTTACGGCCCAGTCAACCCAATGGGGTCATGTCGAGTGCGGTCAGTTTACCTAACAACATGTTTACTGGGCAGGCTTAGTCCTCTAAGCGGTTAACCAGTATTGTGCACATTCTTTCGCCAGAAACTGACAACTGCCCTTCTTGAATCAGCGAAAGGGAGAGAATGACCGTAGAAATATTTCGTGATCAATCTCCACGAAAGAATGTTGCCGACCTCGGCGGGGATTGAACCCGCGACCTCCTGGTCTCCAGTCGGACGGCGCATCCAACTGAGCCACCGAGGCCGACTTAGAGGAGTCATGAAGAAGAAATGGGACTGCTTATTATACGGAAATTTCCACAAATCTTCTATTGTGTACTCACGGTCTGGCGATCCGTCATTTTATCTGTGATACACCGCAAGCCTCGTTCTGTATTAACGAGATTATGCGTGGATTAGCGAGAGCGGTAAAACTCGCGATTTTGAAATTGGTCTATTGCACTCCAGTGGGTCGGGATTCAGACTCTGTGATGGCCCCCGACTTAAATATCTATTAATTTAGATGGTCTGGGCTGGAACATTTTATGTCTATTTCTCTGTTCACCGGAGTTCAACTGGTTTTTCTTTTGCTCCAGTATTCAAGTGGTGTTGTTTGACACTCCAGTGGTCTTAACACGTTGTTTCTGTTGACCTCAACTTTGCTGTATTATAGGCCTTATCTGTGATTTATTCGCTGCCCGTAATGATTCATGGATGAGTTGAAGACCTCCACGCGGACTGAACAAATATGTGTTTTTACCATAATGGAAGCTTAGGGCGAGGGCTGGGATCCCGTAAAGCTATCTTAACCCACCACCACCACCACCCATTAATATGTTACTAACCGTTCCAAAGCGGTACTTTGATTGCGTTACTTTTTGTTAAATGTTATGTAGTGTTTTATTATAGCCCGCTTTGAAAAAGTGGGGCTATACTGGATTTGCCTTGTCCTTCCGTCATTCCTTCCGTCATTCCGTCCGTCATTCCTTCTTTCCGTCAAGTTATCAGATAAATTTTCGTCGCTCTTTTCTCAAGTACTGTAAGGGTTACAAAGTTTAAACTTGGTACCCACCCAGTTGGTTGATGAACCATGTATACCGGAATCAGGGGCAAGGATCTATTACTCTTGGAGTTACATCCCTTGATATGTTTTACAATTTACCATAAATGAAATGTTTTCGTTATAGATTTCTCATGAACTATGAAAACTGTAAAGTTGAAACTTCGTACACACATAGACAATGGGCTGATGTATCTTGTGTACCGTAATCAGGGCAAAGGGCCCATAACTCATGGAGTTATATGCCGTGATGGGATTTACAATTTACCATTAATGAAGAATATTCGTTACAGATTTCTCAGAAACTACAAAAGCTATAAAGTTGAAACTTGGTACACACATGGACAATGGTCTGATTATTATGTATACCAGAATCAGGGCCAAGGGCATGTAACTCTTGGAGTCACATACCTTGATAGGTTTTACAATTTGCCATTAATGAAAAATTTTCATCACACTTTTCTCAAGAACTATCAGGGTTACAAAAATGAAACCTGGTATACACATGGACAGTGGATTGATGCATTGTGTGTACCGACATCAGCGCCAAGGGACCATAACTTTTGGAGTTAAATCCCGTGATAGGTTTTACAATTTGCCACATATGAAAAATCGATGTTTTATTTTTCGCTAAATTTCGTTATAGATTTCTCAGTAACTGTAAAGTTGAAACTTGGTACACACATGGACAGTGGACTGATATACCGTGTATACCAAAATCAGGACCAAGGGCCTATAACTCTTAGAGTTACTACCCTTGATAGGTTTTACAATTTGCCATTAATGAAAAATTTTCGTCACACTTTTCTCAAGAATTTGCCATAAATGAAAAATTTACAATTTGCCATAAATGAAAATTTTTCATTATAGATTTCTCAGGAACAATAGAGTTGAAACTTGGTACACACATGGGCAGTGGGCTGTTATATCTTGTGTACCAGAATCAGGGCCAAGGGCCTATAACTCTTGGAGTTACATTCTTTGATAGGTTTTACAATTTTCCATTTATGAATTTTTTGTCGCACTCTTCTCAAGAACTGTAAGGGTAATAAAGTTGAAACCTAGTATACACATGGAGAGTGGGTTGATGTATCGTGAATACCGAAATAGGGCAAGGATCCATAACTCGTGCAGTTAAATCCCTTGATATGTTTTACATTGCCATGTTACCATATTGTCCTACAGTGATATTATCTGGTAAGCATGAATTCAAAATATTTCAAAACTATGGGTATTTCTCCTCTGATAGCGCTGGTCACAAATGTTTTTCTTTTAACAATTATGTAAGTTAATGTAAGTTTGTCTGTCTATCCCTTTGATGTTGAGATATTGATGTGGATCTGATTATATCAGTATTTACTTTGTATGCAGTGCCTATTCAAATAGGGAATAAGGAAAATAGGAACAGGTTACTAGCTTGACGTTTGCAGTATCCCCACTCACTACTCATCCTTCTAGCTTCATTTCCGTTCTGAATACTAGATTCCTATAGAACTAATTTTCTTTTTAACGTGCTTTTTCTTTCTTTCTTTTCTGTTTACTTTTTTCTTTCTATACCTTCTCCATTTGTTCTTAGCTCTGCTTGCGATCACTCAATGTTTTGTTGATTATAAATTAATTTTGTTTATATCAAAACACGCGAACTAGGACTCTCCAGATACTGTCTGATCCTATACAATTTTATCTCCTTTTCTCTCTTTTTGTTCTAGGATCTGGACAGTCGGGATTCTAGTGTGTACATAATAAGATTTACTCATTGCCATCAACTTTGTATGTTATATTTTGATTTAGGGAGGACCTTATCTAATGTTGTGAGAACTTGCGGTCAAACTCATTTGCTTTATGATGATTTGGCAATTAAAATATACTTAAAGCCAAAAGTAACTTTACAGCATATATTTTTATACGCTTTACTGACTTTTGCTGGTTGAAATTTAAAAAATTGTTTAAGTGATGTTAAGGAACAATCATTTGTGCATATGATACACATTTGTTGAGCCCTTTCTATCAAATAGATTATCAAAGGGTCTTTCTCAAAACAAAAGGGATAAAAATCAAAAGTCACGATATTAATTTACTTTCGGAAGGTCACTGTACCTTAAATACTGATTTATTTCTGGCGAAATTGCTTTATTCGCTTAGATGTATATTGAAAATTGTTCTTAAATTCACAAAAAGTCTGCACCATCAATTGTGCAACTTCAGAACGCGTCGATTTTTATCAAGAAGGCCGTTTGATCAAACTTAACAATGTTTGTAATGGAAAGCCTATAGGAAATTGTCGTCCATATTTCTGTTGACATGATACGAACTTTTGCATCTTTTTCTGGTCATACACTCTCTAAAGAGGTTCAAAAGAATCGCCGTTTAAAATTTCTAAATAATATCGGAGATATGCCTTTTACGAGCAACGAAAGTTTACTATTGCTTTTTATGCAAGGGAGATAATTTCAGTGTGAAGCAACTTTGAGTAATTGCCATTAATTTAGTCAGGTAGAACTGAAAACATGTTTTGCATGAATTTTATCGATAAACAATGGACTTTCAGATTTTTTGTTGAAAATCATGTTCTGCTTTTGCTGTTGAAAGAAAATTTGAAAAATGCTGTTTTTGATGAAAATGCAGGTAACTCTAGACAGGAATCACTTACACGAATGATCTCTCTTGAATTCTGTTGGGACTAACTGTGGAAACAGTTGAACTCATTTATTACAACCAAATCGAAGTAGAAACAAAACTATTCATTAATAAAATGTGACAAGTTACTTTCGGTTTTGAGTATATGATTAAACTGTAAGAGTGATTTAAGGGGACTTGATATACTTGGTAGAATGTCTACATTTTTGACAAGGGAGATAATTTTTGTGACTTCCTGTTTGCTTTCCTGTACACGAGGCCTCCTCTGAAAAGAAGACTCCACTTCAGCTGGGAGCAAATTCTTTCTTTACAGAGTAGACCCCTTTACATAAGGGAAGGAAAACAGTTTGACAGGATTGCCTCCGCTGAAAGTGTATCCATTATCTTTAAAACTCGGAGAAACACTTCCTGTACATTATCACACTGTTCTGTTCGGTGTAGATATGTTTGTCAGTTTTCTTCCTTAAGGAGACTGTGTCCAGTAAGTACTATTTCTGTCATCTTCTACAAGGGAGATTTTTTTATGAGTTCCTTTTTGCTTTCCTGCTCACCATGCCTCGTCTTAAAAGAAGTCTAGTCTACTCTAAAAAAGAAATAATTTTCTCCAGTGGAGAGTAAATTCTTTTCTGTTAGAGTAGACCTTTTGAGAAGGGAGGCACAAACAACTCTGATAGAGTTGCCTCCTGGAACATGTATCTATTCTCCCTTAACGTTAGGAATACATGAGCTGTAATTTCATATGATGTACCAACGGACATGTACGAGCAAAGAAATCTCAGATCAAACTGTCCGCACAGTCTGGTCCGAGTGTTCCCTGTTCGTCTGAAGAAGCCTTAGATTACTCCCTATTCAAATACCGCCCAGTGAATACTTTTTAGATGCACAGGCTGATCAGAGTCGCTAGGTGCACATGTTGGAAGGTACACTTTTCGATCTTGGGCTTTATGTAATAAGAGAGAAGACAACAAATTCAAGCTGGATAGTCAATCTCATACGCATAGTGTCTGAATACTAATTCATAGATTCGAGTATTTTATATGGCCCATCATGCGCGTTGTGTAATTAAACTTGTTCAATACATTGACAGAAATTTCGAACGTGGCTTTCCTCTAAGGGCGTTTCATTAGCGGTGTTTCTATTCAGGACTGCCACAAGTGTGCACAAGTGTGAATATTTTGACAGGTTATTTCAATTTGCCGAGAGAAACAAAATTAAAGTATCGACCTAATATAATTTGTATCGATAAAAGACGGAACCTTATTCTGTTACATCGTTTGACGGGGCATTGCTGCGAGAGCGATTTTTGCCTGGTGTCTGCGACTGCTATAAGCCGCAGGTTATGGCAGTTGATGTGTGCTCGGCGGAGATGTGGGATGTTAGTTAACACCGCCTCTTCAAAATTTCATTTTCATTTTTGAGAAAATATATATCAGTTTGGGGAATCCACCTGACCAAATGACTAGGTACACGGAGTTTGTTACTATTTTAGCTCCGCATGAGGTAGGATTTTTTAGAATATCTCTGTTCATACCAATTCATACCAAATATAATTTGTTCAAATAAAGCGCAGAGTACGCGAAAAATCAAGCTCTTTCTGGTGATTTAAGCGCTATTCTGCGATCTGGTCTAATTCTTGAGAACATTCGAAAAATGTTTTTGCTGTCTTTCTGGGCTACCGGGACAATGTACACGAATTTTGACGGACATCGTTTCTAACACCTTTTGACAGGGTTTGAAGTGATTTCCTTGCTGGGAACATGTCAAAAGACATTTTCCAAAACATGTCTGTTAATGTTTTGGTTTATAAATGCCTCATTTTAATGTTTGCAGTCTTTCCTTCAAATGACCATGTACACGATATCGAATATGACTAACTATGCCCACAAACAGAAAATGATACTGTACACAAAATATATTGATTATACAGATATGATCAGACACGAGCGTGTTTTAGAGATTTACACCATCCTTTCAGAAAATTTTAGTTAAGTCAACTAGACTGAGGGAGAATACCATTTAGCATATATTGGAATAGTAAGTTGTCATTTTCTATTCACAGTTCTTCTGGTATAACTGATCGGAAAGCGACCCCGCCGTTTCTGTCTAAAACAATTGCAAAATCACAAATTGCGACAACGAAAATGAGAGACGTTCACTGGAAACAAAAACACTTGAAAAATATTTGCTTGTTCGACCCACCAATACCTACGGTGACATACTTATTTGCCATCTTAATTTCTTTCATAATATATACCAAGTCATTTTTCTCTAGCTTCGATTTCAGGATGAGTTAAAAAAAAAAAAAAAAAAAAAAAAAAAGAGGTCTGGTGTGTGTCGCTTTGGCGGCAAGGTGCAAGTGTGTCAGGGCTGCATGCCTATGAAGATAATAGATACCCATTGAGGTACAGCGCCGCAAACTTGCTGTTTGATTTGAACTTTTTTTCAGCAGAGCCAATTTTCTGAGATACAGGTACAATCAAAGTATTGGCGTATTACATTATGTGGTATGAAGAACAATACTACTGTCCTTTCGACATCACCTGGAAAGAAGTTTTTTGCTTTTCGTTTTATTGTGAATGAAGATATTTTGTTCTGATCGACCACATCTTATCAGAAACCATTTGTCTTTACTTTTTCTGTGTTTTGTCCTCAAGCAATGAGGGAACCACAAAGCTACAAATAGCTACAAGGCGTAAGAACAACACCAGGACCACCGCCTAAGAACGGTCAGTAGAATAAACTACCGGGAGGAGGTGGGGTGGGGGAGGGTTAAAAGCACTTTAACTTCACCCTGGGTCCCGATGCAATTCTTAATACAGAAATTCATAAAAATTCGGTTCGCATAAAGGCTCCCAACTCAGTCAATTCATCAAAGCGAAAACATAAAAATCAAATTAATCACTATGATAAACAAAGACGAGTACTCATGGCTAATTCTTTTTGCCAGAGTAAATTAAAACCAATAGTTGAACCACGGCGGGCCAAGCCAAAGACCCACTGGTTAAAGTTTTACGAAGAGGCCGTCATTGAGTCTGAGGCCCGAACCGACGTCGTGCAATTAAATAGTGAAGCATAGCCATCAACAATGATTGGGTTGATAACTAGGCATGCAGTCTGCCACATAATACCCCGGCTATATCTAATTCTTTTATAACGGTTAATACAAATACTCGAGACAATCGATGCAGAGATGCATATATTTATTTTGTGCGCCAAGGGACCTTATTACAATATAAAGGGTATCCCAAGGTCATAATGTAGAACGTGTTTCATTGTTTATCTGTATAAATGAAATAACAAAAAATGGAATTTCCATAGAATACTGATGTTCTGACTTCCTTGTTGCATGATTGTCATTTGATTATGAAACGTAAATAATAATTTCAAACACACTTTAGCTTTTTGAAGCTGGTCGCTATTCACTTTATTAGTTTGACAGTACTTTAGAAATACAGAAGTCTGTTCTGTAGTACAAATTTTAATGACTACCATAATCGAACCAGTTATTTCCAAATATCACACCGGGAACGGCAGCAGGGTGGATCCGCATTTGCCTTGGATACAAACAGTCGCCGGTAAGATCTTAGCGCACGGCACATTCTTTCATGCAGATTTGGTCATAAAAAAATATTTTCCGCTGAATCAAGAAAGGTAGTTGTCATTTAGTGGCGGAAGAATGTTCACTAAACATTGATAAACCGCTTAGTAATCCTGTCCACGAAAAGTGTGATAATGTTAACTGACCGCTCCTAAAATGACCTAAAGTTTGTTGAAGGGCCGTGTGTTGAAGGGCCGTCTAACCACATTACAAACGAACAAATCCAAATATCATCATGCCTAGTTTTGTTCTTCATTACACAAAATGAAATACTTACAACATGACAATGCTAAGATTACACCTGTCTCTCAGAAAATTGGCTCTGCTGAAAAATGTTTTTTCCGCAGCATATGTGCATCGCTGTACCTCAGTAGGTATCTTCATAGGCATACAGCCCTGCATACTGCCATACGCCTTGTTGCGGCACACACCAGCCCTCTCTTTTGAACTCATCCTGAAGATTAAGTTAAATAAGTTTATATTTGAAAAGAAAGTAAGATGGCAAATAAGTAGGTATTGATGTGTCGAACAAGCAAAGATTTTTCAACTGGTTATGTTTTGAGTTTTTGTCTCTCATTTTCGTTGTCGCAATTGTGATTTTGTTTTAGACAGAAAGGGAGGGGTCGCTTTCCGTTCAGTTATAGTATTAGAACACAGTGAATTGCAAATGACAATTTTCTATTCCAATATGTGCTAAATAGTATTCTCCCTCAGTTGACCTAAGTAAAATTGTCTGAAAGGATAGTATACAATTCTAAAACGCACTCGGTTCTGATCATACTTGTATGAAGATATAAATATATTTCGTGTTCAGTATCATTTTCTATTCCTTAGCATGATGTCGCATTCGATTTAGTGCACATGATCATTTCTCAGAAAGACTGCGAACATTAAAATGGGGCATTTATAAACGAAAATATTAACATAAACTTTACGGAAAATGTTTCTGACATGTTTCCAGTAAGGAAATCACTTCAAACCCTGTCATATAGGTGTTATAAACGATTCTCGTTTAAATTCGTGTACAGTGTCCCGTTAGCCCAGACTGACAGCAAAAAAAAACATTCTCCGAATGTTCTCAAGAATCTTACCAGATTGTAGAATAACGCTTACACCACCAGAAAGAGCCTGATTTTCCGCGTTCTCTGCAACTTATTTGAACAAATTCCATTTGGTTTAAATCGAGATATTCTAAAAAAATCCTACCTGATGCGGAGCTAAAAATAGTAACAAACTCCGTGTACCTAGTCATTTGGTCACGTGGATTCCCCACACTGTATGCATATCCCCTCAAACAGTGCAAAAAAGAAAACATTGATGCAAAGCATCAATACACCGGGAAACTAATCTGTCATGCATTAATTAGCTCCCTATAGATCGTAGTATAGTGAAAAAATGTTATAATTTATGAAAGGTTGTAATTATATAAATTATCGCAATACTCAACGATAAAAACATTATGGACGTTATCAGAGCTATGTAAAAAAAATCAACTATGATCTTATGTTTTCTAGCCCGCATACATAATTACATGTCGCCATCCATAGCCTAGGCCGAACATACTATATCCGAAATCATCTGTTTCGTTCTTTTCTCCACTCATAACGTTTTCTTTCGGCCCAAATCTTTCCATGCTTGAATATCAAATTAAACTGTATTATTAAACCAGCTTATAATCCGTTCGATTTGAGAATGCATATTTCCAATCGTAAACAAAGAAAAATATCTTTTGTTTCTTCTTCTTCGTAGTACAACGAAAAAAAAACGAAATGAAAAAAATCAAACGTGTACGAATATTGACAGCAACATGCTCATTTTAGGGAAAACTGCTCATTTCTCTTTTAAATGAGCAAAACCCCCCACATTGCTACATTCATTCTACACAGTACTTTCCATTTTTTATTTCACTATACAGCACAGTTCTCTGCTGCAAAAGTGTGACTTTGAATAATAAAAAAAACTGGGGGGGGGGGGGGGTGAATAGTTATATATAACCCCACTAAGAACCCCATAAAACTGGAAGAAAACCGATGTTCTCCGAATGCATACACATTTTACAAAAACAACCTCAAATAGATACGCCGGGCTCCAGCCCGGCGTAAATAATTTGTTTACCTGAGGCTTTTTCGCTTTTGCCTTCTTCAGATATGTACAAAGAGATATCTATATTACTAAATAAATAGATTGTAAGATTAACCGAGATAACGGTACAGATTAACAACATGGTTTCAAAAAAAGGTAAGAGAAAAGTCTAGGGAGTGAAACAATCACAAACCGCAGCGCTTCCCAGACCCCAAGAGGAAGAGGAAACCGACAAATCCAAACAAGCACAAATCGAACAAACGTACGAAAAGCACTAAGATTAGATCAAGACTGATCCGTCAGCATATTGCCACCATTAATAATTTCGATTTGAGATTTAGGGAATTCTGTTTGCTTGTTCTGATTTTTTAATTTAAAAGCAATATTTTTTTTTTTTCAAATTCCCCTAAAGTAGCTGAATATCTTTCTCGAATTTTCCACCTATATAAACCAGTACCTTAGATAAGCTGCTTTTTGGGGTATTTACCCAATTAAAATCTTGAAAAAAGCAATTAGAATTAAATCTATGGGGTAAAGACCCAATTATCAGTAATTCTTGCACCCATTAACATAATAGGGTACCCAAAGGAAAATCCTGATACCCAATTCAATGAGCAATGGAAGGGTAAAAATAGCCCAAAATACCCTGTTGCTTAAAACCTTATCTAGAGCACTGTATAAATAGATGACGTAAAAATAGATCACGTGCACTGGCTCCCGGCTGAGCTGTGCACCCCGTGACATCTCGGGTACAAGCGCTGCCGCAGATTGATGTAGACGGTGAGCAGCTTATACTGTCTGATGTCTGTAAACAACGAAGCTGTGAACCGAAAGAAAGAACACTGTACATAAAATCAAAACGTAATGGTACACAAAATTAAGAATATTCTTTTTGTGTGTGTGTTGGGGGGGGGGGGGGGACGGGAGAGGTGATGTACTTATTTAAAACTGTGTGGGTTGGTGGGGGGGGGGGGGTTGGAGAAGACTAGGAAGGTGATTCACTTATTTCAAGCTGCATTGAAAAATCTATCCAATAAGTATTTTCATTTTGGTCAGTTCTTAATACTGTCCTCTGAGGTGTAGTGGCCTCTCCTACGAACGGACTCGGGTTTGAGTGTCATTGGTGACCTTCTGTGTGTGTGTGTGTGTGTGTGTGTGTGTGTGTATGTGTGTGTGTGTGTGTGTGTGTGTGTGTGTGTGTGTGTGTGTTTTAATTTAATGAACATTTTAGTCGTTGTTTTTCTTTATTTCTTTGTTTCACCTTACTTTATTTTGATATTGCTTAACCTGTTAGCAAAAGCAGTACTTCAGTACGATCCAAATCATATTACGGAAAATCAAAAACAGCATAGGAAGGAAAGCATGTTCGGACACCGAAAATTCCCTCGCCTAAGCCTGGGGTCTATCCCAGTACCGCTAGCTCTAGAGGCCAGTGTACTCACCACTGAGCTATCGCGCTACCTAAAATATGTGTTTTTATACGTCTTTGTTATGGGATAAATGTATATGTTTTGTTGACAGGGAAACACAAAGCTAAGTGATATGAAAGTTGCTTTTCACGCCCAGTCAGATACTTGATAAGTAACACATTAAAACCATTCAAATAATAAACATTTACCTTTTATAGTTAAAAATCAGTCAAAACCACATATAATTTCAATAAAGGAAATAGTTTTATTTCCATGGCAACGCAATTTTTTCTTAAGTGATAAGTTGTTTTTCTTTCTAAATTGTCATCCAGTACTTGACAATCAAAGTGGTGAAAAAAATAGAATTGCAGTGTAAACAGAATATTTTAAATAAAACTATGTTCTTTTTTTTTTTTTTTTTTTTTTTTTTTTTTTTTTTTTTTTTTTGGATAAATTCGACATATTTGTTGCCATTGCAACATAAATTTCTGTGTCCTGTTGATTTTGTTCATAAATTTGTGTTTCAATATTTAATAACTATAAAGCTATCATGCTTTTAATTACATTGTTCTCAGATTGCTGCCATGAAATATATTAAAGACAAACAATTTTACAATACAGCATGTAGTGTATTGTTCTTGCCATAGCAACCATTACAATTGTTTTTTCCAACTTATTTTTGTTGTTTTTGAAGATGCCCCATGTTGACTTATATTTAGAAAGTTTTTATCGATACATTAAATAGGGCAGAATTTTGTCATTCGTGAACCAATCCCTTTTGATTTGTATCCTGAAGTCTTTAGCCTATATGTGAATTTACAGTATAAGCAGGTTCCATCGTCCGCACTCTTCGAACATCTCAGAAACCTTTGGGTCAACCCAAATCCAATTTGAGGCATTTGGGGAACAAACATTTGTTAAAATGATCCACTCATGTCATCAGGATATCCGCCGTGCCAATATACATTGTTGTATCTAAAGGAGGACAAGGGGCTTTTTCTCCACCTAAAAGCATGAATGGCACAAGGGGCTTTGATGACCCTCAATAATAAGTCGTGTTGCTAATATTTAAGGCAATAGAATCCCTTAAAATAGGTGACGACCCTTTAACAATGGTTATGGCGCAAAAATGGCCTCATCACATTGGTCCTAGCGGTAACACTACATATATGAGCCGCCAACAAATCAACAAAATGACGTGCACCCAGCGGAAACTCAGATCAGCCTGGGCATCTGCTCAGTCTGATAAGTTTTCATTGTCTACAATTCAATTCTTTATTTTCTAAAACCATAGAAGCATTATCATGCGCTGGCTCATTTATGGTAAAAACCGTTTAAATCAACAGGCCGATTACTTTCGAACTACTAGCGCAGTGGCTCAGTTACTAGAGCGTCCGGCTTGCGTCCGGGAGGTTGTGGGTTCGATCCCCGGCCGAGTCGTACCAAAGACTTTCAAAATGATATTAGCTGCTCTTTCGTTTGCGCTAGGCATTGAGAAAGCGGAACTGGTCGGTCCGGTGTCAGTATAAGTGACTTGGTGGAATGTCATGTCATGTGTCTGAGGTGTGATATGTCAGTGAGGCAGCACTCTTAAAGTGAGCATTGAGCTCCCTGTCACATCCAGATACCGGCGTGATATAACTGAAAGATTGTTGAAAGCGACATTAGGTCTGAATAAAAAAAAAATAAATAAAACTTTCTTTTTTTCATGTTGAAATCTGTCCGATGGATTAAAACTTAATGTCATACCCGCGCAAGCACATGAAAAAATCAACAAAATGACATGTGCACCCGGCACACTCAGATCAACCTGGGCTTCTGCCCAGTCTGATCAGTTTTCACTGTCTACACGTAGAAACCTTAGCTCCTTAGTAACTCATTGAGTGCACAGCGAAGACTGATTAGACTGGGCGTATACCTATGTTGATCTGATTTTTCCCTGTCATGGGCTAGCTCAATTATGTTAAAAACCGTTCAAATCATCAGGTCGAATATCTTCGAACCTACTGGCGCAGTGGCTCAGTTACTAGAGCGGCCAGTTTGCGTCCAGGAGGTTGTGGGTTCGATCTCCGGCCGAGTCAGACCAAAGACTTTAAAAATGATATTAGCTGCTCTTTCGTTTGCGCTCAGCATTGAGAAAGCGGAACTGGTCGGTTGGGTGTCAGTATAATGTGACAGGTTGGAATGTCATGTCATGTGTCTGAGGTGTGATATGTCAGTGAGGCAGCACTCTTAAAGTGAGCATTGAGCCCCCTGTCACATCCTTACACCGTCGCGATATGACTGAAAGAGTGTTGAAAGCGACGTTAAGTCTGAATGAAATAATAAAAAAAAATTAACTTCGGAACTTTTTTTTTCAGGTTGAAATCTTGCGCGGGGCCTTTTCTAGTATATATATTAAAAAAGAATGAAAAAGTAAACTTTACGTACACAAGACACAAGTTAAACGTTGAGCGTGTTTAAGTATATGTGAAATGTATACATTTCGCGGTAAACACAGCGAACAAAAAGGAAGAAGTTTAACTTTCTTATCAACACCACTCTGCCTATATACGGAAGGTATACAATGCGCCACAACTAGCACACCGAAAGTGTTTCTCACTAATACTTAGAACAAATGGGCCCAACTTACGCTGTGATTCCGGAAAATCACATGAACACAACGTTCTTCAAAGGCTGTCGCACGCCCTGACTAAGGAACGGTGATTCCCTCTACTGGTCTTTTTTGACACCATATGGCCGTAGAGTCTTCAGTAGTCGGATCCAACAGCTCTCTCGAGCTTTTCTGGTTCGATCTGTCCACTCCGGGTTATGATCTTAGCAACAAAGCGAGGCGTGGTGAAGGAAATCATGTTCTGGTGAACAGAAGTGTTCTGTGACAGTAGACCTCTCGAATCGATTGTGTTTCCAATCAATCCGGTGGCCGTTCAACTGTTGGTTCACATGATCACCAGTTTCAACAACATATTGTTTTCCACACTTGGTGCATGTAATAAGGTAGACAACATTAGTCGTCTTACAAGCAGTGTTGCACCTAAGCTTGATGATCGCCCTCAGACGCTGACTTCACGATCTGCGTGGGGTTATCATTTTAAAGGTTTTGCATCTGGTTTTGCCGCACGGTCGTGTCTCCCCAAGTGGTTCATTATCATGCGTGTCTGGTTTGAGCTTATCGCGTACAAGCAGATCCCGCAGACTACTGGGTCTTCTGTAGGCCATGATCGGTCTTTCTGTGAAGATCTCGCTCAAAGTACTAGAAGTCTCAATGATGGGCCAGTGTTTGATGATTATATCCCTTACTTTTGGTAAGTCTGGGTGACACGTCAACACGAAGGGGAGAACCACCGCGTCCAACCGTAACGCCGGATAACCGGTCGTTACGCCGGATTTTTGGTCAAATAACGCCGGATTACGGTATTTTTCATAGGATTCGCCGACATTTGAAGAACCGCGTCTGACGGTGGGTAGACAAAAGCATTTATTTAAAATATTAAGATAGTTTCGTCGAACATGAACAGTAGCCTATCTGGATATACATACATTCTTCTAACTGACAAATCTTCAATTGATACATATACTTTGCCGAAGTTGTCAAACTCGCAAAGAGAAAATTGTTGTGCGGGTTCGGCCATACGAGGAAAAAAGCATTCACACCAGAGGAATTCGTACGTTTTCCATTTTCTTAAAATTCCTGACCAGCTGGTGGATAAAATTCATTTGAAAATGACCTTGTATCATAAACTTGCCGTTGCTGAGAATTTTTTACCGACGAAACAAAGACCGAGGCACAATCCACGAAATTTAAGGTAACGCTTGATAAAATGGTATCTTATTGATCTACAACTGGCCAGTATTCTCGCGACAAACACACTTTAGAATGTAAAACTTTACCTACTCAGTCCAATACCAATTAATCGACACATTAAATTGTCTTAGTTTTAGTATATAAAGTATCTGAACGATCGATTACATACAAGATTAAGCACCTCCTTATACTTCAAAAAGTATTTAGATCTGTGTACTTTTATCCGCAGCTTTTATCCAGTATTCTTGCAGACAAACACACTTGAGAGCATCAATTAAAAAATATGTAACAGTTAGAGCGTGCAAAGAAGAGTTGAAAGTATTCGCTAAAAGTGAATAACTTGTTCAAGTAGTTTGCAGACTCCCTCTGGATTCCTTTAGAAAATGGGATGATCGTATCGTTTACCTCATTTTTTTATTATCCTTTCCTCGATTTGATTCTATTACATTTTCCCTTTCATTTTAAGAAGCCTTAGATATGGTTATCATTGTACGGAGTGGCATGAATACATACCAGGGAGTAATATATTCAATAAACGGTGATAGTTTTAGTTGTAATCTGTTTCATTTAAATTACTTTGGGGGACGCGTGTACCCGAAGAAGTGGGTAATGTGTTAAACGCCCGATTCGACTGTACTTAGCATTTGTATATTAAAGTCGGTATCGTGGCAGGATGCAGTTACAGCTATAACATGTCTTATGAGTTGTCTTTTTCTAGAATAAGTCCAATTATCGTCTAAATCTGGTCAGTAAAGCATTTCATTATTCTTGTATTTGAGGTCCCTGTATATAACATGTCATAACATGACTACCTGATACATCCCTATCATTCTCCATATATAACCCCAAGCTTCGCGTCCATTTTTGCTCAGGTAATACGGTAACGGTTTCGAAGTGCTATTGCACAGTTGTTGTGTGGGCGATGTGCACGCAGAACGTGTGTATGTTTATGGATGACAGGCTTTGATGGTGACAAATACTATACAAAAGTAAGTTCTACTAGACAAGGGAGGTAATCTCAAATCTCAACAAAATTTATTTGGCAAAATCTTTGCAGCGCATTTTTTACTAAAAGACTATTAAATTTGACTTAAACATATTTGCAGAAGGACGGTTCATAGCACGGTAATGCACATGAAACCTCGTTTTCGAAAGACGTAGTATGCAGAGTAGATCATTGCTAACGCTTAGTACTCTGGGTAAATTTTTCAGCAGAGAACATTAAATTTTTTTTTTCTGATTTTTTCAGGAAACAGGTTTTGACATTGTCCCGATTGGAGACAATTTGCATGAAATGTCACAGCCTGTTTTCTGGGGAAAAATAAGAAAAAAAAACATCATCAGTTTGTCGTCTGCTGAATTAGCCTAGCAACAGAAACCTCCATGTCTGGTTGATCCGGCTCATGAACTGGATAGATTCCACTTCTTCTTGAAGTCTTCATGTAAACAAAAAACGAATATAAAAGTCTAAATATTTCACGGGTATAGAGGTCAGGCGTGTCAAATAACATAGGCTTTATCTTAAGTTTGTGAGCGATTCGCCGGAGTTAACACAGCGATAAAATGCACAAAAATAACTAGATCGTGCAGTCGTTAGTACGCCATCAGAAATCCCCCGCCCCCACTTTCATCATTAAGCAGAGAGAAATGAAAAATAATGTTGCTCTCGTACACTCTTACCACGCGGGGCGTTTTGCTTGTCGTATTTCATTAATTTCGGCAAAATCTTCAAAACATCAGTTTCACAACGTCATTACGATCACAGTAGAAGGAAGTATATGATGTATATTGAGGCGGAAGTCGATGTCATATGATACTGTTTATTTGCACGGCCCTTTTTAAGTAAGTACGTAACAATGAAGAGCAGATGTCCAATAGGAGACATGAACCAAGTAACACAATAAAGTAGATACAATGTACAGAAACATAAGGTCACAGCCTTGTGCACTTTATGTCGACCGACCGTCGCTACAAATGGTAAACACATCAAACCTGTGGATAAAGTATATAGATCTAAATATTTCTTCAAGTATACAGAGGTGCTTGATCTTGTATGTGATCGATACATTCAGATACTTCATATACAAAAGCTAAGAAAATTTATAGTATCGATTAACTGGTATTTGTATTGGACTATGTAGGTAAAATAAACGTCAAATATTACCTTTACAAGTTTGTTTGTCTGCTAGAATACTGGCCAGTTGTAGATTAAGAAGATACCGTTTTATCCGGCGTTAAATTTCGTGGATTGTGCCTCGGTCTTTGTTTCGTCGGTAAAACAATCTTAGCAACGGCCAGTGTATGGTATAAGGTCATTTTCAAATGCATTTCCATCCACCAGTTGGTCTTGAATTTTAAGAAAATGAAAAAAGTACGAACCCTTCTGGTAAGAATGTTTTTTTATCGTATGGCCGAACTTGCACAGCAATTTTCTGTTTGAGTGTTTGACAATTTCAGCAAAGCATATGTATAAATTGAAGATTTGGCAGTTATAAGAATATGTGTAGATCCGGATAGGCAACTTTTCATGTTCGATCAACTTATTCTAATATTTTAAATAATTTTTTTTCTACCCACCGCCAAACGCGGTTCTTCAAATGGCGGCGAATCCTACGAAAAATACCGTAATCCTGCGTTATTCGACCGAAAATCCTTCGTTACGACAGGTTACCCGGCGTTACTGTTGGACGCGGTGAAAATGCTAGTCTCAGATTTAGGCCTATAAGAAAGTAAGTCTGCTCTGTTCTGTTGCCGTGCTCTCTCAATAACAAGTGAAATTGCCTGTTTCTGATAATCCCGTTTGCAGAGGTGGTCAGTCAGTTCTCTTGCTCTTGAGTCAAAAGTGTCTGAATCGGAGCAGATACGTTTGAGACAAAGAGCAAGGCTGTAAGGAACAGTTTTGCAGCAAAGTTTCGGGTGACAACTTGTGGATAAAAGATACTGGAGTGTATATGTGTATCTTGTATATAGATCAACAGATATTGTATCGCCTACAAGCCTTGATTTGGTGTCCAGAAACACGTGCTGCTCGTTTGAATTTTCAGCTGTGAACTTTATGCTTGGGTGGAAGTTGTTGGCCTCGTCGAGGAAAGTCATCAAAGCCTCGCGGTCGTGCGACCACTTCATGTCAATATAGTCAATGAATCTTAAGCATGAAAATTGTCTACGGGTCACTGACCTTAACAGCTGTCCCTCGAGGCGCCCTATGAAAATGTTGGCGTATGCAGGTGCCATTTTGGTACACATAGCAATGCCTTGGACCTGGAGATGACGTTTTCCGTTGAACTCAAAGTTGTTGCATTTAAGTATGAGTGTCAGAAGTTTGACAAGAGTCCGTGTAGGTGGGTCCTTGACTTTTCTTTCCTCCTACACCTCCCCGCATGCCTGGATGTCATCTTGATGAGGAATATTGCTATAGAGGGAAGTGACATACATGGAAATAAGGAGGGGAGGGTGTCGGGTTGAAATGAGGTCTGGGCATCTTGCTTCCTCAGGAAATTTGTTGTGTCCTTTAAGCAGGACGGCAAATTTCTAACATGGGGCTGCAAATGCAAGTCCAAATACTCTAATATTTTTTTTCCGTAGGGTGGCCATTGGCCGAAACTATGTCACCGCCAGGGTTGTCGGCTTTGTGTATTTAGGAAAGGAGATAGAATCTACCTGCTTTGGGTTGGTCAACAAGCAGGTAATTTCTGTTCTTCTCGCTTATATGGCCTTCATTATGCATTTTACTAATCAATTCAGACACTTTTTTGGCGAACTTGGATGTGGGGACATGATCTAGAAGTCTATAGTAAGTGGAGTCTTCTACTTGTCTCTCAGCCACTGAGACGTAGTGATCTCTGTCCAGGATAACAAAACCAGCCTTGTCAGCAGGTTTTATGGTGATCTCTTGTCTATTTTGAAGATCATAGAGGGTTCTGCGTTCGGATTTAGTGAGTTTTAGGCTTTGAGGGCTTGTGTGACGCTATGTCAGACTTCAACCTGCCGATGAACGCTTCCAGATCAGGACCTTGTTTGGGGTTGCCAGTCGCTTTTAGGTATGAAACTCGGATGTTAGGTTAAAGTCACCATTATCATTGAAGTGCGATTTGAGCTACAGACCTGCCGAAGACCTTAGTGCCATGCAATAGATTTCGTCTGTCATAACTCTTTGGGCGGGGACAGAAACCTAGACCTTTGGATAAGAGACACTTTTCCGACTCAGTGAGTTCCACGCTGGAGAGGTGGACGACAGGAGTGTCGTTCCCAGTTTTGCTAGTTTCCTCTCGTCTCTGGCGACGGAAAAGCGTCTGTTTCTAGGTTTTTTGCACTTGATGGAATAACAGGTTGGAGGGTCAACTTGATAGACACCTAAGGCCTGTAGCTTTTTTGACGCTTTTTTGAGCTAGCGTTTCTCCTCCTTTGTAGTTTGCAGCTTGACAGAAGAAAGCACCTTTTGACTTTCGCCAGCATCAATCGAAACCCCCAGTTAGTCCCTCAGTTTGTCTAAGGAGCAGCCTGAGTTACCAACAAGGGATTAGTACTGGCAGGTTCATTTTATCGAATGAACCTTTCCTTAGAATGGCTTGTGCTCGCTTCTGGACTCGTAAGGAAGGGTTCCCTGGGAAACTGACTGTTAAACCAATGTTTAGGCCTTTTGGTATCACTTTATTGTGCAAACACTGGTTTAGAGAAAAATCACATTGGTGTGCGTATCGAGCATTAGAAAGGGCCTTAGATAGAAATGCTTTTCCTATCTTTGAAATACCCATATCGATAGGTAAAATACACTAAAAAGGTGTAAAATTTGCGAAATGCAAAGAAGGGGACACAAATGACAAACAAATGACAGAAAAAAAAGGAAAAACGAAATCGGCGAAAAGATGTTTCGGATCACAATGATATACGATATTGCCGGAGATTAAATAAGTTATGAGAAAGACCATAACATCTAACAAAAATCTTTTTGGTTGCACTGGATCCAAAAAGGATGCTGAAATGAAAGGGGTTGAACCACATATTGAGAGTTAATCATTAACAGTGCAAATAATGTGTTTACCTGGGGCTTTTGCCTTCTTCAGAGAAATCGAAGAAATATCCGAGTTTCATACCTAAAAGCGATTGTCAACCCCACAAAACGAGGTCCTGATCTGGAAAGCGTTTATTAGCAATGTGGGGTCTGACATAGCGTCATACAAAGCCTAAACATGACGACCTCACTAAATCCGAACGCAGTGCTCTCTATGATCTTCAAAGAGATCATCATAACAGAAATTACCTTCTTGTTGACCAACCCAAAGCTGCACTTATACTCGTAGCGCTTTTATTCTATGTTACATTGAAAGCGCATGGCTCCTAATAAGAGGAGTATCGAGACAATATTGTTTTCTTATAGCTCCTTGAAAACATAATGTTGTGGATATAATCATTAGAAACGCCTTCGTACGAATATGGATAGCGTATGTTTTATGTACATATTTATAAATCATGTACTATTGAGTAACCATATCATATGTGTATAGGAAAATGAACAACATATAATAAACATGTCTGAAAATAAATAACTTGTTAACCTGAGCATTTAATTGGGTGTAAAACTTATGAAAGCGGATGAGATATTATGACGTCATAATCACCTAAGTAAGTAAATTGCAGCCGAAACAATATTATGCTTCGTTATACCTGTAAATGTGTTTGTTTGCATATAAAATGTCAACTAGCTACCAAAAGCAGCATATTCCTGTCAGAAAGCGAAATATGTTAGTGCCTCACAAAACGTACTTTTTAAATAAGTTAAATGGCGGCGCCAGTTCACAGTTAAAAACATATTTCGTGTGTCTTAATCGGTTTTGATCAATATTTAGTCAGTTTGATCTTTTTCAAAGCTGAATAGTTTAAACCATACGTTCATTGATTTAGGTGACCTTTCCCTTTAAGAAAAACATCTATGTACTTTTGGGTTTAAAATGCGCCTTATCTGGAGCTCTGTTATCTAATACTGCTCTCATTGAAGAATTTGTAAGTTCAATGAAAGAAAAGCGTTGGAAAGTTCAATAAATTTACTGATATCAAACTAAAAAAAAAAAAAAAAAAAAAAAAAAAACCCTTCTGAAAAACGGAAATAGAGTCTATTCTATTCCTGTTTTTATAGCGGTACCATTTCTAGAACACTTGCACTTGACCTTTCAAATGTTAAGCGTATCTAAAAAGTCAAGGCCAACAGTGGATCAACCTAATTCACAATTTGGTCCAAACGTTTCGGTTTGACGTCAAAAATCTTAAGTCGTCGGGTGCCAGCATATTTGGCGTCGCCCTGGTTTAATGGACCAAAATATTTTCAAACGAATTCGTTATCGGGTACCAGCACCACTTGTCTATATCTTCAATTAGTGAAATGGTGCCAAGTAAATAAAGATCCAGCGTGAAGAGTCACCAAAGGCGCAAAAGGTCAGGGTGATGACTTCTGATGACCATGCATATTAAGTCATCATGAGTGGTAATGTGAAGTCGTTAGCGGTGCTCAGACCTGTTTGATTTTAAATTTGCACTGCAGTGATTTTATGGCTTTTACATCAGTACCCATTCGGTTGCACACATGAAATTAAGTACACCTTGACATACATCCACAGACAGACGTTGTAAAGTAAGATAAAGAAAATCTTGTGTGAAAGATAATGTTACGTCGTCACTTATACAGTATGGCAAGCTAAATTTTGCTGTTGGTACCTGTTATGTTAAGTTGTCAGTCAGTTATCAAAGGTGACTGTAAAATAAAGCTGACTTTTGCATACATGTAGAGTGACTCAAGATAATCTTTAATATCTTTTCTAAAGTAAGGACACGATGACGTACCCCACTGATGTTTTATTAGTAAGAGAAGCAAACACAGCAAATATCTGACTTGCTAAACATGATCTGTATGAAGCAGCTCTTCTTACTAAATGTTATACTCAACATGCTCTTCGTCCTTACATTGATTCTGAAATTAACCACATTAGACACTTCATCAAAATTCCATTCATTAATAAAGTTATTGAATTCATAGATTTACCTAGCATATTTCGAGATAATAATGTTATATCAGGTATACCTTCATATTTCGAAAACACGGAATCGCTCATTACAAATATAACAAACCTATCCGTAATACTGTACTTAATTTCAATAAGTTAGTTTCTGATTTTGATATTGAAACTGGTTCCCCTGTTTCTTGAGATTGTAAAGATTCTAAACTTTGTTATCAACTAGGGATCATATTGTCACTGGTAACTTGAATATTATAACTAATTCACGAATCCGTTCAATTATTTCAAAAGGACCTAAATATTTTCGATATTTGAAACAAGGTATCTAAGAATTTCATAAGAAGTATGTTTTGGTTCCAGCTGATAAAGCTGCTAATACTGTTGTTGTGTGACGACTTCATTATATCAATACTCTAATACAAGAACTTGGTAGTACGGATTTCTAATGACGAGAGATCTATTTTTAATGCCCATTCTATCGAAATTACTGCTAAGTTTGCAGTGAGTATTAAAGACAAACAAGACAGACTTCCTACGTTATATTGGTTACCGAAACTTCATAAACGACCATATAAAGCACGTTTCATTGCTAATTCTAGTTCATGTACGACTACTGTTTTGTCCAAACTGCTAAACTTCATGCCTTACTGCTGTTAAAAATTATTGGATTAGATACTATGATACTGTTTACGAAAGGGACGGAATTAACTATTTTTTGTTAATTAAAAATTCCAATGAAGTTCTCAATAAATTTAAATCTAAAGATTTTAAGGCTTCTAAATTGTCTACATATGATTTTTCTACACTGTATACTACGTTACCTCATCATCTTATAAAAGATAAAGTTATTGATTTAATTAACCGAACGTTTATTCAGGAGAAAATCCAATATTTGGCTTGCAACGAAGAATGTGCTTTTTAGCTAACCTGAGCCAAAGGCTCAGGATGAGCTATTGTGATCACTCTCCGTCCGACGTCCGTCTGTCCGTCCGTCCGTTCACACATTTGAACGACTTCTCCTCTGAAACCCCTGGGCCAAATTTCTTCAAACTTTATATGGAGCCTTGTGTTAAAGAGGGATTGAAAATTTGTAAAAATGGTCACGGTTCGTAAATCAAGATGGCCGCCATGCCGCGATATAGCTCCCTTAGACTTATAATTGGAAAAAAATTAAAAAATCTTCTTCTCCGAAACCATGAGGCCCACGGCTTTTACATTTTGTATATAGCAATGTTTAGTGGTTCTCTACATAAATCCTGCCAATCAAGCCCCAGGGGGTCGTGAACTCCAACAGACTCATATAAAGAGAAAAACTTTAAAAAATCTTCTTCTCTGAAACCATGAGGTCCAGAGCTTATATATTTAGTATGTAGCAATGTTTAGTGGTCCCCTACATAAAACCTGCCAATCAAGCCCCTGGGGTCCAAACTGGCCACGCCCCTTGGGTCATTATCTCCCATACACTTATAATGGAAAAAAACGTTTTAAAAAATCTTCTCCTCTAAAACCATGAGGCCCACAGCTTACATATTAAGTATGTAGCAATGTTTAGTGGTCCCCTATACAAATCCTGCCAATCAAGCCCCTGGAGCCCGAACTGGTCACGCCCGGGGTGGGGGCGTCATTAGCTCCCATAGACTTATAATGGGAAAAACTTTAAAAAAATCTTTTTCTCTGAAACCATGAGGCCCACAGCTTACATATTTAGTATGTAGCCATGTTAAGTGGTCCCCTACATAAATCCTGCCAATCAAGCCGCTGGGGCCCAAACTGGCCATGCCCGGGGTGTCATTAGCTCCCATAGACTTATAATGGAAAAAAAAACTTAAAAAATCTTCTTCTCTGAAACCATGAGGCCCAGAGCCGATATACTTAGTATGTAGCAATGTGTAGTGGTCCACTACATAAATCCTGCCAATCAAGCCCCTGAGGTCCAAACTGGCCACACCCCGGGGGAGTCATTAGCTTATTCGGACATAATGAAAAAAAAATTAAAAATCTTCTTCTATGAAACAATGAGGCCCATGAGGTTTCCTACATAAATCCTGCCAACCATAACCCTCGGGTCCAAATTGGCCACACCCCGGGGGTCATTAGCTCCCATAGACTTATAATGGGAAAAACTTAAAAACAAAAATCTTCTTCTCTGAAACCATGAGGTCCATAGCTTACATATTTAATATGTAGCAATGTTTAGAGGTCCCCTATATAAATCCTGCCAATCAAGCCCCTGGGGCCCAAACTGGCTACGCCCCCGGGGGTCATTAGCTCCCATAGACTTATAATTGGAAAAACAAAATCTTCTCTGAAACCATGAGGCCCAGAGCTTATATATTTAGTATGTAGCAATGTGTAGTGGTCCGCTACATAAATTCTGCCAATCAAGCCCCTGGGGTCCAAATTGGCCACGCCCCAGGGATCATAATTATATAGAGCTATATAGCTAAAGAACCTTTAAAAATCGTCTCTAAAACCACGAGGCCGAGAGCTAATAGATTAAGTATGAAGCGATATTAAGTGGTCGCCTACATAAATCCTGCCAACCATACCCCTGGGGTCCAAATTGGCCACACCCCGGGGGTCATTAGCTCCCATAAACTTATAATGGGAAAAACATAAAAATCTTCTTCACTGAAACCATTAGACACAGAGCTTATATATTTAGTATATAGCAATGTGTAGTGGTCCACTACATAAACCCTGCCAATCAAGCCCCTGGGGTTCAAACTGGCCACGCCCCGGGGGCCATTAGCTCCCATAGACTTATAATTGGACAAACTTAAAAAATCTTCTTCTCTGAAACCATGAGGCCCACAGCTTATATATTGAGTATGTAACAATGTGTAGTGGTCCCCTACTCAATCTTGCCATCAAGCCTCTGGGCTCCGAACTGGCCACACCCCAGGGGGTCATATATATATGTAGAGGTATATAGCTAAGGAACCTTCAAAAAATCTTCTTCTCTGAAACCATGGAGCAGAGAGCTTACAGATTAAGTATGTAGCAGTGTTTAGTGGTCTCCTACATAAATCCTGTCCTTGGGTCCAAATCGGCAACGGTCCGAGGTCATTAGCTCCCATAGACTTATAATGGGAAAAACATAAAATATCTTCTTCTCTTAAAGCATGAGGCCCACAGCTTATATATTTAGTCTGTAGCAATGTTTAGTGGTCCCCTACAGAAATCCTACCAATCAAGTCCCTGGGGTCTAAACTGGCCACGCCTCAGGGATCATTAGCTTCCATAGACTTATAATGGAAAAAAAACATAAAAAATCTCTGAAACCTTGAGGCCCGCAGCTTATATATTTAGTGTATAACAATGTTTAGTGGTTCCCTACATAAATCCTGCTAATCAAGCCCCTGGACTCCAAACTGGCCACATCCCAGGGGGTCATATGTTCATACAGAGCTATATAGCTAAAGAACATTAAAAAATCTTCTTCTCTGAAACCATGAGGCCCAGAGCTAACAGATTAAGTATGTAGCGATGTTTGGTGGTCTGTTCTGCAACAAGGTATATCAGAAACAGAATTTTACGGTGACTTTGTGTACAGATTTACAAAAGTTGTAGGAAAATCTGTGAAATTTTCGGAGCAATTCAGAAAACTTATTAACCGTTATAAAAATGGCTATAGCCTGGATATTATGCGGCAGACTGCATGCCTAGTTGTCAACCCAATCATTGTTGATGGCTATGCTTCAATCTTTAATGGCACGACTGCGGTTCGGGCCTCAGACTCAATGACGGCCTCTTCGTAAAACTTTAACCAGTGGGTTGGGGGTTTGACGATATGTCTTTGGCTTGGCCCGCCGTGGTTCAAACTATTGGTTTTCATTTACTCTGGCATACAGTAGAATTAGTCATGAGTACTCGTCTTTGTTTATTATAGTGATTAACTTGATTTTTATGTTTTCGCTTTGATGCATTGACTGAGTTGGGAGCCTTTATGCGAACCGAATTTTTATGTATTTCTGTATTAAGAGTAGCATCGGGACCCAGAGTGAGGTTGGCTAGCTGTTAAAGTGCTTTAAACCCCTCGTGGTTTACTCTACTGACCGTTCTAAAGCGGTGGTCCCGGTGTTAGTCTTACTCGCTGTTGCTTTGTGGTTTATTCTACGAGGCAATATGTTTTATGTCTTACCTTGTGTCATTTTGTTCTTGTGTTTTTCAGTCCTTTTAGCATCGCGATTACCTCGCTTGGAGAAGAGATAGCTAATTTTAGTGCTTTTCGTACGTTTGTTCGATTTGTGCTTGTTTATTTTTTTTATCGGTTTCCTCTTCCTCTTGGTGTCTGAGAAAGGGCTGCGGTTTGTGATTGTGGCACTCCCTGGACATTTCTCTTACCTTTTTTTTTCTCCTACATAAATCCTGCCAACCATGCCCCTGTGGTCCAAATTGGCCGTGCCCCGGGGGTCATTAGCTCCCATAGACTTAAAATGGGAAAAACCTAAAAAGTCTTCTACTCAGAAGCCATGCGGCCGACAGCTTATATATTTAGTTTGTAGCAATGTGTAGTGGTTCCCTACTTAAATCCTGCCAATCAAGCCCCTGTGGTCCAAACTAGCCACACCCCAAGGGTCATATGTTTATATAGAACCGTGTAGCTAAAGAAACTTCAAAAATCTTCTTCTCTGAAACCATGAGCTAACAAAATTAGTTTGTAGCAATGTTTGGTGGTCTTCTACATTAATTCTCCCAACCATGTCTCTGGGGTCCAAACTGGCCACTTCTCAGTGGGTCATTAGCTCCCATGGACTAATAGTGGAAAAGAAAAATTTAAAGAATCTTTTTCTCTGAAACTATGGGGCCCACAGCTTAAATATTTAGTATATAGCAATGTTTAGTGGTCCCCTACATAAATCCTGCCATGAAGTTCCTGGGGTCTAAATTGGCCATGCCCCGGGGGTCATTAGCTCCCATAGACTTATAATTGGAAAAACCTTAAAAAATCTTCTCTGAAACATGAGGCCCACAGCTCTTATATTTAGTATGTAGCAATGTTTAGTTGTCCCCTACATAAATCCTGCCAACCAAGCCTCTGGGGTCCAAACTGGCCACACCCCAGGGGGTCATTTACTCCCACAGACTTAAAATGGGAAAACGTAAAAGATCTTCTTTTCTGAAACCATCAGGCTCACAGCCTATATATGTAGCAATGTTTAGTGGTCCCCTGCATAAATCATGCCAATCAAGCCCCTGGGGTTTAAACTAGTTTTACTTATGGCCCTTTGAAAATTTCAGCATTTTAATCTTGTAAGTAAGATATCTCAAAAACTGTTTAAGCCATTGCCCTGAAACTTGACGGGCTAATAGGGAATGATGAGTAAACGACCTGATTAACTTACAGTAGGTAACTCAGGTGAGCGTTGTGGCCCATGGGCCTCTTGTTTCACTACTGATGTATACAATAATTATAATTTAAGGTCTTGTCAAAACGTCTGTGATGCCCTTGTTTATCTTTTTGGTAATAGTTTAATTAGATTTGGAACTAAACTTTATAGGCAAACTATTTGTATTCCGATGGGAACTAATTGTGCTCCTCTTGTGGCAGATTTGTTTATTTTTTGTTATGAGAGAGATCTCACGGGAAAATCAGGCTGACATTATTGAGGCTTTCAATTCAACTTTAAGATACCTTGATGATTTATTGTAAACGAGGTATTGACAATATTTACTTTAACCAAATGGTGGACCGCATATAGTGGACCGCATATGCCCTACAAAACTACAATTAAATAGAGCCAATTCTTCCGATACCGAGGCACCTTTCTTGGATTTGAATCTATGTATATCTAATGGTACAGTTTCCACCAAAATTTATGATAAACGGGACGATTTTGATTTTGATATAGTCAATTTCCCTTTTCTGAATGGCGATGTCCCCCGGCGTATCTCATATGGGGTAAACATATCTCAACTTATTAGATTCTTCAAATCTAAGTGACTTTAACTGCCGTAATAAAGCCCTTACTGCCAAACGTCTTAGGCAGGGCCATCGTTATTTTCGTAAGGCGTTTTCGAAATTTTATCGCAGACATAGTGCCTTGGTAGAAAAATATAGCGTCAGTCTGAAAACACTTCTGCAAAAAGGTATATCGGAACTAGAATTTTATAGTGACTTAGTAAACAGATTTAGAAAAATTGTGGGAAAATCTTAACTTTTCGGAGCAATTCAGAAAACTAATTAACCGTTATAAAATAATAGGCTATAGCCTGGATATTATGCGGCAGACTGCATGCCTAGTTGTCAACCCAATCATTGCTGATGGCTATGCTTCACCCTTTAATTGCACGACAGTGGTTCAGGCCTCAGACTCAATGACGGCCTCTTCGTAAAACTTTAACCAGTGGGTTGGGGCTTGACAATATGTCTTTGGCTTGGCTCGCCGTGGTTCAACGACTGGTTTTCATTTACTCTGGCATACAGTAGAATTAGCCATGTGTCCCGGTGTTAGTTTTATTCTTTGTTGCTTTGAGGTTTATTCTACGAGGCGATTTGTTTTATGTCTTACCTTGTGTTATTTTGTGTTTTACAGTTCTTTTGAGCATTGCTATAACCTCGCTTGGGGAAGAGAGAGCTAATTCGTACGTTTGTTCGATTTGCGCTTGTTTAGTTTTATCTGTTTTCTTTTCCTCTTGGTGTCTGAGAAGGGCTGCGGTTTTGCCATTGTGTATGCCATTGTGGCTCTTCCTGGACATTTTATTTTCCACTTTGGTAATTTGTTCGAACGTTTATTTATTTCATGGCACATTTCTTTGTTTACAGTCTATTTCGATAGGGTTATCGTCAAAATAAGACATATGAAAGATGTAGAATACTGTCTATTTCGGTATTTACATAAATTTTAATGTAAATTCAGAACATTAATTGCTTGACATCTTAGATATTGGTACTTTTTGTCAATTTCAAAAGGTCTGTTCGTTTAGAAGCATATTTATCTAGTTTATAATCATTTAAATTCTCATAAGAATAGATATAAGTAGATTCTCAAAACGTTTGGAAGCAAGAGACACATCAAAATCTTTAATGGATATCATTGGTAACAAAGAGTGCATAAAAGAAGGAAAATCGGGATTTCGGTTTCATTAGAACTCTTCTTATGACAGCAGTGTGGTTTGCATGGTTTTATTGAGTCTGTTCATGAAAATAATGTAACTGTCCGCGCTTGCTAGACCATGGTTGAGCGATATTCTGTTTTCAACTGTATCCAAATGAGCTTAAAGTGCAAAGGGTTGTGAAATATAAACTCCAGGGGAGACTTTATACAGCACTTAACACCAGCTTTAGTAAGTTTTACTAGATTCTCAAAACATGGATCTTTTGGAAGCAAGAAACACAAAAAGCAAAAGAAAATAGCAGACTCGGTTTTATTGAGTCTGTTCATAATTAGTAATATAATGTGCTATACTGTTCACGCCTAGCCATGGTTGAATGATATTCTAGTTTATTTGTTTTTGTTTTTTTTCTTTGCTAAATCCAAACGAGCTCAGTGGGCAAGAAAATACAAACTACCTAATATGAAAATGAAATACGGGAAAACATTTTGCGGCCACCAAACAGTACTTGACACCAGAAGAATATAGATAGATTCTCAAAAGAGGAATACTTTGGCAGCACGAACAGAAAATTGATAATTTTGTTGATAGATATTTTATAATATCCTTAAAATTAAGTTAAAATACAACTTATCTGCACTTTAATACATGGCAAACTGCTTTCGTGAATGTGATCCATATCTCCATATCTACAAAAACTGTACTGATCAGACTATTAAATCAAAGAGGTATTCCATTTTAAAATTTCTAGACATCTTGGACTTACAATAAATCTGTCCAAATTCAATACACTTATTCATTTAGAAGATTATTTCTTTAGTTTTGTGTCATTTAAGATAACTTAAGTTTTTTTTTTTTTTTTTTTTTTTTTTTTTTTTTTTTTGCTTTTATTGAAACATATTTTTATATTTCTGATCATTGTTAGTAGCTTTTGCGTGGAAACATTCTTTTATTTTGAGGACCATACAAACACTTAACGACGGGCTGCTGTTATCACAGAATATTTGAAATACAGAACAAAACAACAAATAGGAAATACAGAACTAAGAAACCTTTAGGAAATACAGAACGAAATATCAGATAGGAAATACAGAACAAAACAACAGATAGTAAATACAGAACAAAGCAACAGATAAAAAATACAGAACAAAATAGTAGATAGGAAATATGGAATGAAATAACAGATAGGAAATACAGGCTGTCAACCAAGTTTTGATAAAAAAAAAAGGAAACAAAATAGGATTCTTTCCCCAAAAAATATAGGAGGTTTAAGCACCTTTTTGGACAAAATATAGGAATTTTATGGTAAAAATGTCTTCATTACAAAACACTCAAGGGACAAAGTATTTACTTGTTAACTGGATAAAATCATTAAACTTGTGTTTACTTAACTAAACGTTCGTGCAGCATTTCTACCAAATCAAGTACCCTGCAGCAAGATTCCTTGGTCATCAATATGGACACCCTTTTCGACTTGAAGTTTGGCACATTCATCAAGGTGTCCACATGAATGACCCATAGGGTGGGGATGCTTTAGATGACAAAACTAGAAGCTCCCTAATGGGGATAAATGCAACCGCTACTGATTTCTAGGGTATGTAACTTTAGCAATTACAATTTGATCAGTGTTCTGTGACCTTTATGCACATGCCCTGTCTTCATTCATACTTGGCTGCATCAAGTCATTATCTTGAAAACTGCAAGAGGTTTGGGAGACACGAATCTTACATTGTCATGTGTATAAGGCAAAATTCCTAAGTAAACCCAGGGTACGTAACTCTAGCAATAAAGATTTGATCAGAGTTCTGTAACCTTTATACACATGCCCAGCCTATATTCGTACTTTGTTGCAAGTTTCAAATCATTATCTTGAAAACTGTAGGAGAAATTGCGGAGACACAAGCCCTATTATGCCATATGTATAAGGCCATATTTTAGATAAATCAAGGGTATGTAACTCTAGCAATGAAAATTTGATCAGAGTTCTGTGACCTTTGTGCACATGCCCAGCCTAAATTCTTACATTGCTGCAAGTTTCAAATCATTATCTTAAAAACTGTAGAAGTTGCGAAGACATGAACCTACTATGACATGTGTATAAAGCCATATTTCTAAGTAAATCAAGGGTATGAAACTCTAGCACTAAAACTTTTAACAGAGTTCTGTGTCCTTTATGCACATGCCCAGCCTATATTCTTACTTGGCTGCAAGTTTCAAATCATCATCTTGAAAACTGTAGTACATCCTAGACTGTGTTGGGTAACTCTATAAAAATGGTATATTAAGAAATTTGAAGAAAACAATGCCCCGGTATCAACAAATATCTCTTCAAGAAATCCTCTGACATAGCTCCAGACGGGAGATGGTATCCAGACAATATTTTTCATATTTCTCCACAAAACACATATAATATGGGTACTCATTAGAAGAACTTGCAAAACATGTTTTTGCACAAAAATATTTCTTTTTTGTTGAAAAATATGTCTTATCTTGAGCGACGAACCCTCCTATGCCATGTGTATTACAAATTTTTTAAGTATTTAAAATCAAGGGTATGTAACTCTACCAATAACAATTTGATCAGTTTGTTTGTTTTGTTTTTTTATCATTATGCACATGCTAAGTGCATATCCTTACTATGGTGCAAGTTTCAAGCCATTATCTTGAAAACAGTAAGAGAAGTTGCAGAGACACGAAGAGTACTATAAAGTGTGACTGACAGATGGACGGATGGACAGACAGACGTTCTGACGAATTTGATTTATGTTGGTATAGATGGTAGTTATGTGACTACTGATAGCCACACAAGCCATAAAATAAGCCACACAAACCCACTTTGACACATGAATCTTCAAAAATGTAAGTGTCTACGGAAAAAATCCCATTCAAATACATTGAAATCTGTCCATAGTGTCCAAACCTTGTAGCCCCCTAACCATTTTGCTTGCTCAGACATACACACGGACATACTTATGACGGAGGGTAAAACTATATATGTCCTCCTCCACTTTGTGTTGGGGGTATAATGTAAACTGCAAATAAAAATATCAAGAGGCAGTAAAAAAAACATTAACGTTCTACATATCAATACTTGCGGCATTTTTGGAGAAAAATATAGGAAAAATGTCCAAATTATAGGAAAATATAGGAAATGTAGGAGGATTTAAAAAATATAGGAAAACTCTGAAAAATATAGGAAAATATAAAAAATACAGAACAAAATAAAGAAGTAGTGGTCATGGTACCCAAACCTTAATCCAAACTCATCAATCCGTAAACTAAAGGCGAATCATAATGTTCAGACCAACAGACATGAACCCCAGAATAAACAAATAGGAAATACAGAAGAAAGATGTAGAATACAGAACAAAATAACAGATAGGAAATACAGAACATAGCAACAGATAGATATATACAGAACAAAGAAAAGTTTAGGAAATACAGAACAAAACAAAAGATAAGATATATGTAATAAAATAACAGACAGGAAATACAGAAGAAATAACAGATAGGAAATACAGAACAAAAGATAGGATATACAGAAGAAAATAACAGAAAGGAAATTCAGAAGAAAAGATTGGAAATACAGAACAAAATAACAGATAAGAAATACAGTACATAATAAAAGATAGGAAATAAAACACAAAGCAACATTTAGGAAGTACAGCAAAAACAATAGATACGAAATACAGAATAAAACAAACAACTAGAAATACAAAATAAAATAACAAACAGGCAATACAGAACAAAATAACAGATCAGACAGGAAATACAGAACGAAATAACATGTAGGAATTACGGAACAAAGCAACAGATAGGAATTACAGAACAAAGCAACAAATAGGAAATACAGCACAAAGCAACATATAGAAAATACAGAACAAAATAAAAGGTACAACATATAGAACAGTGATGTGAAAAACAAAACGCAGATAGGAAATTCAGAAAAAAAGACAGGAAATACAGAACAAAATAACAGATAGGAAATACTGAACAACATGGCATATAGGAAATACAGAATAAATGAACAGAAAGAAAATACAGAACAAAGCAACTGATAGGAAATACAGAACATAGCAACAGATAGGAAATACAGAACATAGTAACAGGTAGGAAATACTGAACATACCAACAGATAGGAAATGCAGAAGTTAGCAATAGATAAAAACTATAGAACAGAGCAGGAAATACAGATCATAGCAACAGATAGGAAATACAAAACAAAATAAAACATAGGAAATGCAGAACAAAGGAACCGATAGGAAATGCAGAATAATATCAAAATAGGAAATACAGGGCTAAGGATAGGATATACATAACAAAATAACAGATAGGATATACAGAAGAAAGGATTAGAAATACAGAACAAAATAGCAGATGAGAAATACAGAACACAGTACCAGATAGGAAGTATGAAACAGAGCAACATTTAGGAAGTATAGAACAAAACAATTGATAGGAAATACAGCATAAAATACCAGTCGGGCAATACAG
Organism: Anodontia alba; assembly: GCA_964016985.1. Classification (NCBI taxonomy): domain Eukaryota; kingdom Metazoa; phylum Mollusca; class Bivalvia; order Lucinida; family Lucinidae; genus Anodontia; species Anodontia alba. The sequence goes on along the minus strand of OZ024826.1, from coordinate 65,733,847 downwards.
AACAAAAGACAGGAAATACAGAACAAAATAACAGATCAGATATGAAATACAGAACAAAATAACATGTAGGGAATACGGAGCAAAGCAACAGATAGGAATTACAGAATAACGTAACGTTTAGGAAAAACAGAACAAACCAATATATAGGGAGTACAGAACATAAAAACAGATAGGAAATACAGAATAAAATAACAAAAAGGAAATATAGAACAAAAGATAGGATACACAACAAAATAACAGATAGGAAATACCGAATAAAATAACATAGGTAATACAGAACACAGC